>BSBN01000130.1:9432500-9952500 GCA_027924645.1 Cunninghamia lanceolata | reverse complement strand
ACAAAAGCACTTTCTAAGGACACTTTTGAGTATCTCAGATAGAAGTTAGGGGTTGTTGTGCCTCCATCTTCTAACTAGACGCATAGATTGTGCATCTATCAAGGGGGAGCAGTTCAGGGCATTTATTTATCCTTGGATTAATGGAGGCTACCTCTCAGAGGGAGTAGGTAGATAAGAGTTTATGAAGGATGAAAAAGATGAAATAGTCAGGGGGAGCTAGTAGTTAAGGAATAGTAAAAGAAGATCAAGACTAATGCAAACAAGGGGAACTTATATGTTTTTATAGATACAGCAGAAAACCACTAGCCTTTTACCCTTGATGTCAAAGGGGGAGAAATTTGTATATCAAGTTAAGTGTTGCCATCAATGCCAAAAGGTGGAAATTGTTGCATATGTGTTGTCATTGATGTCAACAGTGGTGTTGAGTATTGAATAGTGATGATTAGTGATGTCAATAGAGATGTCAAAGGATAGTGATGCCAAACAGAGATTGTTGCAGTAGGGTGACCAGTGAAGAGAATAGAGTAAGTGATCAAAAGTGTTGTGAAGCAAAGAGCAAAAATGATGTATATATGTTGTGGTAATTAGAGGAGCAATCAAAGAAGCAAACAAAGAAAATTGATTAGAATAGGTGTGAAGTGAAGGAGATAGATCAATATGATTTGTACACATTTGTACCTTATCTACTGAAGTTCATGGACAAAGTATGTGCTAACATGAAGATTCTTGTTTTGTTGAAAAGATTTGTGATTGTTGTGAATGGTGTTGTGAAAGTAGTCTCTAATGTGATGTATTCATTGTTTCCTGATAAAAATCATTTCTTAAGGAATGAAAGAAATTGTAAAATGTTTTAGATAGTTCAAGGCACTAGAAGCTACATTGAAGAAGCTTGGTAGAATACTCCACATTCCTCCACATTTGAAGGTATGGCCTTGTCGAACGGAAGTTGGATAGAGATAGATGTGAAAGAAGGTATGTTCTTGATTTTAGAGCATAAAAGTTACCACAGAAGAATCTAGAGCTTGTAGAGTGAAGACAATGATTCAGTATTGTCGCAGTCAGAAAGAGTCAGAGAATTACTCTGCATTTCTCCACATCTAAAGATTTGGTCATGTGGTTTGGATGGTAGGTAAATTCAGATGAGAGGTATGATATATTCAAGTCATAGTTGATAATTTGTGCCACAAATGTTCTCTGGAGTCAACAAAACAAAGACATATCGTGTTGTTGATTAGAGTTACTGGAACGAGAATGTAGAAGCCACTATATTTAACCACAATACATTATGTGGTGCCATTTTTTGGAGGTTTTGTTTAGATGGTCTATATGTTTGTTATTTCTTGGTTTCAGGTACTGAAGTGAACGGCAAATTTTTTTCAATCTTCTATCCCAAGACTATGTGATTAGATGTTGTAAGTGATGCCAGGTTCAGTGTTTTTTTAAATTAGCATGAAGTAGCTTGAAGATGTGAAATGAATGTTTGAGAAAATGCTTACAAGTTATATAATTTTTGTGAAGTGATCTACATGATGCTAATTGATCTCTTAGGTATCACTTTAGGTTTGGAGCTAATATGAGGAAGAATGAGTGTTGTTGGGCCGACTTGAAGAGTTTTCTTGATTGCATTAGATGTTTGAAAGTGTGCATCAACATGAAAGAATGTGAGAAGGAAGAATAGGTCCTGGTTATCACTTGGTTTGAATTGCACTAGATTTCTACATTTTTTTGGGTGCTGACTTATTGTATCTATTACATGTTTCATGTTACACGTTTCATCTTGGCTAACAAAGGAGAAAGTTTTTAAAGTTTGTGGAGGATATAAATGAAAGATCTTGTTTGGTGTGAAGAAAAAGGGTGCATGAGAGTGTGTGAGTATGTGTGTGTGGAAGTGTGTTCAAGGTAGTAGAGTTTGTTGAGTAGAGGAGTTGAAGTCTGAAGTGTGTTGTTATGGAGGTGATTGTTCAACATAATTCATCATTTGTGTTGTACTAAGGTTGTAGCCTCTCTCTGTAAGTATTGTAGCATTGTATTTCAGGGACTTGTAGCTTCCTTTGGGTTGTAGCACATAAAACTTATTGTAAACCTATTTTTATTATTTGTGAGGCTAGATTTAGACAATATATCCAAGTATCTTGCTCACCGTGGTTTTTCCCTTCTAGGGATTTCCATGTAAATATGGTGTTATGGATGTGTACTTATGTGTTGTGCTTTGAACTGTTTAATTTGATTGATCATTTGTTTAAGGTAGTAAAAATATTTGGTTGATAAAGTTAATTTGGATTAAGTTCTGGTATATATTGATTCACCCCCCTCTCAATATATCAATGTGTTCTAACAATTAATCTATCTAAAAGAGGTTGTTATTTTTTATGTTGAACAAATTTTAATTTTTCTTAAGTCCACGTGAGGAAATTTTAACAAAAAATATTTAGAAAATCATTTATCTATGTTTTGATTGGCTCAAAATTTGAGATTTAAAGGACAAATTTTGTGGAAATAATATATTGAGTAAAATAAACACACTAAAATTGAGCAGAAATTTGTTTAATTAAATTTTGAGTGGCTAATTTCTTTTTGAGAATTTGGTTATTAAATAAATAATGTTTTTAATGTTAAATAAATAATTTTTTCTTTAAGTCTATGCAAATATTATAACAAAAATTGTAATATTTATATTAATATAATATTCATATTAATATGATTATTTAATTTTGATTCATTGTATATATTATTTATAAATTTTATATTTTAAATATTAATGAAATAATATAATTAATTATATATCAATAATCTAGAATGTATATTGCTGATAAGGACATGGTTCAGTGGTTAAGTCAGTCAGTTGTAGTAGCGGCCACCAGAGTTCAAGCCCCCACTGGACCAACGAGCTCGCAAGGTGTTATGCCTTCGCTGGGCCAACGAGCTCATGGGTTTGAAGTGTTCTTTCTTGGGGATGAGGTCTGTCATTTTGTGGCCTCACCGGTTCATAGCTCCAGGCAAAAGCATTGTGTGGAGCCGGAGGGCAGGTCGCACCAGTGTCACCAGTCACGTTAAAAAGTTTACCAGGCGCATTATCTTTAAAAAAAAATCTAGAATGTATATTAAATTAGTAGAATTATCATTATAATGTATTTATGTTTATTCTATATTATAGTAAAATGAAGTATATATATAAATATTTGTATTTGTGTATAAATATTTGTATTTGTGTATAAGTATTTGTGTTTGTGTATAAGTATATATTTGTATTTGTGTATAAATATTAAATATTGAAATATAATATTGATCTCAATATTAATATATTTTATTGTGTAATTTTCATATTAATATTTAATTTTTATTCATTGTATTTATTGATTATAAAATTCTTATTAATACCTTCTGTAATATTATTGCAGTGATTTTTTTTCTTATCTAGTGATTAACTCTGTAAAATAAACTAATCACAAGAGAGTATTATTTTGAATTTTGATCAAATATTAATTTTTCCTAAGTCTGTGTAAAAAATTTAACAAAAATTAGTGTTATGATTGGCTAATAATTTAAGCTCTAAAGAGTGGATTTTGTGGATTCAAGAACTACCATATATGCCAAAGTGATTCATATGGATTTCCTCAAGTGATTTCAATGAACTTTGTGAATCCCCATCAACAAATCAGCATCCAAGTACACTTATGAACTCATTGTCGATGATTCTCCTAGTTATCAAACTTTGCAACTATCCATACCAATTACAACACAAAAAAAACTAAACAAAACTAAAAAAAAAATTGAAATGTTTTTGAGTGATACATGATCGTGGGTGCACTAAGATGCTCCTATATCAGACATGCTAGGTAAGAAGTTTGTGAGCATGTGCTCACAAAAGGGAGTTACACATTAAAACCATCCTTCCATATTATTAACAATCTACAGTGAACTCCATTACTATAGTAGGTTCATCAATTTATTTATTCCTTCTCCTCTTCTATCATTTACTTGAAACTCTTCCTTTTCTCCTCTACAAATTCTGTTTGTAATGCCCCTCATTTTTAGTTTGAGATAGTTGATAGTTTTATAATGCACTTTGACAGTTAGAGACATTTGAGATGTTACTCATGGTTTATGTTTACTATGATCATGGACTATATTTGACTGATGTGGTTTTTGATTTGTGTTATGAGTTTTATGATGACATTACTGATATTCCAGTCTATGATGTATTTTGACATGTTTAGTCAATGGTAAGTTAGAATATGCAGATTAATGTAACTTTGTTTTACGTAGTTGAATGTATCTAATTTCCAGTTAGAGATGTCTATATTTATTGTCTTGATTTCAGAGAAGGGACAGTGTAGTATTGCTCACTCCGAGTACCCTACTACACTGTGAATCCCTAACTGTGTGTGTGTGTGTTATATATGTATATACTTGTATACAATATATTGTGTTAATGTAGGATGCAAGTACCGAGCCTCGACTCCACCTAACATAGTAGGTTTGAGCAGGCTCTTGCACCAATGGATAATGTTGATGGGAGATAACATGAAGTTCTATTCCCCTAGGTCAGTCTCTATCTTTAGTTGTGGATGTGTGTCATGATGTGACTCTTTGATCCTCACTTCATGTTGCTAGTCATCATGTGTTATGTGGAGTATTGTCGAGTTTTGTTTAAGTTATGTCTATATGTATTCTAGTAATACCTTAATGAACTATTATTATAATAATAATGATATTAATATGTTAAATATATTAGTATTTTGCTTAGTCATAAAAAATTGGAATATTATTTAAGTAAATTTTCTTTAAATAGATTGAATTAATTATTTGTTTTTATGTTTTAATAGTATAAGAGTCATAAGTTGTTACTATGGTTAATAGTATAGAGTTAATTAAAGAATAATATTGGTGAATAGTTTAATGGTTGTTAGTTGTTGGATATGATTCTGATTTGGGGAGAATCTCTCTGTAAAAGAAAAATTTATTGTTTCTGTTTTAAAGGGGGTTAGTGGGATTCTTTGGGACAGAATGGTGATAGTGGGCATTTATGATTCTTGGCTATTCTGGTGTCTGGGGGGTTATTATTTTTTGGGGGTTAGGCAGAGACAGGGGGAGAGAAAAAAAAGAAGAAAGAAATGGTTACGGGAAAAATTGTTCTAGGGAAGAAGGAAGAAATTTGAGGAAGAATGGGGGCGGTAGCATTGGACAGCAGCAATGAAATTTAGTGCAGCAAAATCAAGTTCCATCTACATCTACGTAATCTCTACATCGATGAATGTTCTTGTCTGTCGATTTCATTGCTTGTTTGTTCTTTAAGCCACTAAATTCGTCCAACCAGGGGTCTTAGTTTAACGATCTTCTTTTCTTTAATTAAAATCACGGTATGATCTTTGGTCAAATTCTGAGTCATTGAAGAGATTTGAAGAATAATTGTCCTAGAGCATCGAAAGATCATGGCATCAATATTTATCATCTTCTACCTATTGCATGCGTGTACCTCTTGTTCTCAATTTTGTTCCCAAGCCATTGAACCTCCAAACGGGTTTATAATCACTGTTAGATCCTTAATGAATTTAAACATCTTTTGATCAAAGCAACAAATCCCAACAGTTATTTCAATGTTTAACTTTCCTCATGACTTATAGTCCAAATCACATTTTTGAAGTTCCTAATTCTTTTCTTGTAAAGCTTTTACACCTGCATGCTGCAGAAGTCTCTAAGGTTACCCTATCACCCTTGCCTACAGCAACACTTCTCTATATTATTAGAAGTTTAGGAATGTCTTCAACGTATGGACACCGTAGTTAATGCTTAGGCAGGGATGTTTAGAAAGGTTTTAGAATCTAGTATCTCTCTATGGGTACCTATTTCACGTTGAGCCTGTAACAATGTAATTTTCACCTGCTAGTCACCTTACTGTCTAAAATCTCTGCATTGAAATTTATTACCTGCCTTATGCTGTGCTATAGACGTTTCTTTTTTATTCCTCTTCTTTGGGTCAAATGCACTCAAGTAATCTCTGCTGATGAAAACTTGTAGAGATTCCTTTGGGCAATTGTCTTCACCTACCAGTTATATTTGCTAAGTCTCCTCAAACAGATCAGTCTGGTGATGTAAGATTTCAGTTAGATATAAAGGAAATCTTTAGTAATAATTTATTTATAGAAAGTCAACATGTTTTCATGGATTGCTATCTCATTCCAATCTTAGTTCAACATTTGTATTATGATTAGGGATAAGGAGATTTTAATAATTCAGGTTGTTGTTTAGTTAGATATTTATTATGTAATTCCATTGGAGAATTTCCTTTTTATATAATGGAGCAAATTTATTTAGCTCTTACAATGTACATAATTAGAGCTTTAGAAAAACTTCTTAGTAGGTATTTAAAATTCCTTAGTAGGGCCTATCTATTCTTGTTTGACCGCTATAGTATCAAATTGAGAAGTAGTTCAGTTATATAGTTGATTTAATAATTACCAAGTTATTAATGCTAGTGGAGTTGTCATAGGTATGCTTACACATATTATATATTTTGTTTTACTTCTTAATTGAGTATGATGGGTTTCAAATCATTTGGTGTAATAGGATGAAGATCGATATGTTTATGTGTTGATAAGTTTAAATTTAGATTAATATTGTTATTTCTTTTCCTCATGGTGAATGTGGTAATAGATTTGTTTGAGTTGTAGCATTAACGTTGGGATGACCATCTTAGTAGAATAAATTATAGTTTTAAATTGTTAAACTAGGTTATTATTTTTGTGAGCAAACAATAGTTATCCTAGTGGTGCAAAAGACTTAGGAATAGATATAAATGGTGTGTTTCATTAGATAGTTGATAGCTAGTTTTATAATCCTTGTGTGGAGTAGGATATTTGTGCTGGAAAACAAGTTATGTTTTCTTTTACTAGAAGAGATCTATGAATTTCTTTTTGTTTTCATTTTTTTTCTTTGATGAGGTAAGTTGATTTAATTTAGATTTAACTTATGGTCTTTCAATTCCATTGTCAGTTAGCATGGATTAGTAGTAATGAAGGATTGGTGATGGCATTTCTCCTTGGGCCAAAGTCATGTTGTTTCTATGGAATGTCATGGTAATTAAAATGTCAAGTCGTTATAACCTTCATCTCAGAAATAGATGTACCTATGGTAGTATTGAGTGTCAATTTACCTAACTCTAGAGGTTAGGCTACTTGGTTTCCTATTCAACATTGTGTCATGTGATTTTAATTGTTTTTATTGAATCGAGATTTTTAATGGGTGGAGAAATGTTTTGTGGTCGAGAGTTTGGTATTAATATTGCCTTTGTATTGGATTGTCAAAAGATAGATGCCTTGTAGTCTCTTGACCATGCATGCTATTGGTCTCTGAATGTTGGTCAGGAGTTTCTAGTTGCCTATAGGAGAGTGGCTTCTATGGTGGGACCAATGCCCAAAGTGACTGCCCGGGTAACCCCATGGAAGTTGTAATCAAGTGATAAATTAATAATTTATTTAGGAGGGTTGGGGTAGTAATTTACATAACAAGATAAGTAAGATGCCTCACCAATGCCTTGAGTCCTCTCCTAGGCTAAGGATGGGATGAGAAGGCCTGGTTGGAAAGGTTGACCTCCTTGTCTCCATGAGAGGATGTGTCAGCTCTGCATGTGCCACCCTATGGGGCCGGTGCCTAGAGAGAGGCTATCAGGGTAACCATAGATGGGGGCTAGTTTCTAGTAAGAGATATCCTGGGTAACCCATGCTAGGACCATGTGATGACACTCTCCCTACTGCAACTTAGTTAATTCCCTCTTTATCTTTTGTTGTTGCCTCTAGAGTACTGCCTTGTCTTGTGCAGTCTTGATAATATGTTTTGTCTGTGTCAAGTTTGTATCTATTCATTTGTTGTTTATATCCTTTGGCTTAGTGGAACCTCATTGTTATCTCCTACCTCAGAGGGGTGGACCTCAGGGTTCCACATGGTTGGGAGGAAGAGCTATCCATTGGTCTTCTTGGATGTTTTGGTTTGAGATCAGTGTAGAAGTGTTCTAGTTCCAGATTTGTTCTACACCTTCAGAGTTGTAGTATACATTCATAATTGTATTATTTGTAAACTGATGTGATCAGTCTTGTAATCTTGAATTGAACCTTTGTAATTATCCATCTCTACAAATGTATAATGTAATACTCTTCTATTGTTTTATGATGCATATCACTTGTATTGTTATAATTTTATCTAGTGCAGTTATGTTCCATAGAGGTGTTAGCTGTTCATTTCATTTAATGTTGTTAATAGTGTAATTATATTTAATGATTAATGCATTTACTTGGTTCAAAAAAAAAAAATCTGTTATTTTTGCTCTTGTTAGTCTAACACTCTAGGGTTGCATGGTGGGGCGTCACATTTGGTATCAGAGCCAAGTTTAAACATTGGTTACTCTGGTTATAACTGAGCCCATTATGTGACCTAGTGCTTAAACTCTGTAGATTAACTTCATCCCAGTTGTTTTCCTTTCTGTGTAATAAATCATCTTTTGGTGTTGTAGGTGGATGCTTAGAGGCAGAGGTCGAGGTCGTGGTAGAGGTAGGGGTCGTGGGAGGGGTGGTGGTGGCATACCTCCTCCCAGTTCTCTTCATGAGAGTGCCCATGCAGGTGGGGGTCAGAATATGGAAGGTTAGGTTCAGCCTAAGGGAGCCCAGCTGTGACAGTTATTTGAGGAGGCCCTTGCCTATTTAGGCCCTAGATAGGAGGTTGAGCATCTTAGAGGGGGTCAAGAAGTAGAAAAACTGGAACCTAGGGAAAGAGAGAGATCACCTAGGTAGAGAGAGTTGATAGCCGAGCAGGAGGCCACACTAGCTAACCATATGAGAGATCTACTGAGGGCACGCCCTCCCACCTTTGATGGAGCTGGTAGTGGTCTAGAGGAAGAGACTGGGTTATTGGATATAGGCAGGTGTTTCACCATGCATCCTTATGAAAGCAACACCAAAGCTAGATGTGCTATTTTGCATCTCTGAGGTTTTGGTTTGACTTGGTGGCGGTTAGATGAGTAGAAGCTGCACTTGGACATTAGCATTGTTTCTTGGGAGTTGTTCTTAGAGAGATTCATAGCACATTTCCTATCAGATCATTAGAGGCAGTGTCACGTAGATGAGTTCCATGAGCTGAGGTAGATGGCCATGTCAGTTGAGCAGTATGAGTGCAGATTCTATGAGCTCAAGCACTACGTGGGTATCGGAGATGACGAGTCTATGTTGGTACAGCATTTTATCAAGGGCCTAAATGCCCAAATCAGTGGAGGGGTTCATGCATTCAAACCTAAGTCTATGGATGTAGTAGTGGAGAAAGCCCGGTTAGTGGAGGAGAATTTGTCTATGGCACTCGATGGGCATACAGGTGTGCATTTTGGTAGTCCACCTTCTTCAGGATTTGGTTCACATGGTGGGCATACTCAAGCATTAGGATCTCATGCACCCTCAAAGGGTGGATGGTAGCAGCACTCTCAGACCAAACTAAAGTATTCTCAGCCTCAGAAAAGTAATAGATTTTAGTCTAAGAAAGACCGGTCTTGGCAGCGTAATAAGCACAATCACTTTGATTAGCTAGCTCAGAGTACGTAATTCACAGTGAGCAGGGATAGTTTCCAGTAGTCTAGTGCTTTCCAGGGTGGTGGTGGTTTTGGTAGAGGCACTGGGTGCTTCTCTTGTAGCCAACAGGGCCATATTGCTAGACAGTGTCCTCAGAGGAGTACTTTAGGATTTGGACATCGACCGGCGGCTTCAGAGCCAACAATTGGTGATGCAAGCAATTTGCACAGTCTTTGTAGTAGTGGATAACCGTCAAGCAGAGCACCAAGGCACCATGGTGGAGACTTCTGGTTTCATGCAAGGTATTGTTTTTTCTATTCTCTTTGATTCTGGTGCATCTGATTCCTTCATATCTCCTTGTCTTGTGGATCATTGTGGCTTAGTGGCAACAAAGCAGGATGATAGGTGGTAGGTTGAGTTAGCTTCTGGGGCTAAGGTTGTAGTTGAGTCTCTAGTACTCGGGTGTGAGTTGAGGATTGGTTCCCTATCTACTAATGTAGACCTTTGCATCCTACCCCTTGGTTCATATGATATAGTTTTGGGCATGGATTGGCTAGAGGCCCATCAAGCAGTGATCGATTGTCAACATAAGTCTATTAGATGTGTGGATGATTCTGGTGTAGAGGTGGAGGTAGTAGGAGTTCAGAGACCTATTTCCATGCGCATGATCTCTGCTATGCAGCTTAAGAGATGGATGCGTCAGGGATCTTAGCTTTTCGCTATTTTAGTTAGTGACTTGGAGATGGAGGAGAGTCGAGAGGCATCTCTTAACGATCACCCACTTTTGAGGAAGTATGTTGATGTTTTTCCTTCTGAGATTCTAGGGATGCTACCTAAGCATGACATCAACTTCAGAATTGATCTTGTTCTTAGTGCAGAGCCTATCTCATGAGATCCATATAGGATGACCACTCAGGAGCGTAAGGAGCTCCGACTGCAGTTGGAGGAGTTGTTAGCCAAGGGATTCATTCGACCTAGTGTCTCTCCTTAGGGAGCACCTATGATCTTTGTGAAAAAGAAGGATGGATCTTTGTGGCTGTGTATCAACTATAGATAGCTCAATAAGGTGACCGTGAAAAATAGATACCCCTTGCCTCGGATCGATGGATTGTTTGATTAGATTAAGGGAGCCAAGGTGTTTTCTAAAATTGACCTTAAGTCAGGATATCATCAGTTGCAGATATTTGAGGCAGATATTCATAAAACATCTTTTCACACCCGTTATGGACATTATGAGTTCACAGTAGTACCATTTGGGTTGACGAATGCACCCTCAATTTTCATGAGCCTAATTAATGGTGTTTTTCATAATTACCTCGACAAGTTTGTCCTTGTATTTCTAGATGATATATTGACCTATTCAAGGACTATGGAGGAGCATGTAGAGCATTTACGTCAGGTGTTACAGTGTCTCAGAGAAAATTAGCTTTATACTAATTTGTCGAAGTGTGAATTCTTTCAGACAGAGGTGAAGTATTTGGGTCATGTCATCTCCGGAGAAGGTATTGTAGTGGATCCTTCAAAGATCCAAGCTATAATGGATTGGCTTGCACCTACTAATGTTTCTAAGGTCCACAATTTTATGGATTTGGCAGGTTACTATATATGTTTTGTTATGGGGTTTTCGAGGATTACCCATCCTATTACTTCTCTTCAGAGAAAAGGGAAGAAGCTTGTCTGGTCAAAGTAGTGTCAAGAATCTTTTCAGACCCTTAAGGAGCAGCTGACTAGTGCACCTATTTTAGCAGTTCCTGATCCTACCAGGGACTTTGTTGTGTGTATTGATGCTTCATTGGAGGCTTTAGGAGCAGTTTTGATGCAGGATGGTTGCGTGATTGCCTATGAGTCTCGTAAACTCAAGGATCATGAATTGAACTATCCCACTCATGATCTGGAGTTAGCTGCAATCGTACATGCCTTGATGAGGTGGAGGCATTTTCTCTTAGGGCATCAGTTTGAACTACATAGTGATCATCGTAGTTTGCAGTATATTTTTACGTAGCTAAACTTGAATGTGAGGTAGAGGCAATGGATGGAGTTCTTGTGCAAGTATGACTTTGAGGTCAAGTATATTCAGGACAAAGAGAATGTGGTAACGGATGCTCTTAGTCGTCAGAGACATCAGATCTCAGCGGTCTCTCTCTTAGTTGATTTCAGAGGTTGGATTCTTGCAGCACTCTCTTGAGCCAGATGGTCTTTTACAACATATGGGTAGTATTTATGTTCCTTGTTCAGAGGGTCTTTGTACCCTAGTGTTGTCCAAGGTGCATCAGGCACCTTATTATGCTCATCTAAGTGTCAAGAAGATGCATGTAGATCTTCGTCAATTGTACTTTTTGAGTGGCAGGAAGCAGGATACTGCTGATTTTGTGTTGAGATGTCTTGAGTGTCAAAGGGTGAAGGCAGAGCATCAGCACCCTGCAAGTCTTTTGCAGCCTCATTTGATCCCAGAATGGAAATGGGACATCATTTCGATAGACTTCATTGTTGGTTTGTCATTATCCTTCCGTCAACATGATGCCATTATGGTCAATGTCAATAGGTTGATGAAGGTAGCTCACTTCTCTCTTGTCCGTTCTTCTTATAATGCTTCTACGGTGGCCAAAGTATTCATGGAGGACATAGTAAGACTTCATGGGAATCCTCATAGGATCATCTCTAATAGAGATCTAGTTTTTACTTCAGCCCTTTGGACTTCTCTATAGCATGCCTTAGGGACACAACTGAACTTTAGTTCAGCATACCATCCTGAGATTGATGGTCAGACTGAGAGGGTTAATCAAGTTCTCAAGGATATACTTAGGATGTATATGATGGATCGGCAGAGCCGTTGGGAGGACTACCTATATCTAGTAGAGTTTGCTTATAATAATGGATATCACATTTTTATCGGCATGTGTCCATTTCAGGCTTTGTATGGTTGTCCTTGTCGGACCCCTCTAAGTTGGGATCATCTCAAGGATAGATTTCTTCTAGGTCCATATATGCTTAGATACATGAAGCAGCAGGTTGAGAGGATTAGAGAGCATTTGGTGGTAGCGTAGGACAAATAGAAGAAGTTTACAAATGCTCATAGGATCAATTGACAGTTTTCAGTTGGGGATTGGGTGTTCTTGCGTGTGCGACTGTGAAAGAGTCCAATCCATTACAAAAATGGCTCTAAGATACCACCATGCTTTGTTGGACCTTTTGAGGTGTTGGAGAGGATAGGTCATGTTGCTTATCATCTTGCTTTGCCACATAGTCTTTCACGTATCCATGATATGTGTCATGTTTTTGTACTTAGATCTTACTATCCAGATATTGCTCATGTTCTTGATTGGACTAATCTATAGGTAGAGGATGGGTAGCTGAATTTGGAGCCCATAGAAATTCAACAGCATAGGAGACTTGCTCTCAGGGACAGAGATGTGGAACAAGTTAGGGTCCAGTGGGATCCTAATGATGAGACTTCTACTACCTAGGAGGATGCTTCTAGGATAAGAGGGTTATACCCCTATTTTTTTGTAGGCTTCTAGGAGTAAGCCTGATTCTGGGGGCGAGGATGTAATGCCCCTCATTTTTGGTTTGAGATAGTTGATAGCCTTATAATGCACTTTGATAGTTAGAGACATTTGAGATGTTAGACTCATGTTTTATGTTTACTATGATCATGATGGACTATATTTGACTAATGTGGTTTTTGATTTGTGTTATGAGTTTTATGATGACATTACTGATATTCCAGTCTATGATGTATTTTGACATGTTTAGTCAATGGTAAGTTAGAATATGCAGATTAATGTAACTTTGTTTTACATAGTTAAATGTATCTAATTTCTAGTTAGAGATGTCTATGTTTATTGTCTTGATTTCAGTGAAGGGATAGTGTAGTATTGCTCACTCCGAGCACCCTACTACACTGTGAATCCCTAACTCTCTGTGTGTGTTATATATGTATATACTTATATACAACATATTGTGTTAATGCAGGCTGCAAGTACCGAGCCTTGACTCGACCTGACATAGCAGGTTTGAGCAGGCTCTTGCACCAATGGATAACGTTGATGGGAGATAACATGAGGTTCTATTCCCCTAGGTCAGTCTCTATCTTTAGTTGTGGACGTGTGTCATGATGTGACTCTTTGATCCTCTCTTCATGTTGTTGGTCATCATGTGTTATGTGGAGTATTGTCAAGTTTTGTTTAAGTTATGCCTATGTGTATTCTGGTAATACCTTAATGAACTATTATTATGATAATAATGCTATTAATATGTTAAATATATTAGTATTTTTCTTAGTCATAAAAAATTGGAATATTATTTAAGTAAATTTTCTTTAAATAGATTGAATTAATTATTTGTTTTTATGTTTTAATAGTATAAGAGTCATAAGTTGTTATTGTGGTTATTAGTATATAGTTAATTAAAGGATAATATTGGTGAATAGTTTAATGGTTGTTAGTTGTTGGATATGATTCTGATTTGGGGAGAATCTCTCTATAAAAGAAAAATGTATTGTTTCTATTTTAAAGGGGGTTAGTGGGATTCTCTGGGATATAATGGTGATAGTGGGCATTTATGACTATTCTGGTGTCTAGGGAGTTATTATTTTTTGGGGGTTAGGCAGAGAAAGGGGAAGAGAAAAAAAAGAAGAAAGAAAGAAATGGTTATGGGAAAAATTGTTCTGGGGAAGAAGGAAGAAATTTGAGGAAGAACGGGGGCGGTAGCATTAGACAACAGAAACAAAATTTAGTGCATCAAAACTAGGTTCCATCTTCATCTACGTAATCTCTGCATTGATGAATGTTCTTGTCTATTGATTTCATTGCTTGTCTGTTCTTTAAGCCACTAAATTTGTCCAACCAGAGCTCTTAGTTTAAAGATCTTCTTTTCTTTAATTAAAATCATGGTATGATCTTTGCTCAACTTTTGAGTTGTTGAAGAGATTTGAAGAATACTTGTCCTAGAGCATCGACATATCATGGTATCAGTCTTCATAATCTTCTACCTATTGCATGTGTGCCTCTTGCTCTCAATCTCATTCCCAAGCCATTGAACCTCCAAATGAGTTTCTAATCACTGTTAGATCCTTAATGAATTTAAACATCCTTTGATCAAGGCAACAAATCCCAATAGTTATTTCTCTATATAACTTTCCTCATGAGTTATAGTCCAAATCACATTTGTGAAGTTCCTAATTCTTTTCTTGTAAATCTTTTACACTTGTGTGTCGTGGAAGTCTCTAAGGTTACCCTATCGCCCTCGCCTACAGCAACAAATCCCAACAGTTATTTCTCTGTATAACTTTCCTCATGACTTATAGTCCAAATCGCATTTGTGAAGTTCCTAATTCTTTTCTTGTAAAGATTTTACACCTGTGTGCCGTGGAAGTCTCTAAGGTTACCCTATCGCCCTCGCCTACAGCCACACTTCTCTATATTATTAGAAGTTTAGGAATGCCTTCAACAAATGGACACCGCAGTTAATGCTTAGGCAGGGATGTTTAGAAAGGTTTTAAAACCTAGTATCTCTCTCCGAACACCTCTTTCGTGTTGAGCCTGTAACAATGTAATTTTCACCTACCAGTCACCTTTCTCTCTAAAATCTCTGCATTGAAACTTATTACCTACCTTATGATGTGCTATAGACATTTCTTTTTTATTCCTCTTCTTTGGGTCAAATGCACTCAAGTAATCTCTACCGATGAAATCTTGTAGAGCTTCCTTTGGTCAATTGTCTTCACCTGCCAGTTATATTTGCTAAGTCTCCTCAAACAGATCGGTCTAGTGATGTGAGATTTCAGTTAGATAGAAAGGAAATCTTTAGTAATAATTTATTTATAGAAAGTTAACATGTTATCATGGATTGCTATCTCATTCCAATCTTGGTGCAATAGTCATATTATGATTAGGGATAGGGAGTTTTTAATAATTCAGGTTGTTGTTTAGTTAGAAATTTATTATGTAATTCCATTGGAGAATTTCTTTTTTATATAATGGAGCAAATTTATTTACCTCATAAAATGTACATAATTGGAGCTTTAGGAAAACTTCTCAATAGGTATGTAAAATTCCTTAGTAGGGGCTATCTATTCTTATTTTACCGCTATAGTATCAAATTGAGAAGTAGTTCAGTTGTAAAGTTGATTTAATAATTACTAAGTTATTAATGCTAGTGGAGTTGTGATAGGTGTGCTTACATATATTATATATTTTGTTTTGCTTCTTAATTGAGTATGATGGGTTTCAAGTCATTTGGTCTAATAGGATGAAGATTGATATGTTTATGTGTTGATAAGTTTAAATTTAGATTAATAGTGTTATTTCTTTTCCTCATGGTGAATGTGGTAATAGATTTGTTTGAGTTGTAGCATTATCATTGGGATGATCATCTTAGTAGAATCAATTATAGTTTTAAATTGTTAAACTAGGTTATTGTTTTTGTGAGCTAACAATAGTTATCCTAGCGGTGCAAAAGACTTAGGAATAGATATAAATGGTGTGTTTCATTATATAGTTGATAGCTAGTTTTATAATCCTTGTGTGGAGTAGGATATTTGTGCCAGAAAATAAGTTATGTTTTCTTTTACTAGAAGAGATCTACAAATTTATTTATGTTTTCATTTTTTTTTCTTTGATGAGGTAAGTTGATTTAATTTAGATTTAACTTATGGTCTTTCAATTCCATTGTCAGTTAGCATGGATTAGCAGTAATGAAGGATTGGTTATGGCATTTCTCCTTGGGCCAAAGTCATGTTGTTTCTATGGAATGTCATGGTAATTAAAATGTCAAGTCATTAAAACCTTCATCTCAGAAATGGATGTACCTAAAGTAGTATTGAGTGTCAATTTACCCGACTCCAAAGGTTAGGCTACTTGGTTTCCTGTTCAGCATTGTGTCATGTCATTTTAATTGTTTTTATTGAATCAAGATTTTGAATGGATGGAGAAAAGTTTTGTGGTTAAGAGTTTGGTGTTAATATTGCCTTTGTATTGGATTGTCAAAAGATAGATGCCTTGTAGTCTCTTGACCATGCATGTTATTGGTCTCTAAATGTTGGTCAGGGGTTGCTAGTTGCCTGTAGGAGAGTGGCTTCTATGGTGGGGCTGGTGCCCAAAGTGGTTGCCTGGGTAACCCCATGGAAGTTGTAATCAAGTGATAACTTAATAATTTATTTAGGAGGGTTCGGGTAGTAATTTACATAATGAGATAAGTAAGATGCCTCACCCATGCCTTGAGTTCTCTCACAAGCTAAGGATGGAATGAGAAGGCTTGGTTGGCAAGGTCAACCTCCTTGTCTCCATGAGAGGATGTGTCGGATCCGCATGTGTCACCCTATGGGGCCAGTGACTAGAGAGAGGCTGCCAGGGTAACCATAGATGGGGGCCAGTTTCTAGTAAGAGATAGCCTGGGTAACCCATGCTAGGACCATGCAATCACACTTTCCCTACTGCAACTTAGTTACTTCCCTCTTTATCTTTTATTATTGCCTCAAGAGTACTGCCTTGTCTTGTACAATCTTGATAATTTGTTTTGTCTGTGTCGAGTTGTATCTGTTTGTTTGTTGTTTGTATCCTTTGGCTTAGTGGAACCTCGTTGTTATCTCCTAGCTCGGAGGGGTGGACCTTAGGGTTCCACATGGTTGGGAGGAAGAGCTATCCATTGGTCCTCTTGGATGTTTTGGTTCAAGATCAGTACAGAAGTGTTCCAGTTCCAAATTTGTTCTAAACCTTCAGAGTTGTAGTATAGATTCATAATTGTATTATTTGTAAACCAATGTGATCAGTCTTGTAATCTTAAATTGAACCTTTGTAATTATCAATCTCTGTAAATGTATAATGTAATACTCTTCTGTTGTTTTATGATGCACATCACTTGTATTGTTATAATTTTATTTGGTGCAGTTATGTTCCCTAGAGGTATTAGCTATTCATTTAATGTAATGTTGTTAATAGTGTAATTATATTTAATGATTAATGCATTTACTTGCTTAAAAAAAAATATTTCTATTATTTTTGCTCTTGTTAGTCTAACACTCTACGATTGCATGACAGGGCATCACACTGTTCACCATCATTTATTCTATTTTTGGACTTTTGTTAACTATTGACCAGCCTCCTCATCCAAATGTACTTTCCTCTCTCCACTTCTCATGCCATATCGAATCAGTTGGTTCTCATTTATTAGTGTAGCATAATGCATAGTCCATGGAGTCACATCAGCTTGCATCCATCCATTTTCCTCCCCCTAATCCTTTCTTCTAATGCCCTACATCCAACAAAATCTATCCTGCCCATCAATGTGATCTTCTAAATTCCACTCTCTTCTTTCCAATCCAACCCTCTTCCACCTTTTGAGTGTGCACCTATGTTCCTCAAGCTTGCCTACCCTCTCGAGGGAGCATCATATCTATCATATCCCTACCATCATCCCTCCTTGTTAATCTTGCTTCGAATAGCTGGGGTATTGTCATCCTTAGTCCTACTATCTTCCTTTACCCAACATAGCACTATGTTTTATTTTTCTTTGAAATGATATTGCTTCACAACACCATCTCAAAGAGGGGCAAAATATAGACACCTAAAATCAACCCCTTTTTCATCTCAACACCATTCAACCTAATCATACCATAATGTAACCCCTTAATTGGATAAATCCTCATTTATTCAACTAACCATCCAATTCTCCTTCATATTGTGATTGAACAAATATTTTATTGTCAACATCACTATTCACATGGTTTCTACTATTCTTCTATTCCTACATACATACCATATCTCTAGTATTTAAATGATTAATTAATCATTTATCACATGTATCATCTATAGTCTAAACATTAGATAAATTTTATTTATCTAATATCCCCTTTTCTTATCCCATGAATTAAATAAATATTTGTATTTATTTAATTCTTCATTTTCTACACTTTTGATTAGGTTGCCTAAACCTAATTAGTTAACTAACCCTTTAGTTCCACATTTCATTATCCTAATCTAATCCTAGTCAAACCCTCACAATCCCCCATTTGTACAAAGGTATCATCCTTCGTACAAGCCCACATGGACCTCTTACAACATGATGGGCAAGTCCTTTCTACAAAGGTCCTATTTATCCTCCTTTCATCTCAACCATCCCCTTCTTTCAAGATCACATTTTCACCATTGTTTCTAACATTCAATATTATTATCAAAATTTGAAAACAAATATATAGGATTATTCTACACTCATTCTATTCACAATGTATGTATGTATGTATGTATGTTATTGTGCAAGTTATGTGGTGTGCACACTGACTGATGCAGTTTTCAAGATAAATCACTTGAGAAAATCAGAAAAAAAAAATTCAATAAAAAATATAAAAAATAAATTTGTAGTACTCCCTCTTGGCTATATCTCTACCAACTAATTTTGAAAAATATATAATGGAATAAAAAAGTATGGGGTACACACCAAACACTACATTATATTTTAGTAATAAAAATAAGAACACTTTTGTGTGTGTTTAATATTTCACTATCTGAAACCTAACTATTTTTAAAAATTCTTAGTAGTTTAGAAATAAGATTTGGAGTACTACAATTCTTCTTCTTATCATATCTTCAAATTTTGAGTGTACGCATCTTGAATTACTCATCCAAGATTGGGTTTAGATGATTTCAAGAAAATGATTGCCACCTTCGACCCCCTTTTCATCCTCCATTTCCATACACTTACCCTATTTTCTTTTAATGTCTATTGTTATATTTCATATTTTACAATTATCTACAAGCACCTATTTTTTATTTTCCAAATAAATAAGTATTAGATTTGGGTGCCTCACCATAACATATTTGATTCAACAAGTTTTTTATAACCACCATATGGAATAGAACTAAGCTCTTTTATCAAGTAAAAATCCCACAAAATTATAACTACAATAATCACAATACATAAACTTAACTGGTGGAATGGAACACAAGTAATTAGAGACTTGGATGGCTCCCATTGCCTCTTATAGTTGTTAATGCTAGATCCTTTGACTATAATTTCTACAATTTATGAACTAAAACCACTTTATAGTCTTCTATATAATATATCTTATGGTAAGAATCCACCTACACTTGTCTATGAGAGTTTCTTAACTACCTCCCATATAATCATGGTTACTACCATAGCTTATCCAATGCAATATAATTAGCCATGTTTCCTTTTTTCAATTTGATAGAATATTTACTTTACAAGGGATTGAACTTGAAGCTGAAAATTAACACAAATCATGATATAAGCTTGAGCCATTATTTTAATTATACTTTATAGTTGATTTCTATCATTAGGACATAGATTTAAGTTGAAACAAAAATTTGACACAGATCATGGTAGAAGCTCATGACATTATTGTAATTATACTTTATAGTTGATTTCCATTCTTAGGACATAAATTTAAGTTTTATCTTAAAAATTTAGAAAGAAGCACAAAACACACACACACACACACACACACACACACACACACATATATATATTAAAAGTCCTTCCTCGTTTTATATACAATATGAAAAATGTTTTACATGTGTGATTTGTGATTTGCCCCTATTATCAAGGGGGATTTCTAACTTAATACTTTTGACTATAGATAGACATAAACAAGAGTGAAAATATAGGCTTATACTTTAAAACTAAAAACATTTTTTTGTCTTATATCTTATACTATATATGGTAGAATTAACTAACACAACAAATAGTGATAAAATTATATATACTTTTATGTAGAGAGACAGCAATAACATACCATACCTTCAAGCCATATGAACCATCAAGATATTTGTTGAACCAAATGCATCAAAGAAAGAATTTGATGGCCTTTTCTACATTTTCCATATTAAAACATTCATGTTCTAATACTTTTTGAGTAACACAAATAGTTCCTTGGCATACATTTTTAAAACATAGAATACTTTCTTGCATATTATAAACCCTTGCATGGAGCCACCTCCTTTTCGAGTGCTAGGAGATGTTCCTCAATCTCATGTACATAACTAATGGATGCCAAGCCATGAAATTCCCTCTTACTGAAGGGAAAGGAAACCCTAGAGATCATCATTGCATTATCAATGGTAACCTGTAAGTATTTATAATTCTTCTCCCAAATATATAATTTTATCAAAGCCTTGGTCATTTCCTTATCCTATGTAATCACCAAAATGTTAAATACCAACATGGATGACATATCTCAATTCACCCAATGACACTCTACCCTTTCCACTAAGTCCCTAACCTAGGATTTCCTTGATAATATCTTCAATAACATGACCATGGAAGAAAAAACAAATATTTATTTTGATAAATGAAAAATGCTCAGTAAAATCCATTTGTTGTTGCTTCCTAATCAAGTGGATGAGTGAATTTCTATATAGAAGATTCATGTTATTGTTATTGTTTGTAGCTACCCAGTCAACCTTGAGCATATTTTATGATAGATTGGAAAGAAACATATGATATGCCTATATTTGAATAGACCGTAATAGGGCATCATAAAGTTAATATGTTTATTGAATAAGGGTTACTATTAATACAATACATGTAGATTAACTTACCACCAAGAATTCAGCCCTACAAGTGAAACATGCCAGGTTGATATGATGCAATGATTATATGAAGAAATTAAGAGGTATCAAATGATGCATAATATTGTGCATCTTTCCATATTATGTGGCAATTTTGAAAAAAAAAATTGTGTCCTATGTAAAATGAAAAAAAAGTGTAGAATTACATAACTTGCATTTCCAAATGATAATTGCCTCTTTGAAAATAGTTTCCTATGAATTAGTAAAATGTCAAACATATATAAATTTCTTAATTTTTATTTCGTTGTTTACACTCTTAAGTTGAATTTAGACTTTTTTTTAGAAAGGAGTACATTACAATAGAATTCTAATAGCTAATAAGTAAATTTTAGGTTGAATTAATCTACAAAATGCATGGAGAAATGAATAGGCATTAATACCACAAAGTAGTGTACATTTCCAATGTATTCTTTAAATAGCTTGATATGGAAATTGTATTCTATTACAATGTTAACAATTTGGGACATGATTACAAGATTTCCATTACTAAATGATATTAGGTTCTGTCATCATAACATTTAGTTTTACTTTGTATATGTGGATTCATTTTTACACATGTAAGGAGATTTAAATAACTATTGAGACCATATCCTTGAGAGAGACATATTGCATTTTATTGACTATGTATCAATGCCTTTCATATAAAAGGCCTATTATTAAGAACATTTCAACTTATCATGCATAAAGGTCATTTATCAAATAGTGTACATGTGGCACTAGGTTTTGGCCATAACTTAGTTTTAGTATTATTCTATAGATTCCCCTCCTTAATCTATTCATTCTTGAGAGCAGGTTGTATAAAAATCCATTATTAAAGACACCCACCAATATGATCATTTCTAATTTTAGCAATTCCCTTTATATCTTCCAGTAATGAGATTTCATCAATCCATAATGAAAGGGATACCTATAATCCTTGTTCAGGAAAAACTTTCACATAGTCTCCAATTATTGTAAATCCTTTTTTGGTTTAATGTCTTGAGTGGTTTCTTAGGTTTATTTATTTATCAATAAGGCTTTTACTTTATTGGTTATTTTCTAGTTGGTCATTCATGTAACTTATGTCCTTCCATGCATATTGAGAATATACACACAACTAGTTTTCTGAAATCAATGTCCCTTTGTAGTAAAATCTAAATAAAATTTTGTAGATTCATAAGTAAGTTGATCCATGATGATAATGGTCCTTGCAAACATTATTCATGTGAGGCCTTCTTAAAGTGTCCACTTCTTGAAAAACACTCTTATTTCCTTTGCATGGATATTTCAATCCAATTAGTGGTTTCTTAAGTCTACTTACTTATCACTTTTACCTTATCATTCATGTTTCGATTGACTAACCTTGCAACTGTCATTGTTACCTTATTGTTTGTCTTTTTGTTGACAAGACTTAAACCCCCCACCATGGCATTCATATAGGATAGGTCTACAACTATTTTTCTTAAATAAATGTACAATGTTGATAAATCTAAGAAAACTAACACAGATTTAATTATACCTATAATTGCCTAGATAATGAATTTTTTTTTAAAATTATCAAGAAGAAAATTTTCCATGAGTTGACTTTGAATGGAAATGTTAAGCTGCTTAGATATCTTTTAGACACAAATCCTAAAATTTAATAAATCTTGAAGATAGATATGACCAAAACATTGTATACTCTTTATTTATAAAATAATCTTAAAATAAAAAATTTTCAACATTGAGCTTTCAATTAGGCATTTAAAAAGCTTCAATGTTACTTACCATTCTCTTGCCTCTACAACCTTTTGGAGAAAATATTGTTGAAATGTTTTTTATTTTTTTCTTAAAGAATAAAAAAATGTTTTTTGGGAAAAAACAAAAGAAAGGATTTGTTGAAATATTTTTTAGATTTTTTTTCAAAATAATGAAATAATATTTATTTGTCGAGAGAATACAATAATTTATACAATAGAATTCAAAGTGTGATAAATCTAAACAACAAAAAAAATAGATAAATGATTGACTTAAATTCACCTTAGTGAGTTGGTTCATTAGATTTTAATAAGTTGAATTAATTAAAAATGATTATGTTTTTATTTTGGATGATGTCATCATAACAAACGATGTTATAATGATATCATCATAACAAATGATGTTAAAATGATGTCATCATAACAAATGATGATATATTTTAAGTGATTTTAGTTAGTTCATTATATTTATGATTTAATTCTTTAGTGTCCCATTTTATATGTAAATACGGTCCTATATTGGACAAATAAGAAGATATTGTGTTGTCCTCACTAGATGATTGAGATCTAAGTGGATAAGAGGTTCTAGAAGATGCTGTGGTTCTAGAAAATAGGGTGAGGAGAATAAGAAGAGGTGAGCATGAAACACGGTTGATAAAGTTAAAAGGTCAAGTTTAATGAAAATCAAAATGGTATCCCAAGGATAATGTGTGGATGAAAAACTCCCATATTTATTAGTTCTTAATCTTTGGGGATTCAAAAGTATTCTAATGTGGTACATGTGATCTAAAAATAAGGAAAAAATATTGGAACTTTAATTTCAAGAAGATATAATTCCATTGAGAATGTTGTCAAAGTATCTTAGCACCAAGATTTCATTATAGTTTACTATAATATGGAGAAAAAAGATTTCATTATAGTTTACTATAATTTGGAGAAAAATGAACTATGTTCTTTTCAGAGGAGTGTTTAACGTGATCTAGAGCATCTTGGAGACTACTAGAAACATGGGTCTAGGCTTCAAAATGAAGAAGAAAATACCATGATGGTTTTCTATAACTATGACAAATTTTGATGCTCTAAGTCTAAAGTGGTATTTTCATCACTATGTAAACAAAACATAGTATACAAAAGGTTACATGATTTGAATTGATTCTTGATGCTTGTTCTTTAATGTTTGTGCCATGGAGTAGTGGCATATAATGTTTAAACATAAAGTTTGTAGGGATGGCTCTCATATTCTTACTCTTATTTCATGATTATTCAAGTGTAAGAAAAGGGTTTTTGAGTTGTAGAGATACATTGCATGTGTGAGAAATGAATTTGTTACTATGTCAAAACCCTAAAAAGAGGGAGAAAGGAGGGAGAGGCATTGTAACACATTTGTAATTGATTATAGTGAAATGAGGAGCATTTTTTCTAACTCTTGCTAGAGTTTTCACTAATTAAGGTTTCTCTAGGTTATGTTAAATCTACTAGAGTAATTGTTGGTGTTCTCATTGCATTTTTCTATCTATATTTTGGGTTTTCTTTTATGTCAACATGATAATTGAACATGTATGATTGTGATGGCATCAATTTTAAGTAAATTAACAATGTATTCAAAGATATTAGAAGAGTTGATAATAAACAATCTTCAACAACACAAATAACTTGGTTATTTAATTGGTTTATGTTCACTAACAATGTTTTGGCTATGCATATAATGAAGTTTAAAAAAAAAATTATACATGGTAGAACAATCAATTATGGACCACTTCATGAGAAACTTCCTTGTAGACTACTAAATCAATGAAATAATTATAAAGTTATGTTTGTGTTCTAGTTTTCCTTTAAATTTGGTTACCATGATTGTCAATCATTTGTAATGTTTGTAAGGAAAACATTATTTTCATGACTAAGATATGCACCCATATATATATATAAAATATTATAGTTTGAGTGACCCTCATGGTGAAGGTATGCATGAATCTTTGTTGAAAATTATATTAAGATAAATAGAAAAATATCCTCTTATAAACTTGTATAAAGACAATTTGATACATTTAAATTAATATTGTATTTAGTGGTAACCTAAAAAATTTCCTGAATTTACATTAAAATGAGTGTGTTAATAATGCAAGAGTAGAAGATAGACAAACTAGTATATTTAAACACTATGTTTTAAATCCTATTTAACTTTGGTTCTAAGAAAATTTAACTCTAAACAATGATCAATCTACCTTGTATAAGAACTTGAATAATCCTTCAAAGAAGCTGTTATTCTTAAATATCATCGAGTTCAACACTCAAAAGTCAAGTTTGATCAATAATATAGAACAAATATTTACCACATTTTGGTGTGGATGAAGTTTAATTTTTTTTTTACTATTTGATAATTGAATGGGATGATATTTAAGTAGAGTGCTTCAAATATGCTTCTAACTAGAAAAACAACTAAGTATAAATTGCAATATTATTTAGAATGAAGGACAACTTGTATATTTATCTACTAGAGTAAATTTTAAAAAAATTATTCAACATATCTAGGATTATATTTTTGTTTGAAGGATAAACTTCGCGCAATGCCCGGATCTGCAAATTTTTCCACTCGCTTTGCGAAGGATGGCTCCACAAGATGTTACAATTTCTCTGCGAAGGATGGTAACAAGGGTCTGGGGATCGTTGAGGTTGCCATAGACTAGAGGAAACCATTGGTTGCTGAAGGTGAGAATCTTTGCCAAAGAGCTTTGTGTATGCCCTCACCTTATGCCCCTCCATTCCATGTTGTCACCATCTGGAAGGTGACTTTTGGTCCGCAAAGTGTTGGTAAAAACCCTTTCCCACCTTAGGATGCAAATATTCAACATTTGGATTGTGATGGGCCTGCTTTGCTCAGACCCCTTAGGTCTCAAAAATTTAGGAGGATGGATGGCCCAGACTAGATGAAAATGGCTTGCTCAAATAAATTAGGTGGTGCCATACCATCTGCAAACCCTGAGAGTGCCTCACTGACCCCCCCTTTTCTATTCGAGCCTCATCTTCTGCCTTGGAGATATTTCTGGACAACATCGTCTTCGACAAAGAGAGAGTTTTGAAGGATCATTCCTTGATTTGCAGGTTTATGAAGGTATGGCCTAAACTTTGCCATCTCCATTCATGGATTGATGCAAACTGGAAGGAGTATCTAGAGGATGAGATTAGCATCTACTTGTGTACAAAAGGTTTTGTTATCCTAGAATTTGAATCTTTGGAAGATAAAGAGAATGTACTCAATACTGGGCTGTGGTCTCTCCAAGGTGATCTTTTATGCATGAAACCTTGGTGCTTTTCATTTGATCCGCGAACAGAGACATTTTCTATATCATTCTTGTGGGTTCTCTTACCTTACCTCCCCCTACAGTTCTGAGAAATGGATTGCTTGGCAGTAATTGGAAATGGTTTGGGGAAATTACGCAGGATCTCAAAAGAAACGATCAACTATGAAAATACAACTTTTGCTCATTTGTGGGTAGAGATGGATGTCACAAGAGGTATTCCAGCAGAAATTCCACTCAATGCTTGAAATAGGCGTTGGTGTCAGCCAATTGATTATGATAAAATAACTTTTAGATGTAGAATCTGCTTTGCTACAGATCATGTCACTGTGCAGTGTGGTATAAGAAGTGATGGTGTGAATGCCAATGTTGTTCCTCACAATAAAACTTCATGGTGGGACGGGGTTGAATCCCGGCACTACGCTGTCTCTCCTCTTGAGAAGAATGTAATTCCTCTCTTCCACTCTGGAAGAATCTGCGCTAGCCTTGTCCCCCACCTCTACGGTCATGGAGCTTGGTCATGCTTATAAGTTCAAGGCTGATCCGAAGACAATAGCACCTCTCCACCCTCCCTGGAGGATTCCAACTCCATGACCTCAACTGTCTCTTTGGTGACCTCTGCAAATAGTAAAATTGTGAAGTCTGCTCCAGGGGATTTCAGCGATGGTATGCTTCTCTCCCATAAAGCCAAACATGCTTAGACTGAGGTGAGGCGGAAGAAAACTCCTCCAAGTCAGAAGCACTCAATGTCTTTAAGGTTCTCAAAGAAAGCAGGTTAAAAGAGTAGGTCTTGAAAACACAATTTTGTGTTGTGATGTAGCACCCCTTGTGGCTAGGGCATGCTTTGAATAATCTTTTGGGCTCAGTTTATTATATGGGAGCTGCCCCCTTTCGCAGCATTTACCTTAACACAAAAAAAATAAAATAATAAATAATATTTTTGTTGGAAGGTTTTTTAAGATTTGAGGGTTTTGAAGGATTTCTGGCTACTGCAGTTTTTCTTCAGCGGTTATTTAACTAGTTTGTGCGCTTGTTCTCCAAGAGTTACAAAATGTCACGAGTTTACAATGAAATGCCATTATATTGAGTTGTTTGTAGTTGGACTGGACGATTTTTATTAGAATTTTTGGCTTCATTTGAGAATCCAAAGAATATAACGGTGAAAGCTCGTTTCTGAAAAATTTACCTTTGAAATGCGAGTTATTTTTCATTTGGCCTGTGAAATTCAACTCTGTGCTCATTTCTCCACCGTAATTTGACTTGGCGAAAATTTCGAATTGAAGATCTAATAGATTTTGAGTCGAGTCTTTTGATTTCGATTGTATTATTACGGGCGGTTTGGTTTACGAAATGTGAGGTTCACGTTTTGTGCTCTTTCTTTGTAAACTTATGTTTTAACATGGTTTCAATCATTGATCTTGCACTATTTCGGGTACTGCGCTGTCACTGCTTTATCTCATCGCTTTAGATTTTGTAGGTTTTCTTTTAACTTTGACGCTTTAGAGCTAAGTGGCAATCGTTCGATTTACAGCTATAACGCGGAAATTTTAAAGGCAAGCTTAAAGTATCATTTCTCTCCAAATTTTGCTTTTGCTAAAATATCATGGACCACGCGTGAGAAAGTTTGTCGAGAGATTTTAATTTAGACCTAATGTGAATGCCCGCTTTGTTAGCTCATTGCCAACGTGAGATGGATGACGTATTTCATACTGAATTCGGTGACAGCGATGTGACACATTGCAAACAGCAAAGTAAAATCTACACCGTCCTGGTCCTTTGCTTTAAGCCGCATATTGGTCGCCTACATTTGATGGATGATTTTCCTTAATGTGTTGATTTTTTTAATAAAATCAATTTCCATATAATCTTTTCATCCCTGCTTTCTTTATAAATAGGGTGTATATCATGAATTTTGGGCATGAGCTTCATGTCATGCAATGGTGATACTTCTTTGTGTTGTGGGTTTGAGGTGAGATGAAGGCCTGGATCTAATTTTCCTCTACCCTTTTCTTTTCAAGTCTTCTGTTGGTTTTTTGTTTTGAGTCCTAGTTGATCTATATGAGTTCTAGCTTAACATTATAGAGCCAATCCGTAACTATGGAACATAGGTTTGAATCTGTAAAGCTGCACCTGTAAATCGTCTATACTCTAGCTGAAAATATGGTGTGAGGGTGTGATGTGAGCTGCCAGCCAGTCCCCAAGAGTTTTAAGGATTTTGCTAGTTATTATCATGGAATGCAAGGGAGCAGAGCGCAAGTTACCAGGTTGTGCAGAGCACGAGAAAAATCAATGTGACGGAGAGAAGTGCATGAAACGTCGACCACGAGATGACAATGAAGATGAAGTCCAGGAATTTTTCGCTCTGGTAGACAGAATCCATGCAATGCACAAGCTCTATAAACAGAAGCCATTGAATCGCCCTTCTGCAGGAGAAATACGCACATCTCAGAATGATGGTGCCAATGTTATCAAACGAAAATCTCCATGGAAGCCCTCTTTCGAGTGGGAGGATTTTTCTCCCTTGGCCGGGAAAGATACTACTTTTACTCGTTGTTCAAACAACAATGCAATGACATCGGTGGGGTCTGAAAAACCATGTATAGGAACTGATCAAAACATGGTTGTTGGGAGTTTTGATCTCAATGTGGAGGCCACCGCAGAAGGCTAGATTTCTCTAGCAGCATTACGATTTTCTGCGTTCTTTCTAAATATGTTGTACTATTTACTGTTCTTAATGGCAATGAAAATGATGACGATTCAGGTTGGCCACTTTACTTTATTAAAAAACATTAGTAAGCTGCCTGGTGGAATAAAAATGGTAAGTGGGCTACCCAATCAAACGCTGACTAGAAAATAATTACAAATTTCATACATCTATTTGAGTTAAACTTTAGAGTACTTTTGTTTGATGGATTGTAAAATTTAATATAATTTTTTAAAACATTTTTATTGTTATTTGAGTTATTTCTGACGAGTTAATATAGAAAACTATTTTATTTTGGTGTGGAAAGTGTATGGTGACATTTGAGTTAGATTTTAGCATTATATTTATTATCAATGCAAATTGCACTACAACAATGCTTCTTTTCCTATTACTTTATCCACTAACAAATATACCTTCCCTAAATGTATATAATAATTATTTATACACTGCATGCTCACAATCAGTTTTTTATGCATTCTACAGGGACCAAGTTCACACATCAATGCCTTTCAAAAATTCATCTATGAGCCCCTATATTGATCTGGGATCTTTAATTAATAATTGGCAAACTGTTAGTGAACAAATTTGTCACCACCTTCGTGATATATGACTCACTTGTTTTGTAGCAACAAATTCTACTAACAATTGGACAATTTTGTTAATTGTCCTCTGAATATTTTAGAAGGTACAACTCCCTTCATATGATGAGGTTTTATAATTTTCTAGTACTCTTTTAACCTAAAAGCGGGGAAAGGAAGGTTTTCCACGCCTATAAAGTTGTAACAAAAACCACAATACACATTACATTGTGGGCAAGAATTTAACTCATAATAACCAAACTCATCAAACTTTCTTTCCAGACATATGAATGAAAGAAGACTAATAGATAAACCACAATAACAGAATCATCATTTCTGCATCAAATTCTAACATACAAAAGAAGACACTCTCATGGAAATACAATTTAAAAGGAAGTAGGTTATCAATATTTCACACATAGAAACATAGATATCATATATTCAATACACCATACATCCAACATATGAAGAATAAATGGAAATACATGTAAGGATAATAGACCCACTATCAATCTTCCCCTATATTAATGAATAAAACAAAACAAAATACTCTGTTCTTCCTAAAATGGTATTATATTTGCTATATGAAATATTCCCCTTTCTTCCTTAGACTAAAATTGTTACATCCCCAACTTGTGATTTAGTTAAATCTTACTTTTGTATGGTAATCAGGATGATTAGTTAAGAGTTGAATGATCAGATGCTGTGGAAAATGTCAGATTAATCATTGTTTACTAGGATGATCTGTAATGATTAATTCATTTCACAATGTTGCATACATTTTGCAAGAAAGATATACAAAATTGTACAAGATTGCAAAGAGTGTTGTTTGCATATTCACTAGAAAGAAAAGAGAGACCAAGTGTCCCACACAAGCTGTGGGAATAGCTGAGCCAACTGTAATGCCCAACCAAGGAACCTAGAGGATAACACAACTAAGCTTACAAAAAGTTCAAATAATTTTTTTTTAAAATAAAAGAAATAACAACAATCATATATTTATTCATAACATTTAAATTAAGCTTTATCCTCTAGGGTTCCACAGCTGCATTACTAACGAATTAAAACAAGATCTAACCATCATTATGAATTGACTAACAAACACAGTTCACTCTAAGTCTAATTGCATCAGATAAATAAACAAATACAATTCCATATTATATCATGAGATAAATAGCATCAAGATCATGCACATAGGATCACAAGTACATAAACAAGTTCCTTTACAAGAGAGTACAACATTACATTGTTTACAATATCGCTATCCAAATTACATTGGAGTACATACATCAAGATAATAGTATATGATTCAACTAATATACAAGACTGAAACATGATCATAACTATCTGTCTCCTCAAGCTAGAGCAAGATCTGAAATCTGCCATACAAGGTACATCCTTCTCGCACACGATCAACATCAAGGGAAACCAATGGAGATAAAAGCACAACCACTTGACCATGCGGAACCCTAAGGTCCACCCCCCATGCTAGGAGATAACAATTAGGTCCCACTAAGAAAACAATCAAGAAAGATAGTAGACTAATAGGTGCAAGGACTACACAAGGCTTCAATACAACACTGATTAATAAGAACATCACAAGTAACACAAACAACACTTCCAGAGGCAATCACACAATGAAAGGAAAAAATACACATAGCAATCAATTATTGAATGACTAAATCAGAACCATCATCAGATAATCACATGATACACATAATAAGATTGATCCACACAAAACATCACAACATAACATCCTATGATACAGAATAAATCGCATAACAATCAATTCTAACATATAACAATCATAGAAATATCAACATCATAATCACCTGAATGTAAAACAATGTCAAAGCATATGAATTATCAGTGTCACAACAAAGATTATCACTAAAATATACTAACTATCATATGAAACCACACATGAGTATAATCAGGAATGTCATCAACATGAATGTAGCATCTACCAACATCATATAATGTACAACATCAATTGTCTAATATACCATAAATATTCCTATTATTTTACCTTCATCTTCATGCTCCTTAGCCAATCCATCTGCACATCCAAGATGAGAATGGAGGGGCATTACACCAATGCAACCAAGGAAATGCACTATACAACTATAGAAGGAAAGAGAAAGTAAGTATATAATGAAAAACATATCCATCATTGCCCATTGTGTTCGGTGTTGGACTTCATTCTAGCTGCTCCATCCTGGCTCCTGATTCTGAGTGGACCTGCATTGTGATGAAAGAAGTTGTTAGAGCTCAGGATATGAATTCCATTATGTTCTATATCAACTGAGAATATAGTGCATTGCATATGATGTATAGAATCAGATAACGAACATCAGATATATGCAAGAGAGCCTAAAAAATAAAGTATCACAGGAGCATTAAGCTTCATTATTTTTATCTAACATGTTTGTTTCTATTAGAATTTATAGAATCTATAAGATGATTACTAATCACAAATTTGAAGTGAATTGGAAGTCAATATGACAAGTACATATAGCCTTGAGCAACCTTGAGTTAATGGGAGTCAATCCCATAACTTAAGGAGATCTCAAGTAGATGTGGCAAGCTAAGTGGAGTGAAAGAGTTAGAAGGACTCTTCATAACTGCCACACACCCAGCTGAGGTGTCTTATGCCATGCACATAAAATGAGGCTTCCAAATATGGCCAAATGAATGCCAAATTATGCCAAATGAAATATGTACACTAATAATTTCCTATGCAGGTATAGGAGAAATCATGTTACTAATTCATTTTTTAAGACATCATAGCATGTGGTGCAAAGTGGGCTCCCACAAGGGTTGAGCCCAGAATGTTGCCCCTGAATCTTAAGAGGGGATTGATAGTAATGCTCAAATAGAACAATATTCAGTTGGAGTAACTTATTAAGTGAGTGCATGAGCTTCAAAACTCATTGCTCATTCATGACTATCAATTGAAACATGATGAAATGAGAGGACAGTGGCCATCAAGTTTTTCAGCAAGTTGCAATATTCATGAAAATGCAAACCTCATTGATAGGACTGTCACCATAAAAAGAAGATCATTAAAGAATGCAAATAATGCATAAAGGTATACTTTTCAAACCCTCATGAAAATGGTATTGGTTTGATATAGTGAGGACTGCAAAGGTATAGAGGGCTATGACTTTTCCCTTCCCACAAGCTTCGTACCTTTTTGTGCATTGTAGAAGAGGGTTAGCCTTGCCTAGACCTTTCAATGTTATAGATTGATGCCATTCATTATTAAGGTGACTGTCCAAGAAACCTAGGTATCATGTAAATAAGGTTTTAGGTTTTCAAGTGTATGAAAGGCAGTCATGTCTATGTCATATCCATGAGGGGACTGTGAGACTCAGATTCATTGTTTTATGTTCTTGAGCCAAGGCAATGAAGGGTGTTGTGCATATTAAGGGATGCATGATAGGTAGTTTACTTGCATATTGAGGTCTTCAATAGTAAAAGTACAGTGCTATCCTTGAGCTTGAGCAAGTGACCATGATGGTTGTTTGCAAAATAAGAAAACCCCTTGTAGGTATTAAGGAGGCCATGAGTTTCTTATCTGTTCTTACAGAGAAGGCACATAGGTTTATTTGAACGTGGAGCAATGTAAAGGAAAGGAAACAATGATCATTAATGTGAAAGTTTCCAGAATATGCAGTGAATCAACCTACAGTAGTGAAACCTCATACTACTTGTAGGTGTATTTGCTTTCCAAATGTAGACATGCTGTAATAAAACATCTAGTGCAGTAAATGGAAACAATTGACTAAGGACTTTCTTTTATTGAATGAAAATGCAAGTGCAGTTGTAACCATGCAATGATTTAAAGGAGATATGCAGAGACTTCTTTAAGTTTTGAAGGGGTTTTATTATTTTGTGCCATGGGTCAAGCTCGAGTGGTGTTTTTTTGCCATCTAAATAAAGAAGGAAATGCAAATATTGAAACCCAGGTGTGTTCTCATGGCCGTGGCCTGAGAGAGTTTCTTTCTTCACAAATAACAAAACCCACTTGGGGTTTGCATCTATAAACCACAAAAGCAAGCATGGAGAGTACTTTGAAATAAGGAAAAGTTCAAGGTATGGCTGCGACCTTTAATGGTGAAGCATACAGAAACTTCCATGTTGATTTCACAGAATGCACAGAGAAATAAGTATGTTCATCATTTTACTTTTATTGAGCTCTAATCGAGCTCATTTAAGAGGTAAATGCAAACTTAAGCGGTGGAAACTTACCCAAGTTCTCACTGTGTGAAAAGTGCATTCAAATACCTTCAGTATAAGCTTGAGAAGCTCCTCACTGGAAGCCTTAGGGTGGAAGACATCGATAGGAGGAAAACAATAGAAAATGCATCAGAGAAATATGCCTTATCTGCGGCCAAAAAACCCAAAAATGCTTTCAAAATAGAGGTTGACGCCCAAGGAAGACTTAGCCAATTGTTTTCCCTCTGAGAATCTTCAAGAAGATGCCTAGAAACAACAAGAATGTTGATGATTTCGAGCTCCAAGCCCTAGCTTCATGGAAAACCTCTAGCTTTCAAACTTTCATGCAAATTACTTATGTATTGCATTTGTTTCAGTGAAATTGTGAGGATAAAAGACTTTGTGAAGTTGATTGTGAGTAGAATTAGTGAATAGATAAGTTAAGTACTGGTGTATCACCTGTTAGAGTTTAGGGTTTCATTTACAGTTAACCTTCTAAACCCTTTTCCTCATTAAGTCTTTTAGTTTAGGTGATCTACCAGGGGAACCAACCCTCTCTAGAGATTCACTCTCAACATAGATTGCCCACAATACGATAGTGTTTCCATGTTTCAACAGGATAGTTGAGTTTATCTTTTCTAAGGGTGCAATCCTAATTGACAACAAGTATCTTCAATAACATGACCATGGAAGAAGAAACAAATATTTATTTTTATATATGAAATATGCTCAATAAAATCCATTTGTTGTTGCTTCCTAATCAAGTGGATGAGTGAATTGCTATATAAAAGATTCACATTATTGTTATTGTTTGCAACTACCTAATTAACCTTGAGCATATTTTATGATAGATTGGCAAGAAATATATGATATGCCTATATTTGAATAGACCATAATAGGACATCATAAAGTTTTTTCTTTTAAATAGAAAAGAGTGCAAAGCACCCATACAAATTATATTAAATAAGTAAAAGAAAAGTACAATAATGGCCCCCAAAAAGCCAATATATAGTGCCATGATCCCCAATCAAGGCCCAAAAGGGTCAAGACAAAAAACCCCAGTCAGTCAAGAGACCAGCTGCTGATATGAGCAGCGCCAAAACCAAAGGAGGTCCATAAAACTACGAAGGGAAGTTCAGCAACCAAAAACCAATAAAAGCTGCTGAAGGGGAAGTTGTCAGATCCTCGTGGCCAGCATAGATTAAAAGGCAATATGAAATTTCTGACAGAAAGACCGTTGATCCCCAACGATACTAATAGATGTTACCAAAGCCCTAAAATTTTGAAAGGGCCAAAAGGGGATAATAATCCGTTTGCAACCAGAACTGAACAATTTGAAAAACAACCGTTGCCAGCTCCCATGAATTCATGTGCATCCAAATGGATTGATGCAACACCAACCTTATCTGAGAAAGCATTCACATATAGAATCATCCCAAACGTACTTCTGAAAAACTCAACAAAAAAACACAGCACATAGCTGAAAGCCTTTTGGGGGCCTCAGAAAAGCCTTCCTTCATGACCGGATTTGCTTCCAAAATTTCTTCTTGGCATTCCATACAAGGCCGCAAGGAATAGCAAAGAGAACATGCTCTGCCATCCGCACAAGACGACCTTACAAATCCTCTATTGTAGTGGAGATTTTAGGCACCAGAATCCATCCGTGTCATCTTGTCACTCCTATATCATAGGTGCTATTCCTCCACTTTCAGGCTCTACCCACCAACTCCACCCATAAACAAAACATGCACTAAAAAAGGCCTCCTTCCATAAAAACAGGGCACCTCAAAGACAGCGGAAAACCCCATAGAAGCGAACAACACTATAAACCTTCAGAAAGGACTAAGCAATCACAATACCATTCGATAAAACAAAGAGAAAAGCACCCGGCATTAATCCCCGACAACCATCAACAGCCAATAAACAGCAGCACCCTTTTTAGAAAGCTGATCACAAGTAAAAAGCTTGCTCTTATTCCTGGCGAGACGGCAATTATTAGGAGCTTACCAGCTCTTACCCTGCTTGAGGTGAAAAACTTTATCAAAAGATACAAGGAGAGCACACCACTCTCCTTGATCTTAGGATTTTCTCTATCGTATTTTGGATGCCAGTAATTGGTTCCCCCTCATGCAAGACATTCAAAGATTTGTTGGACTTCTTGCCCTAACATGGTGTAGAGAAGTCAGCTTTCTTAACTAGGTCTATCTGGGAGATGCCTAACATTGGAGACTTTGTTGTCGCAATGTCTTCCTGAAGCACCTCTTCTTCAAAATCCCAGCCTTCTCCAATGTCTGAATGTGCAAAAGCAAAACGATCTGGGAATTCATCATCTGAAATGTCTTGAAAGGCTGCCTCTGCCAAGGCACCAAAGGCATCTTCTCCCATGGATTTCCTAATTTCATCTGCTAGGCCAAGAATTGCCTTAGTTGTCAACTCATGCGTGGTATCTTGAGACTCTATATGATCCAAAGAACATTCTTCTCCTCCAGAATTTCGAGGATCTGTAGAAAAATCCTCTTCATTATGGAGATCAACTTGTAGGAGGATTTCTTGTGGGGCCCTATCCACAAGCTCTTGCCTAGGAGGGATTACCTCCCCTGCATTAGGCAAGCCATCATCTGAGACTGCTGTCCGGGAAGAATCTATGGAATCCGCATGATCTGAAAAAGTATGATATTCCAAAATGGAATTTTCTGTCTCTTCTAACAAAGAGACTCTACAGCTGTAACCGTCTGTATCCAGTTCTACCCTCCCTGAGAGGGTCACTTGTAGGTCTGTTGATCTATCCAAATCAGTCTCAATGGGAAGACCTTTTATGGCAGTTGCTTTTAGAAAAAGTCCTCCTTCGTCCTTATCCTTGTCTAAAATCTCCTTGCAAGCCAAATTGCTTAAGGGTTCTGGCTCTTCTGCTGAGATCCCCCCTTCCAAATTATTATTCAAATCTATGTGGAATCCTTTGTTTGTCTCTCCCGAAGAAAGAAAAGTGCTAACCATTGGAACCTGAAGAGAGACCTTTTTTGTGCTTGACTTGGAGATGGGGTCTAAACTGCTTTTATGAGGGCCAAGACCCCCACTAGTTATGCATCTGGATTCCAAATGCTCATAGCAAATTTCTTGCTCCCATTCTCCTTCAGAGGTTTGTAATTTAATGTTTTTGGGGAATCCCTTCTTTATATCTAGGAGGATACAAATCCTGATATAATCCTCTGTCATTGAAGGCTGAGACTTCTCCATGGATTTGAAAACACCAATCGAATCCCCAATCATCTTCAATACTATCTCATCTCTGTATTCTAGAGGTAAGTTTCTCAGACTTACCCAGGAAAGAGCATGAGATATCTCCACATACGATGATCTGAAGTTGGGTTGCCACGGCTGCAGATAAACTTCAATACCCTCAAAAAACCAGATACTCTTTTGGAATACAAAATCTCTATCTTTTTTATTCTTAAAAATGACAGTAAAAAAACCCTCATCAAGCATAACAGCTTCCTCAAACTCTGGCCAGGTCATTTTAAGCCATGCATACAGATCAATCTTAGAGAAGGGGCTCTTCCAGGGCTTACCTATAACAATAGTCTCCATGAGCTTGTCCTTTCTGATTGTAAGTACCTCCTCTGGTATGCTAACTTGGAGCTCCAAACTCTCAGGCGGTTCCTCCCTACTGCATAGGGTTTTCTTGACACGATATTCGAATGTGCCCTCTTTTGTAGAAGACTTACCCCACCGCCTTTTTTGCTGAAAAGCCCGTGATCCCCATGAACAACCATTAGTAGATATCTAATCATTACCATGCCGCCTGGTTTGAAATCTTCTGTTTGAAGGGTATGGGTAATGTCTAAAGCTTCATGACCAAGACATATTCCTCAGACCTCTTCCTCTGTTCTTGCAAAAGTTAATATGTCTATTGAATAGGGGTTATTATTAATACAAATACATGTAGATTAACTTACAACCAAGAATTCAGCCCTACAAGTGAAAAATGTCAGGTTGATATAAGGCAATGATTATATGAAGAAATTAAGAGGTATCAAATGATGCATAATATTGTGCATCTTTCCATATTATGTGGCAATTTTGAAACAAAAATTGTGTCCTATGGAAAATGAAGAAAAAGTGTAGAATTACATAAGTTGCATTTCCAAATGATAATTGCCTTTTTGAAAACATTTTCCTATGAATTAGTAAAATGTCAAATATATATAAATTTCTTAATTTTTATTTCATTGTTTACACTCTTTAGATGAATTTAGGCTTTTTTTAGAAAGGAGTACATTACAAGAATGCTAATAGCTAATAAGTAAATTTTCAGTTGAATTAATCTACAAAATGCACGAAGAAATGAAGAGGCATTAATACCACAAACTAGTGTACATTTCCCATGTATTCTTTAAATAGCTTGATATGGAAATTGTATTCTATTACAATGTTAACAATTTGGGACTTGATTGCAAGATTTCCATTACTAAATTATATTTAGGTTCTTTAATCATAATATTTAGTTTTACTTTGTATATGTTGATTCATTTTTACATTGGTAAGGAGATTTAAATCACTGTCGAGACCATATCCTTGAGAGTGAGACATATTGCATGACATATCATTGCATTTTCTTGAGTATGTACCAATATATTTCATATAAAAGGCCTATTATCAAGAACATTTCAACTTATCATCCATAAAGGTCATTTATCAAATAGTGTACATGTGGCACTAGGTTTTGTCCCTAATTTAGTATTAGTATTATTCTATAGATTCTTCTCCTTAATCTATTCATTCTTGAGAGCAGGTTGTATAAAAAGCCATTATTAAAGACACCCACCAATATGATCATTTCTAATTCTAGCAATTCCCTTAATATCTTCCAGTAATGAGATTTCATCAATCCATAATGAAAGGGATACCTATAATCCTTGTTCAAGAAAAACTTTCACATAGTCTGCAATTATTGTAAAACCTTTTTTAGTTTAATGTCTAGATATTTTCAACCCATTGAGTGGTTTCTTAGGTTTATTTATTTATCAATAAGGCTTTTACTTTATTGGTTATTTTATAGTTGGTCATTCATGTAACTTATGTCCTTCCAGGCATATTGAGAATATACACACAACTAGTTTTCTGAAATCAATGTCCCTTTAAAGTAAAATCTAATTAAAATTTTGTAGATTCATAATTAAGTTGATCCATGATGATAATGGTCCTTGCAAACATTATTCATGTAAGGCTTTCTTAAAGTGTCCACTTCTTGAAAAACACTCTTATTTCCTTTGCATGGATTGCTCAATCCAATTAGTGGTTTCTTAAGTCTACCTACTTATCACTTTTACCTTATCATTCATGTTTCGATTGACTAACCTTGCAACTCTCATTGTTACCTTATCATTTGTCTTTTTGTTGAGTAGCCTTAAATCCCTTACCATGCCATTCATAGAGGATAGGTCTACAACTATTTTTCTCAAATAAATGTACAATTTTAGTAAATCTAAGAAAACTAACATAGATTTAATTATACCTATAATTGCCTAGATTCTGTAATGAAACTTTTTTTTTTAAATTATCAAGAGGACAAATTTCCATGAGGTGACTTTGAATGGAAATGATAAGCTATTTAGATATCTTATAGATACAAATCCTAAAATTTAATAAATCTTGAAGATAGATATGGCCAAAACCTTGTATACTTTGTAGTTATAAAATAATCTGTTGTGATGTTCACAACACGCCCCATTATTGCTCCTTAGCAAAATGGGGACCCCTGCTGTCACTTTGCCTTTTGCTTCTGCTTGTGTTTGTTCTGTCTGGTGGTAAAGGGAAAAGAGAGTCAAATTTGCAAACCTTGTTAAAAATATGGAAAAATGCATTTGCAATACCATTGCAGAATATGGTTGGATTCCTTGTGAAAAATGAGCCAGGGTTGCTTTTTGAACCGTCTTAAAATTTATCATATTTTGCAAGTTATGATCACTTAGGTAAAATGTACTATCAGGTTTTGCATGATAAACAGTCAGTTGTTTGCCTTTTTTTTTTTTTGTTTTTTGTGTTGGCATTCGTTTTAAATTTTGAAAAATTCATACTTAGTGGTTCCGGGTCGTGGGCAATTTTGTCTGGGTTCCACTCTATATGTTACATTTGATTGTTTTGCAGAAAATACATCGGCACACTTTGATCGCCATTATTCATTCATTGGCAGTGTTTTTACAACGTTGAACCTTTTTTCTTTTTTGGTTCAAAGGGTTCGGGGTTCAAAGTGGCCCGATGTCTTCAAAAGTGTCTAAGGAGCGGGCTGTTATTTTGTATTACAATGGTGAACCGCCGCGTTGAACCATCCGCTTGAACCTTTTTCAAAGGTTCGATGGTTCAAAGTTGGCGGGGTTCATTTTCTTTTAACAGTCGCTATATATCATTGAACCGCCGCATTGAACCACCGTGTTGAACCTTATGGTGGGGTTCAATGGTTCAATAGTTCAATAAATGAAAGGGAGATCGGCAGGAATCATACCGATAGTGGCGGGGTTCAATGGTTCGGGTTCAAGGCTTAGGCAGGAAAGATGGCCTTTTGCCATCGGTGTAACAAATGCGATCGGCAATGTGTGAAATTGTCACCCCGAGGGGGTATCTCTCGCCGATGATATTGTCATCAGCATAGCTTACAACATCGGCCGAGTTTGAATTGATTGTGCCGAAGGGTATAGTCTCGCCAATAGCCTTGGGTTATCGGCATAACAGTAGGCTATCGGCCAAGGTTTTTCCCCCTTCGCCGATATGGAGGCTCTCGCCGATGGAGGATGAGCGAAATAAAAAGGCCATCGGCCAAATAACGAATATCGGCCATACATTTTTTAGGTCCGCCGATGGCAATTCTCACGCCGATGGGCGGGAAATTAAAGCAATAGGAATTTTAAACGATTTTTGGGCGCCCGTGGTATCTTCCTGGTCAACGATGGTTGACCCGATGTTTTTTGAGTAGTCTGTATGCATTTTGAACGCGTTTTGAGAGTTTTTGGGACCCGATTTCCACAATTTTGCACAGTCACCTGGATTTAAACATTATTTTAATTTCTTGCTATTTATGTGATAAATTGGTACTTATTGCTTGTCTTGTCTTGCAGGCTTGCAGTTGAGGAAGCAGCTGGAAATTCCACACAGTGACATCATGGAGGAAGGAAATCTGATCTCAGGAGCAGGAGGCTAAGGATGAAGTGCGAGGAAGTCAAGGCCATTCAAGTGAAGAACAAGGTTGCAGCTGAAGGTATTACTACAACAGACAAACAGAAGTTATTGCTGAGCCGCCAGAACTTCTCAGAAGGGGTAATATTTTGCCCAGATTTGACACTGCTCAGAGATATTTTGAAGAACTGGTTCATCTGTATTTATTACTGTAACCAGGGGTTTGAACCAGGGGTTCAGTTAGGTTTTTGCTGTAGTAAGTACAATCAGAATGTCTTTATATTGTGCCTCTCTGCACTGTAATACTCTACAACAGGGGCTACAACAGGGATTTTAGGAACATATAGCAAGTTAGCTTAGTTTAGATTAGAAGTAGAAGAAGGAGGTCACCTGTTTGTCTGCAGTAAGGTGCGCGTGGAATGTCTGGCTGCCTTCCTGTATCTGTAAAGCTTGTAAGTTCTCTGTAGTTTGATCAATGAAACTAAGAGTCATTCCTACATTGTAAATCATGTATGACTGTTTGTTTCTAATACAATAGAATCTGGAGTTCTGCATCTATCTTCTGAGTGTTCTCCTGCTCTTCTTTGTGTTTTGAAATATTTTCTTTGAGAGCTTGCAATTTTAAATGTATGTTTGTGAAAATGCTCAGAACTTGCATTTAAGGTTTTTACTGTGGATTTGATCAAATTACTGTGGTATTTACATAGTGCATAACAGAAACAATTAGATCCTTCGGTAGATTAAATGAGGTATAGATTAGATCTTTCTAACTTTTCCCAACCCATCTGAAATATTTAGCTGAAAACGTAGAAATCAAAAGGAAATTGTCTCAAATTTGAAGAAGCATGCATAATAGAGTTAAGAGTAGACAGTTTTCATAAGTATATGAAGGAGAAAGCTGCAATAATTCAAGAAAATCATCTGAACTTGCAGCACAGTAACACTTGTATGCAAATGAACAAAATACTTGTTGAAATCTATGATTCTTTTGCATATTCTTAATCCATTAAGCCACTAAACAAACCTAAACTACGTAAGGCCCCTTGAACATTACAGCTTCACATTGACCAACTGAACTTGACCAACCGAACCATTGTAGACTTGGGATTAGTTGAATCTTAAATGATTCCTTCTTATCTTTCAAGTATAGTTTCAGTTCATTATATGTGAATTTTAACTTACTGTTATGATTGCATCAAAACAATCACCAACAGTTTTCTGGCGCTAGAAGGAGGGCCAGAAGGCTGTATATTACAATCATCAACAATTTTCTGGCGCTAGAAGGAGGGCTAGAAGGCTTTATATTGTAATCATCAACAGTTTTCTAGCGCTAGAAGGAGGGCTAGAAGGCTGTATATTGTAAACATCAACAGTTTTCTGGCGCTAGAAGGAGGGCCTTCCTGAGTTAGGTTTCATTTCAAACTGGCTAATGACAGTAATAGAGTGACTAGGTCTAGATCTAGTTCAGGAGATATATTTGTGCAACTACCTGATACAAGGCGAAGTAAAAACCCTTTAATTTGGAATCCAAAGATATCGCAAACGGGAAGTTCATCTGGAACACCTCCTGGGTCACCTTTTAACATCCGTAGTATTGTGAGTCTTGACAGATCACTGTTCAGATCTTTAAATCTTGGTTCAGGCACTCCTGGAGGTCTCAATCCTCCTGTAAATCCTAATCCACCAATCAATCCAGGTATTCCTACAAGTTCAAGTCAAGCTCAAACACCTGCAATAGATTATTTCGATGTCAATTCTCCCATACTCTTCAATGATTATCATGAGATGCCCAAAAATCTGGAAAAGATATGTCCCAAATACCAGTTGCATCAGGACCCAGAAGATCATATTAGAATATTTAAGGAAGCATGTTTTAGGGCTATGTTAGAGCACAAGGATGTTGTGTGTAGATTGTTTCCTTACACCTTTAATGAGCAGGCCTCTAGCTAGTACGTAAACTTACCCAATGGTTACATTTCTTCCTGGGCACTTATGGAAGAAGCATTTCTGTCAAGATTTAGAGGACCCATTGACCCTTGCGCTTTGTATCATAAATTGGCTGCTATAAAACGAGGTGAGGGAGAGCTAATTGATAATTTCAATGACAGATTTCAAAAGGCCTATTCTAGGCTGGTAACCCCTTATACCATAGATGATGCTCCCTTGTTGGCTATGTACTATGCTGCCTTGGATCCTTTAACCGCCATGTTTGTCAAAAGAAAACCTAACATAGATTCAATATCCAAAGCCTATAAAGAGGCAACCTCAGTGAACCAAGAAATGAGGCATACAACTTATAGTCCATTTGTCAATGGAGGAAATTTTGGGGTGCAGAATCAGGCACACCCATGGAATGGAGTCCCTATGCAGCATGCTCCACTAGTAAATCCAGTTCCTTCTTACACACCTGTGTATAATCCTACTCCAATCCAAGCTATAACTCCTTACACGGCTAGTACTTCCAATAATAGTCAAAATAATGGTCAGCCTTTCTTCCAACTTCCTAGGGATGTAACTGTGGCAAAAGCACAAGAGGATAAGGAAGAAATCAAAGAAATTACTGCACATTTGAAAAGATTAACAACCGAAGTGACACAGCTAAGAAATGAGAACCTCTATGGAAGAAGCAACCAAAACTATAGTCCACATCAAAATCACAACCAAGGCCAAAATCAGAATTATAGTCTCAATCAAAATCAGCAGTACAATCAGAACCAAAACTACAATCAGCATCAGGGCCCCAATCAGGGGCAACCAATGCAAAATAGGGGGCCAGTGATAGATAATAGGACCTGGGGCAATAATAACAGAAATCAGAATCAACCTAGGCCACCCAAGAATAGAACACTGGGCCCAACAACGGTACTCTGGCTTCTCCTTTTGAGAATACAGATAATCATGGTGCAAAACAAACGACTAGCATACAAATGGCTAGTACAGTACCCAAAAATTGGTGCAGATTTCACAATACCAATGCCCATGCTGAGCACGACTGTCCACAGTTCCACTTGGCAGCTAGTATTTTCAACATAGATGTACAGCCTCCTACCTCTGAATTTCTCATTCCTAAGGGTAATGAGGTAGTACCCTCAGGATATGACACAGCATTAGTCTTAGAAACGTTTACCTTTGCAACTGCAGAAGAGAAAGAGGATGAATTGCTAGAGGATGAACCATGCTGTTGTGAAAGTCTTTATCCTGAATCAGCCTTTGTGTTAAATGCTTTTCAGTTTCCTTTTGAATCTGAAAATGAGATATTAAATGAAACAGAAGAGGTGCAGGCCTTTCAACAGACAAATAAAAGCCACACCTACAATTTGAGGAACAACCCTAGGCCAGGAGGACCTTTCACCACTTCCACTCCTCCAAATAACATCAATACACCCCCAGATCAGAATGCTAGCAACAATCCTGCCATACTTAAAGCTAGTCAGCGCACAAATAATGGAACAACAGTGCAAAAGGATCAAACAAGTAAGACAGAAGCAATAGAGACAACAAGATTAATGAATTACTTATCAGAGGAAATAAAGAAAATTAAGGTCAGTATACCTCTAAATGAATTATTGAAGACCCCAGGGATCAGAAATGCTTTTTTAAAATCCCTGGATACATCCATAACAAACAAGGTGTCTGCTGATATAACTGTTCCTAATAGTGATTCACCACCTAAGGAGAAAGGTAAGAAAGTTGAGCAGCCTTCCAATACAAATGTAGTAATACATGCGGATAAGAGGGATACTCACCCTTTCTTGTTAACTGTTAGGTTGTGTGGGAAGAATATACACAATTGCATGGTAGATTCTGGTGCTTCAGCCAACGTAATGCCCTTAGGAATATGTAAAACTCTCGGGCTAACTCCCACCAAATCTGCCAAGGTTGTCACGCAATTAGATAAGATCGAGGTTAGTGTGATAGGAGAACTCATGAACATTCAAGTGCAATTAGCTTCAGACCCTAGGGTAAGCCAAATCATTGACATTCAAGTAGTGGATATACCCGTAAATTATGGAATGTTGCTAAGTAGGGATTGGTCCAAGACATTAAACAGATATATGGCTACTGACTTTTCACACATGTGGTTACCTTGGAGAGGCATCCCAAACCAGATCAGAATAGAGGCAGAGCCCAGAATGAAACATATGATAACAGAGTATAATCGAACTAATGAAATATTATATGATGCTGTTGAACCAAGTGTCTATAGAATTACCAACAATGGGATGCAGATTGAAGAGATTATGATGTTAAACATTAGAAAAAAGTGTGTCAGCAATAGAACGGCACTATTCATTAAGTCTGACGGAAATTCTTCAGATGAAGAAAATAATGCAATAGACAAATTTGGTCATGCCATTAGACGAGAGGTGGAAGAGTGCGTTACACACAATCTCCCAGTCCAATGTAAGTTATATAAAAATAGGTGTAGAGTCCATGATAGGCAACATTCCGACGAGAATTGTGAAATATGCAAAGACATCATTGAATATGAATACAAAAAGTGCATAGGGAGGGTAGAGTCACAAGAGGAAAATGAGAATCCTGATCCAACACAGAGATATGTTCAGGATAATATAGATGCCTTGATTCCAGATTTAGGAAAAGAAATAGAGGACAAGGGTAATTATCTTTCTGAGTTGCAAACTAAAAACACACATATGCAAGATAACCAAATGGAAAAACCCATGAATAAACAAGACAACACCCCACAGGCAATAAAAGGGACAAAGTATGCCAAGGTAAAAGATCAGAAAAGTAAAGATGGCATGTGGACGTTAAAATGTGATGGGTCCAAATCAAAACAGGGTGCAGGTGCGGGTATTGAACTCATAGATTCTCAAGGTAAATCACATTTGGCAGCATATAGATTACAATTTTCCTGCACTAACAATATTACTGAATATGAGGCCCTAATTTTAGGACTTGTCATGGCCATCAAGAAAGGGGTAAAAACCATCAGAGTATTTTCAGACTCTGAATTAGTAGTCAGACAAGTGAGGAAACTATATGCCTGCAATTATAAGAAAATGATTAGTTACAGACATAGAGTATGGGGTTTAATGGATTTGTTCGATGCTTTTAACATAGAGCACATTCCTAGAGAGCTGAACCACAGGCCAGATGCGTTAGCAGTTGCTACTAGTACATTAGAACCATTGACACTGTCAGGATTAAGACAATTTGCTGTTGAGCTAGTTAACGTGCCTGGTATACTAGACAACGTTACACACTTTCAGGTATTTGGAGGGCATCAGCAAATTATTAATTTTCTGACTTGTAATGAGGCATTTGAGGCCCAAATCATTGATGAACAAGAAAGGCCTGAAGTAACATGGGACGAAGAAGATATGATCAACTTAAAGAGCAACTTCTTACCAAAAGGAGTAATTGAATTAGAACACATCTTTGACTTCGACGGGGTAATAAGATAGAAAGACTTACCCAAAACAGAAGGGGGTAGGTGTGATTTACATAACTTAGGGACTGAGCTAAATCCACAAAGTGTACTAATTGGGAAAGCTTGCTCTGAGAAAATTAGAAAAGAGGTTCTGGACATTCTGAAAGAATATAAACATGTCATAGCATGGACTTATGAAGACTTGAAAACATTTGATGAGTCCATCATAACTCACGTAATACCTTTAAGAAAAGAAGTCAAACCATTCAGGTAGAAACAGAGGCCTGTAAATGCCATTCTAGAGAATTTAATCTTTGAGGAAGTTAAAAAATTACTGTCCGCTGGAATAATTTTCCCAGTCAGACATTCTGTCTGGGTAGCTAACTTGGTACCAGTGAGGAAGAAAAACGGAGACATCAGGTTGTGCGTAGACATTAGAAATTTAAACAAGGCATCTGAAAAGGATAATTATCCTTTGTCCCTAATAGACGAAGTACTGCAAGCAGTAAATGGCACAAAGATGATGTCTTTTTTAGATGGTTTTTTAGGTTATAATCAGGTCTTAATTGATAGAGAAGATAGACTAAAAACCACCTTCACTTGCAAATGGGGAAATTATGCGTATAGAAGAATGCCTTTTGGTCTGATCAATGCAGGTGCTACTTTTCAGAGGGCCATGGACGTTGCATTTCGTGGATTATCAGGTAAATGCATTGTTGTGTATATGGATGATTTAACTGTGTATTCCAAGGATGCATCCACCCACGCTGAAGACCTCAGAAAAGTACTCAAGCGATGTGAAAGGTATGGGATTTCCCTTAATCCTAAGAAATGTATATTTGGCGTAACTGAAGGTAAATTATTAGGCCATGTCATTTCTGAAAATGGAATTTCAATTGATCCAGATAGAATAGAATCCATAAAAAATTTGCAAATACCAAACAGTAGGAAAGAGTTGAAATCATTTTTTGGTAAAATTAACTTTGTTCGGAAGTTTATAACAAGTTTTGCAGAGATCGTGCAGCTGTTGAATGCCATGTTGAAGAAAGATGCACAGATGGAATGGATGCCAGTGGCCAAAGCCGCATTTGAAGATATCAAGGAGGCAATTTCTGATGCCCCTGTATTGGCAAGTCCAGACTACACAAGCCTGTTTTACATCTACTCCTTTGCATCTTCTCATTCTGTCGCGGCTGCCTTGACACAGAAAGGTGAAAATAATGAAGAGAGGCCCATAGCATTTATGAGTGCACCTGAAGGATGCACAGCTGAGATATCTAGATATCGAAAGATAGGCATTTGCATTAGTAAAGGCTGTGAAAAAATTTAGACACTACATTCTGCGCAGCCAGATCAAAGCCATAGTACCAGACGCAACAGTAAAAATGTTGCTGATGCAAAACGAGCCTGGAGAAAAAAGAGCCAAATGGATCACCACACTGCAAGAATTCGACATGGAGATCATTCTGGTAAAGTTGGTCAGAGGGCAGGCGTTGGTGCAGACAATAGCAAACATGGATCCAAATCTGATAAAACAACAATATGTATTGAATTCCCAAGACGCATCAAGCTGGTATGATCATTTAAGCACCTTCCTGATAGCTGGAAAGTACCCAAGCAAGATGAAGGCTTCTTAGAGGAGAGCTTTGAAGATTAAGGCACAAAATTATATGGTGCAAGGAGGTCTTCTATTCAGGAAGAACCATGATGGAATTTATCTGAGATGCATAAATAGAACTGAAGCTGATAGAGTGTTGACAGAACTACATGACAAGTACGGAACCGGCCATGGTTCCCATTTAGCTACAACACACAAAATACTGAGGGTGGGCTATTACTGGCCCACTATGTTCAAAGATACTAAGAGTCACATCAGAAGTTACCACACCTGTCAGACTGCAGCAGACAAAAGGAGAAATCCGGCCAATCCACTGCAACCTGTGATCGAATCCAGACCGTTTGCACAGTGGGGCTTGGATTTTATCAGAGTCATCAATCCCCCATCTTCTGCAGGACACAAATTTATATTGACGGTAACAGACTATTGTACAAGGTGGATTGAGGCCACCTGCTGCAAATTTTCCACAACTGAGGTAGTTATCAAGTTCCTTGAAGAAAACATTATCACCAGGTTTGGAACGCCCTATTCATTGGTATGTGATAACGGCCCTTCTTTCTCTTCTTTAAAATTTTCTAAATAGGCATTTGAATATGGGATTATTCTAAGGTTTTCTTCGAATTATTACCCTCAAGGTAATGGACTGGCTGAATCAACAAACAAAATTTTATTAGACATAATCAAGAGGTTAATTGCCAAAAGTCCTAGAGAGTGGAATACCCTGTTAATATATGCATTATGGGTAGATAGGACCAAGTTTAAAATAGCTTTAGGTAGCACACCTTATCACTTAGTTTATGGGACTGATCCCATACTTCCGGTTAATCTGAGAATACCAACCTGGAAGTTTGCCAATGAATATCTAGGCTTTGATAACCATAGGGAGGCTAGAATAGTGCAAATGTTACAACTAGAGGAGAAAAGAGGTCAAGCCCTCGAGAAGTTTGCCAAACACCAAGTGGTTGTTAAGAGGTGATTTGACAAAAGGGCAAGAGTCAAAACATTTAGGATATCAGACTTAGTGTTGTGCTGGGACAAAGCACATGAAAAGAAAGGAAGCCATGGAAAATTCGATAAATTATGGCTGGGTCCATTACAAGTCTCAGAAATAATAGGAGATAACACTTTTAGACTTAAGACCTTGACTAGAGAAGATATGCCATTACCAGTTAATGGCCAGCATTTGAAACACTACTTCCAGGCTTGAGGTAAAAGGGGGGCAGTCCTTTTTCTTAATGTAAAGTGCTGTGGGTAATGTACAGTTCTTCTTTTGTGTTTTCTTTTGGGTTGGCTATTTGTATAGTTTGTCTTCTGTTTATTTTCGCCTTTTGTTTCTTTCTGTTTGTACAGTTTTTCTTTTTTTTGTGTTGTTTGTACAGCCTGTTTGTTTAGTTTGTTTGTTGTCTCTTCAGCAGGGATCTTTATTTTACTTTAGAGTATTAAGGAGCAAAACTAGCAACCATTCAAAACAGTATAAAATTTAGGGTATTCAAGTTAATCATTTGCAATTTACACATAACTTGTTACTGTCATGAATGTAGAGAGTTGTTCATCTTCTGAAGTTTTGTATTCAATAAATGTGATTGAGAATTCGAAGCAAGTTTCTCACAATGACACACCTAAAATCCTTGGGTTTGTTGAACTTACCAGTGTAGATATTAGGTGAAAAATCAGAGGTTACCCTTGCTACCATTACAATTCTCAACTTAATTTCAGCAAGTGTCCACTCCTTGCATCATGAAGTTACAAATTGCTATATCTTATGAAATCTTTCAAAATTAGAAAACAAAAATAAATAAATAAATAAATAAAGTGGATTATACTGAAAATCCAGATTAAGCCATCTAAGTAACTCTACCGAGGCTATGGACGCTCGCTGGCAGTGGGGCTCTACTTAGGAGAATTATAACGATAACCTTGCTGGGGCTATGGACGCTCGCTGGCAGCAAGGCTCTATCCGGTCGGCTATGAGGGAATATCCTCACCTACGTAGGCTAATGTCAGTCACTGGTTTGTTCAACCGATCTTCAAGATGAGGATAATTAATCATGTGCACACAATTAAACTGAAAATGGAAATTCATGCATCTTTATTGAATACTTTGAGTCTCAAGCTGAATAGTAATTTGCAGGAAAGATAGTCGGAAGTTATGGATTCATTTCATCTAGTTTTCTTGAACACTTTGAATTTAATTGTTTTGTTTTGGTTGCTAGTTGTTGTGATGTTCACAACATGCCCCATTATTGCTCCTTAGCAAAATGGGGACCCCTACTGTCGCTTTGCCTTTTGCTTCTGCTTGTGTTTGTTCTGTCTGGTGGTAAAGGGAAAAGAGAGTCAAATTTGCAAACCTTGTTAAAAATATGGAAAAATGCATTTGCAGTACAATTGCATAATATGGTTGGATTCCTTGTGAAAAATGAGCCAGGGTTGCTTTTTGAACCGTCTTAAAATTCATCATATTTTGCAAGTTATGATCACTTAGGTAAAATGTACTATCAGGTTTTGCATGATAAACAGTCAGTTGTTTGCCTTTTTTTTTTTGTGTTGGCATTCGTTTTAAATTTTGAAAAATTCATACTTAGTGGTTCTGGGTCGTGGGCAATTTTGTCTGGGTTCCACTCTATATGTTACATTTGATTGTTTTGCAGAAAATACATCGGCACACTTTGATCGCCATTATTCATTCATTGGCAGTGTTTTTACAACGTTGAACCTTTTTTCTTTTTTGGTTCAAAGGGTTCGGGGTTCAAAGTGGCCCGATGTCTTCAAAAGTGTCTAAGGAGCGGGCTGTTATTTTGTATTACAACGGTGAACCGCCGCGTTGAACCATCCGCTTGAACCTTTTTCAAAGGTTCGATGGTTCAAAGTTGGCGGGGTTCATTTTCTTTTAACAGTCGCTATATATCATTGAACCGCCGCATTAAACCGCCACGTTGAACCTTATGGCGGGGTTCAATGGTTCAATAGTTCAATAAATGAAAGGGAGATTGGCAGGAATCATGCCGATAGTGGCGGGGTTCAATGGTTCGGGTTCAAGGCTTAGGCGGGAAAGATGGCCTTTTGCCATCGGTGTAACAAATGCGATCAGCAGTGTGTGAAATTATCACCCCGAGGGGGTATCTCTCGCTGATGATATTGTCATCGGCATAGCTTACAACGTCGGCCGAGTTTGAATTGATTGTGCTGAAGGGTATGGTCTCGCCGATAGCCTTGGGCTATCGGCATAACAGTAGGCTATCGGCCAAGGTTTTTCCCCCTTCGCCGATATGGAGGCTCTCGCCGATGGAGGATGAGCGAAATAAAAAGGCCATCGGCCAAATAACGAATATCGGCCATACATTTTTTTGGTCCGCCGATGGCAATTCTCACGCCGATGGGCAGGAAATTAAAGCGATAGGAATTTTAAACAGTTTTTGGGCGCCCGTGGTATCTTCCTGGTCAACGATGGTTGACCCGATGTTTTTTGAGCAGTCTGTATGCATTTTGAACGCGTTTTGAGAGTTTTTGGGACCTGATTTCCACAATTTTGCACAGTCACTTGGATTTAAACATTATTTTAATTTCTTGCTGTTTATGTGATAAATTGGTACTTATTGCTTGTCTTGTCTTGCAGGCTTGCAGTTGAGGAAGCAGCTGGAAATTCCACATAGTGACATCATGGAGGAAGGAAATCTGATCTCAGGAGCAGGAGGCTAAGGATGAAGTGCGAGGAAGTCAAGGCCATTCAAGTGAAGAACAAGGTTGCAGCTGAAGGTATTACTACAACAGACAAACAGAAGTTATTGCTGAGCCGCCAGAACTTCTCAGAAGGGGCAATATTTTGCCCAGATTTGACACTGCTCAGAGATATTTTGAAGAACTGGTTCATCTGTATTTATTGCTGTAACCAGGGGTTTGAATCAGGGGTTCAGTTAGGTTTTTGCTATAGTAAGTACAATCAGAATGTCTTTATATTATGCCTCTCTGCACTGTAATACTCTACAACAGGGGCTACAACAGGGGCTACAACAAGGATTTTAGGAACATATAGCAAGTTAGCTTAGTTTAGATTAGAAGTAGAAGAAGGAGGTCGCCTGTTTGTCTGCAGTAAGGTGCGCGTGGAATGTCTGGCTGCCTTACTGTATCTGTAAAGCTTGTAAGTTCTCTGTAGTTTGATCAATGAAACTAAGAGTCATTCCTACATTGTAAATCATGTATGACTATTTGTTTCTAATACAATAGAATCTGGAGTTCTGCATCTATCTTCTGAGTGTTCTCGTGCTCTTCTTTGTGTTTTGAAATATTTTCTTTGAGAGCTTGCAATTTTAAATGTATGTTTGTGAAAATGCTCAGAACTTGCATTTAAGGTTTTTACTGTGGATTTGATCAAATTACTGTGGTATTTACATAGTGCATAACAGAAACAATTAGATCCTTCGGTAGATTAAATGAGGTATAGATTAGATCTTTCTAACTTTTCCCAACCCATCTGAAATATTTAGCTGAAAACATAGAAATCAAAAGGAAATTGTCTCAAATTTGAAGAAGCATGCATAACAAAGTTAAGAGTAGATAGTTTTCATAAGTATATGAAGGAGAAAGCTGCAATAATTCAAGAAAATCATCTGAACTTGCAGCACAGTAACACTTGTATGCAAATGAACAAAATACTTGTTGAAATCTATGATTCTTTTGCATATTCTTAATCCATTAAGCCACTAAACAAACCTAAACTACGTAAGGCCCCTTGAACATTACAGCTTCACATTGACCAACTGAACTTGACCAACCGAACCATTGTAGACTTGGGATTAGTTGAATCTTAAATGATTCCTTCTTATCATTCAAGTATAGTTTCAGTTCATTATATGTGAATTTTAACTTACTATTATGATTGCATCAAAACAATCACCAACAGTTTTCTGGCGCTAGAAGGAGGGCCAGAAGGCTGTATATTACAATCATCAATAGTTTTCTGGTGCTAGAAGGAGGGCCAGAAGGCTGTTTATTACAATCATCAACATAATCTTAAAATAAAAAATTCTCAACATTGAGCTTTCAATTAGGCATTTAAAAACCTTCAATGTCACTTACCATTCTCTTGCCTCTACAACCTTTTGGAGAAAATATTTGTTGAAATATTTTTTATTTTTTCTTAAAGAATAAAAAAATGTTTTTTTTGGAGAAAACAAAAGAAAGGATTTGTTGAAATATTTTTTAGAATTTATTTGTGGAGAAAATACAATAATTTCTACAATAGAATTCAATGTTTGAGAAATCTAAACAAGAAAAAAAATAGATAAACGATTGACTTAAATTCGCCTTAGTGATTTAGTTCATTAGATTTTAATAAGTTGAATTAATTAAAGAATGATTATGTTTTTATTTTGGATGATGTCATCATAACAAATGATGTTATATTTTATGTGATTTTAGTTAGTTCATTATAGTTATGAATTAATTCTTAAGAGTCCCTTTTTATATGTATATACACTCCTATATTGGACAAATAAGAAGATATTGTGTTGTCCTCACTAGATGATTGAGATCTAAGTGGATAAGATGTTCTAAAAGATGATGTGGTTCTAGAAAAAAGGGCAAGGAGAATAAGAAGAGGTGAACATGACACACGGTTTATAAGGTTAAAAGGTCAAGTTCAAAGAAAATCAAAATGGTATCCCAAGGATAATGTGTGGATGAAAAACTCCCATATTTATTAGTTCTTAATCTTTGGGGATTCAAAATTATTCTAATGTGGTACACGTGATCTAAAAATAAGGTAAAAATATTGGAACATTAATGTCAAGAAGATGTAATTCAATTGAGAATGTTGTCAAAGTATCTTAGAGCCAAGATTACATTATAGTTTACTATAATATGGAGAAAAAAGATTTCATTAAAGTTTACTATAATTTGGAGAAAAATGTACTATGTTCTTTTTAGAGGAGTGTTCAATGTGATCTAGAGCATCTTGGAGAATACTAGAAACATGGGTGTAGGATTCAAAATGAAGAAGAAAATACAATGATGATTTCTATAACTATGACATTTTTTATGCTCTAAGTTTAAAGTGGCATTTTCATCACTATGTAAACAAAACATACTATACAAAAGGTTACTTCATTTGAATTGATTCTTGATACTTGTTCTTTAATGTTTACAGTGCCATGGGAGGATAGAGTAGTGGCATATAATGTTTAAACATAAAGTTTGCAGGGATGGCTCTCATATTCTTACACTTATTTTAGGATTATTCAAGTGTAAGAAAAGGATTTTTGAGTTGTAGATATACATTGCATGTGTGAGGAATGAATTTGTTACTATGTCAATACCCTAAAAGGAGGGAGAGGCATTGTAACACATTTGTAATTGATTATAGTGAAATGAGGAGCATTTTTTCTAACTCTTGCTAGAGTTTTCACTGATTAAGGGTTTCTCTAGGTTATGATAAATCGACTAGAGTAATTGTTGGTGTTCTCATTGCATTTTTCTATCTATATTTTGGGTTTTCTTTTATGTTGGCATGATAAATGAACATGTATGCTTTTGATGATATCTATTTTAAGTAAATTAACAATGTATTCAAAGATATTAGAAGAGTTGATAATAATCAATCTTTAACAACACAAATAACTTAGTTATTTAATTGGTTTATGTTCTCTAACAATGTTTTGGCTATACATAAAATGAATTTTAAAAAAAAAATTATACATGGTAGAAAAATCAATTATGGACCACTCCACGAGAAACTTCCTTATAGACTACTAAATCAATGAAATAATTATAAAGTTATGTTTTTGTTCTTGTTTTCCTTTAAATTTAATGGTTACCGGTGATTGTCAATCATTTGTGATGTTTGCAATGAAAACATGATTTTCATGACTAACATATCCACCTATATATATATATTGAAAAACAATCCTCTTATAAACTTGTATAAAGAGTATTTGATACATTTAAATTAATATTGTATTTAGAGGTAACCTAAAAATTTACCTGAATTTACATTAAAATGAATGTGTTAATAATGTAAGAGTGGAAGATAGACAAACTAGTATATTTAAACACTATGTTCTAAATCCTATTTAACTTTGGTTTGAAGAAAATTTGACTCTAAACAATTATCAATCTAGCTTGTATAAGAACTTGAATAATCCTTCAAAGAGGCTAGTATTCTTAAGTATCATCTAGTTCAACACTAAATAGTCAAGTTTGATCAATAATATAGAACAAATATTTACCACATTTTGGTGTGGATGAGGTTTAAAAATTTTATTGACTGTTTGACAATTGAATGGGAAGATGTTTAAGTAGAGTGCTTCAGATATGTTTCTAACTAGAAGAAAAAACTAGGTATAAATTGCAATATTATTTAGAATGAAGGACAACTTGTATATTTATCTACTAGAGTAAATTTTAAAAAAATTATTCAAAATATCTAGGATTATATTTTTGTTCCAAGGATAAGCTCCACGCAATGCCTGCCTCTGCAAATTTTTGCACTCGCTCCATGAAGGATGGCTCGACAGGATGTTGCAATTTCTCTGTGAAGGATGGTAACAAGGGTTTGGGGGTCATTGAGGTTGCCACAGACTAGAGGAAACCATTGGGCACTGAAGGTAAAGAATCTCTGCCAAAGAACTTTGTGTATGCCCTCGCCTCACGCTACTCCATTCCATGTTGTCGCCATCTGAAAGGTGACTTTGGTCCGCAAACTGTTGGTAAAAACCCTTCCCCACCTTAGGACGCAAATCTTCGACATTTGGATTGTGATGGGCATGCTTTGCTCAGACCCCTTAGGGCTCAAAAATCTAGGAGGACGGACCGCCCAGACCATATCAAAATGGATTGCTTAGACAAATTAGGTGGCACCATACCATTTGCAAACCCCAGGGGTGCCTCAGTAAGCCCCCCCTTTTCTGATCGACCATCATATTCTGCTACAGAGATATGTCTGGACAATGTCATCTTCGACAGAGAGGCATTTTTGAAGGATCATGCCCCGATTTCTAGGTTTATGAAGGTATGACCTAAACTTTGTGGTCTCCATTCATGGATTGATGCAAACTAGGAGTATCTAGAGGATGAGATTAGCATTTACCTGTGTGTAAAATATTTTTTATCGTACAATTCAAATCTTTGGAAGATAAAGAGCATGTACTCAATACTAGGTCGTGGTCTCTCCAAGGTGATCTTTTATGCATGAAACCTCAGTTCCCTTCATTTGATCTGCGAACAAAGACATTTTCTACAGCTTTCTTGTGGGTTCTCTTACCTTACCTCCCCCTACAGTTCTAGGAAATGGATTGCCTGGCAGCAATTGGAAATGGTTCGAGGAAATTATGCAGCATCTCAAAAGAAATGATCAACTATGAAAATACAACTTTCACTCATTTGTACATAGAGATGGATGTCACAAGAGGTATTCTAGCAGAAATTTCACTCAAAGTTGGAAATAGGCGTTGGTGTTAGCTAATTGATTATGAGAAAATAACTTTTAGATGCAGAATCTGCATTGCTATAGATCACATCACTGCGTAGTGTGGTAGAAGAAGTGATGGTGTGAATGCCAATGTTGTTCCTCACAATAAAACTTCATGGTGGGATGGGGCTGAATACTGCCACTACACTGTCTCTCCTCCTAAGAAGAGTGTAATTCCTCTCTCTTCCACTCTGGAAGAATCTGCTCTAGCCTTGTCCCCCACCTCTACGGTCATGGAGCTTGGCCATGCTCATAAGTTCAAGGCTGATCTGAAGACAATAGCACCTCTCCACCCTCCCTGGAGGAATCCAACTCTGTGACCTCAACTGTCTCTTTGGTCAACTCTGTAGACAGTAAAATTGGGAAGTCTGCTCCGGGGGATTTCAGCGATGGTCTGCTTCTCTCCCCTAAAGCCGAACATGCTTGGACTGAGGAGAGGAGGAAGAAAACTCCTCCAAGTCAAAAGCACTCAATGTCCTTAAGGTCATGAAAGAAAGTGGGTTAAAAGAGTAGGTCTAGAAAACACAATTTTGTGTTATGATGTAGAACCCCTTGTGGCTAGGGCATGCTTTGAATAATCTTTTAAGCTCAATTTATTATATGGGAGTTGCCCTTTGGCAGCACTTACCTTAACAAAAAAAAAATAAATAAATAAATAATATTTTTGTTCGAAGGTTTTTTTAAGAATTGAGGCTTTTGAAGGATTTCTGGCTACTACAGTTTTTCTTCAGTGGTTATTTAACTAATTTGTGCGCTTGTTCTCCAAGAGTTACAAAATGTCGCGAGTTTACAATGAAATGCGATTATATTGAGTTGTTTGTGGTTAGACTGGATGATTTTTATGAGAATTTTTGGCTTCATTTGAGAATCCAAAGAATATAACGGTGAAAGCTGGTTTCTGAAAAATTTACCTTTGAAATGTGAGTTATTTTTCATTTGCCCTGTGAAATTAAACTCTGTGCTCATTTCTCCACTGTAATTTGACTTGGCGAAATTTTTGAATTGAAGATCTAATAGATTTTGAGTCAAGTCTTTTGATTTCGATTGTATTATTATGGGTGGTTTGGTTTTGGAAATGTGAGGTTCACGTTTTGTGCTCTCTCTTTGTAAACTATGTTTAACATGATTTCAATCATTGACCTTGCACTATTCCTGGTGCTGTGCTGTCACTGCTTTATCTCATCGCTTTAGATTTTGTAGGTTTTCTTTTAACTTTGACACTTTAGAGCTAAGTGGCAATCGTTCGATTTACAGCTATATTGCAAAAATTTTAAAGGCAAGCTTAAAGTATCATTTCTCTCCAAATTTTGCTTTCACAAAATATCATGGACCACGCGTGAGAAAGTTTGTCAAGAGATTTAAATTTAGACCTAATGTGAATGCCCGCTTTGTTATCTTAAAATTCTCCTGCTTTGTTAGCGGATTGCCAATGTGAGATGGATGACATGGATGACGTATTTCATACTGAATTCGGTGACAGCGATGTGACACATTGCAAAAAGCAAAGTAAAATCTACACCGTCCCGGTCTGTTGCTTTAAGCGGGCATGTGATGGATGATTTTCCTTAATGTGTTGATTTTTTTAATAAAATCAATTTCCATATAATCTTTTCATCCCTGCTTTCTTTATAAATAGGGTGTATATCATGAATTTTGTGCATAAGCTTCATGTCATGCAATGGTGATACTTCTTTGTGTTGTGGGTTTGAGGTGAGATGAATGCCTGGATCTAATTTTTCTCTACCCTTTTCTTTTCAAGTCTTTTGTTGGTTTTTTGTTTTGAGTCCTAGTTGATCTATATGAGTTCTAGCTTAACATTATAGAGCCAATCTGTAACTACGGAACATAGGTTTGAATCTGTAAAGCTGCACCTGTAAATCGTCTATACTCTAGCTGAAAATTGTTGCCTATCAAGGGAACAGGGGAGACCAGACTGTTGTCCAAGAAAATACAATGATACAGCAAAATATGGGTAGCATAAAACAAACACATAGAAACACAAACGGAGAAGACAAAGTACAAATGATAACAATATAACTTATATTATATTTTCCTTAACTAAAATACATACAGACTTCATATACATTAAATGCTAGAGCTGCTGCTCTGTTTTCTTGTTTTGCCCCAATCTCTGGAGCTGTTGTTCAGAAACTTCGTAGCTGCCTATGGATTATTGTTGCTGCTGCAACATTCCCTTTTTGCTATCTTCTATCTGTTGTTCACTATTATTCTCCTCTTTCACATTCCTTCTACTGCTGCAGGCTTCACTCTTCCTTATTATGGTCAACTATCTTTCCCTCCTATTTTTCTCATTCATTCATTGCCAGAAAATTGGCACTCATTCTCCTTTCAAATTTAAAATCACCTACCTAAATTAATTGCTGGCAGGAGCAAACGGTGCTAGGGCTAATTTGAGGAGATCCCTAGGTCTGATGTGGGGGCAGGCTGCATTTAATTATCTGAGGGAAGATTAAATTCTTCCAACACTCCCCCTTAATCTGAAGTTAGATGTCATTATACAATTTTCTTTCCAGAACTGATCTCTGGAGTTGTACCTATCCATTTGTCTTTCCGGAGCAGATCTCTGGAGTTGTTTATACCATTTTGCATCATCTCCAGAGCTGTTCTCTACATCTCCAGAGCACTCTGTCTACATCTTTGAAGTTGATTTCCATCATCTCCGGTGTTCTATTTCTGCATCTCCAGAGCACCTCTAGAGTTGCACATAGTTTCTAAAGTTGAACCTCTAGAACTCTGCTATTGTCTTTCCGGATCTGAACTTCCAGAGCTATCCTCTTTCCAGGGCTGCACACCTCCAGAGCTGTCAACAATGCCTAGCCTAACTCTTAGGCATTCAAAAGAATCTTTTGGTAATGCCTTTGTAAAAATGTCAGTGAGTTGCTGCTCAGATCTGCAATACTGTAACACAATCTCTCCTCATTCTACTAACTCCCTTATGAAGTGATAATAGATCTCAGTGTGCTTGCTTCGTCTATGGAAGATTGGATTCTTTGTTAGGGCTATTGATGAAACATTGTCACAATGAATGTTTGTACCATCTTCTTGCTACTCATATAAGTTTGCAAGGATCCTTCTCAACCAAATAGCCTGACATGCTGCTACATTTGCTCCAATATATTCAGCTTCTACTGTAGAGAGAGAAACAATGGACTGCTTCTTAGAAGCCCATGATATCATGCCTGAACCCATGTGAAATACGTAGCCAGATGTGCTCTTCCGGCCATCTACATTTCCTGCCCAATCACTATCTGTGAAACCAGCCAACTTAAACTCATTAGAAACATCATACAAGATGCCATAACCTGTTGTGCCATTCACATATCTCAGGATCCTCTTTCCTGCTTGCCAATGTGTGTCCTTAGGCTTCTCCATGAACTTAGAAATCAGGCTTACAATATACATCAAATCAGGTCTAGTGGTTGTCAAGTACATGAGGCTTCTAACCATGCTCTTGTAGAGGGTTGGGTTTAGTTCCTTGCTGTTGTCCTCTTTACTCAATTTCAGATCTGTTGCTGTTGGTGTAGGGGCAGGTTTACTATTCTCTGTTTTAAATTTCTTCACAATCTATTTGGTATAGTTAGTTTGCAAAATAAATATGCCATGCTCTATTTGTTTAACCTCAATGCCAAGAAAATACTTAAGCAGACATAAGTTTGTCATCTCAAACTCATTCTTCATTGCCTCTTTGAAATCAACAATGAAAAGATCATTATTGCCAGTAAAAATTAGATCATCTACATACCAAACAACAATCAAAATATTACCTTCAGCTGCTTTGATGTAAAGGGTAGGCTCACTGTTGCTTTTGCTAAAGACATTACTCACTAAATATGAGTCTATTATGATGTACCATACCATAGGTGCTTATTTCAGCACATAGAGGGCTTTCCATAGCCTATATACTTTGTCCTCTTGCCTTGGGACTTCATAGCCAGGTGGCTGCTCCACATACATTTCCTCTTTCAGCACTCCATTCAAGAAGGCTGACTTTACATCTATTTGAAACACCTTCCACTTGTGTTGGGCAGCTATTGTTATGACTGCCTGAACTATTTCTAGCCTTGCAACTAGTGCATATGTTTCATCATAATCACTTCTAGGCTGTTGTTTATACCCTTTGACAACTAGCCTTGCCTTATGTCTTTTAATCTTTCCTTCAGCAGTAGACTTGGTCTTATAGACCCACTTAACTACAATCATTTGTTTATCCTTGGGTAAATCAGTTAGCTGCCATGTGTCATTCTTCTCTATGGCATCCAACTCTTCATCCATGGCCTTACACCATTTCTCTTCTTTCACAGCTTCTTCAAAGTGAATTGGATCACTATGAGAAAATAATGCAAAATTCAAATTTTCATCATCATCAGCATACTTTGTGCTATCAGAAATCTCCTTCACACTTCTTATCCTTCGTGGAATCAATGATGCTAGTGTGGGGTCTGAATTACCTCCGGAGCTGCTGCTGTTCTGACCTCTAGAGCTACTATTTTGCCAACCTCTGGAGCTACTGCACTAGTGACCTCCAGAGCTACAGATCTCTGAAGTTGCAGACCTCTGGAGCTGCTGATCTCCAAAACTGCTGTGCTGATGTCCACCTCTGGAGTTGCTATACTGAACACCTCTGGAGTTGTTGTTATTCTCCAATGCTCTATGGTAGTTTCTCCCCGAGCTGCTGCTCTCTGTAGCTCTTCTAGAGTTGTTGTTCTCCGGAGCTTCTTCATCTTCAACAGGTATTGTGACTGAAATACCTGAGGTACTGTCCACCGTTCCATCCCATGCTTCATTCTTAATGAACTAAACATCCCTGCTGATCACAACCTTTTTGGTGATAGGATTATACAATCTATAGGCTTTTGAGTCTTCACTATAGCCTGTGAAGATACATTTTTCACCTCTATCATCAAATTTCTACCTCTTCTCTTTAGACACGAATGGATATGCCACACACCTGAAGATTCTTAGGTGTTCAACACTCCATTTGTTGTTTGTCCACGCCTCTTGTGGAATCCTATCACGAATGGCCTTTGTAGGACACATGTTCAATAGGTAAACTATTGTTGCTACAGCCTCACCCCAATAATCATGTGATAGTCCTTTTACTTTCAGCATGCTTACTGCCATATCTTGAATGGTTCTATTTTTCCTTTGAGCTACTCCATTTTGCTGTGGAGTATATCTAGTTGTAAACTGTTTATGAATGCCTTCATTCTTGTAGAAATTTAAAAATTCCTTAGAGATATACTCTCCTCCTCTATCTGTTCTTAGGGCTTTGATATAGCGGCTGCTTTGCTTCTCAACCAAGGCCTTAAACTCCTTAAACTTCTCAAATGCTTCTAATTTTTTCTTCAAAAAATAAATTCAGATTTTTCTGCTGTGATCATCTATGAAGGTCACGAAATATACATTCCCACCTAATGTGGGGGTCTTCATGGGGCCACATAAATTTGAATGCACCAACTCCAATAGTGCTCTTTCCCTTCTAGAATACCCTAATTGAAAGGGTTGCCTATGTTGCTTTCCTAATATGCAGGCTTCACATTTTCCATCGGGCTCTACAATGTTTGGTAGTCCTTTAACCATGCCTTTCTTGGACAATAAACTCAAACTAGAAAAGCTTAAGTGCCCATACCTCAAATGTCACAATTTGGATGGGTCTTTGATGACTGTCCTAAAGGTAGATTGTTGTCCCACTGCTGTGAGCGCCAGAGATGGTGCTGGAAACTATGCCAGAGATAGCGCCAGAGATAGTGCCAGAGATGGGGCCGGAGAGTCTATGTGTATCCTAAGAGGAAACATTTTGTTTCTTGTCATCTGCATTGCTGTAATCACTTTCTTCCTGCTTTCTTTGTCAAATATTGTGCACTCTCCATTTTCCATCAGAATTCTATAACCATTTTGGACCATCTGTCTAATGCTCAATAAGTTATGTTTTATACCACAGGCATAATAAACATCCAAGATCTTCCTTCTTTCACCATTCTTGGACTGAATGTTGACTGTACCTTTTCCCATGACATGAACTTGCTCATTGTTTCCCATTTTTATTTCAGTCTTGACGTTGCTATCTATGGAGGCAAAGAAGTTTTTATTTCCACTTATGCGGTTGCTACAACCGCTGTCTAGATACCATACTTCATCACTACTCCTCTCAGCAAGGTTGCAAACAGTAAAAACATTTGACTATTTTTCATTTTTAGTCTTGTTCTCATTTACTACATTAGCATTTTGGCCTCCATGATCACATTATTTCTTTCTACACTCATTGGCATAATGACCAAACTTATGATAGTAATAGCATTGAACATTATTCTTGTCATACCTTTGATTAGAACTATTATTCTTGTTCTTTTCTTGAAAGTTTGGCTGTGAGTTGCTTGCCTCTTCTTGGTTGTTTGAAACTCCTCTTTCGGAGTTGCTTTTTCATTTACCTCTTTGACCTCTACCTCTGTTATTTCTTCCTCTTCCCCTACCCCTTGCATAGGTTTGAGCCTTGAAGGCTTGCTCAAAGGAAGGAGTGGATCTATTCAACCACTGCTCATGGCTTTGTAGAGAGCCCATCAATTCATCCATTGTCATCTTAGATAGGTCCTTAGTCTCTTTAATGGTTATGACAATAGGGTCAAATCTAGAAGGTAGACTCCTTAGGGTTTTTTCAATAATCCTTTGATCATCCATGGTTTCTCCATTTAGCTTTAGCTGATTTAACATGGTAGAAACCCTAGTGTCAAAGTCTAAAATAGACTCACTCTCTTTCATCTGTAGGGTCTCAAAATCTCTTCTAAATAGTTAATGTTTGACTGATCTCACCTTGTCAGTTCCCTTATAGTTGTTCTACAATATTTCCAATGCCTATTTTGAGTAGTTTGCTACTGCAATGTGGGGGAAAATAGCCTCTGTCAAGGCTGCCTCAATTAAACTAAGGGCTTTTGCATCCTTCATTCTTGTTTCCTTCAACTGGTTTCTTTGAGCATTAGTTAGGGCTGCATAAGCTGTTGGGTTTGTGGTGTCTGTAAACCCATTTGTTACCAAATCCCATAGGTCATTCGCTAATAGAATAGTCTTCATCTTTTTAGCCCAAATATCATAATTTTGTCCATCAAATGTAGGTGGCTACTGCCATCCTTTGCTGTCCCCACCTGCCATGCTTCTCAAATATGAGAAGGCTAATAATGCCTAGACAAACTAGGGCTTATATGAAACACCCACACAAAAAACTAACTGCCCAGAAAAATAGGGCTCTAATACCACTTGTTGGCAATCAAGGGAATAGGGGAGGCCAGACTGCTATCCAAGAAAATACAATGCTACAACAATATATATGGGCAGCATAAAACAAACACACAGAAACACAAATGGAGAAGGAAAAGCACAAATGATAGCAATATAACTTATATTATATTGTCCTTCACTAAAATACATTTAGACTTCATATACATTCAATGACAAAGCTGCTACTCTATTTTCCTATTTTGCCCCAATCTCTGGAGCTGATGTCCAGAAATTCTGTAGCTGCCTGTGGATTATTGTTGCTGCTGCAACATTCCCTTTTTCTATCTTCTATCTATTATTCTCTGTTATTCTCCTCCTTCACATTCCATCTGCTGCTGCAAGCTTCACTCTTCCTTCTTACGGTCAACTATCTTTCCCTCCTATTTTTTTCATTCATTAATTCCTAGAAAATTGGCACTCATTCTCCTTTCAAATTCAAAATCACCTACCTGAATTAATTGCTGGTAGGAGCAAATGGTGCTGGGGCTAATTTGAGGAGATCCCCAGGTCTAATGTGGGGGCAGGCTACATTTAATTATCTGACGGAAGATTAAATTCTTCCAACAAAAATATGGTGTGAGGGCGTGATGTGAACTACCAGCCAGTCCCCAAGAATTTTAAGTCTTTTGCTAGTTATTATCATGGAATACAAGGGAGTAGAGCGCAAGTTACCAAGTTGTGCAGAGCATGAGAAAAATCAATTTGACGGAGAGAAGTACAGGAAATGTCTAGTACAAGATGAAAATGAAGATGAAGTCTAGTAATTTTTTTCTCTGGTAAACAAAATCCATGCAATGCATAAGTTCTATAAACAGAAGCCATTGAATCACCCTTTTGCAAGAGAAATAGACACATCTCATAATGATGGTGGCAATGCTATCAAATGAAAATCTCCATGGAAGCCCTCTTTCGAGTGGGAGGATTTTTCTCCCTTCGCTGGGAAAGATACTACTTTTACTCATTGTTCAAACAACAATGCAATAACATCGGTGGGGTCTGAAAAACCATGTATAGGAACTGATCAAAACATGGTTGTTGGGAATTTTGATCTCAATGTGGAGACCACCACAGAAGGGTAGATTTCTGCAGCAGCATTACGATTTTCTGCATTCTTTCTAAATATGTTGTACTATTTATTGTTCTTAATGGCAATGAATATGATGATGATTCATGGTGGCCTCTTTACTTTATTAAAAAACATTAGTAAGCTGCCTGGTTGAATAAAAATGGTAACTGGGCTACCCAATCAAACGCTAACTAGAAAATAATTATAAATTTCATACATCTATGTGAGGTAAACTTCAGAGTACTTTTGTTTGATGGATTGTAAAATTTTATATAATTTTTAAAAACATTTTTATTGTTATTTGAGTTATTTCTGACGAGTTAATATAGAAAACTATTTTATTTTGGTGTGGAAAGTGTATGGTGACATTTGAGTTAGATTTTAGCATTATATTTATTATCAATGCAAATTGCACTACAACAATGCTTCTTCTCCTACTACTTTATCCACTAACAAAAATACCTTCCCTAAATGTATATAGTAATTATTTATACACTGCATGCTCACAATCAACTTTTTATGCATTGTACAAGCACCAAGTTCAAACATTAATGACTTAAAAAAATTAATCTTTGAACCCCTATATTGATATGGGATATTTAATTAGTAATTGGCAAATTGTTAGTGAACAGATTTGTCACCACCTTTGTGATATATGACTCACTTGTTTTGTAGCAACAAATACCACTAACAATTGGACAATTTTGTTAATTGTCCTCTAAATATTTTAGAAGGTACAACTCCCTTTGTATGATGAGGTTTTATAATTTTCTAGTACTCTTTTAACCTGAATGTGAGGAAAGGAAGGTTTTCCATGACTATAAAGTTGTAAGAGAAACCACAATACACACTACATTGTGGGCAAGAATTTACCTCATAATAACTAAACTCACCAAACTTTCTTTCCAGACATATGAATGAATGAAGACTAATAGATAAACCACAATAACTAATCTTCATTTCTGCATCAAATTCTAACATACAAAAGAAGACACTCTCATGGCAATACAATTTAAAAGGAAGTAGGTTATCAATATTTCACAAAGAGAAACATAGATATCATATATCCAATACACCATACATCCAACATATGAAGAATAAATGGAAATACATGTAAGGATAATAGACCCACTGTCAATCTTCCCCTATATTAATGAATAAAGAAGAACAAAATACTCTGTTCTTCCTAAAATGATATTATATTTGCTGTATGAAATATTCCCCTTTCTTTCTCAGACAAAAATTGTTACATCCCCAACTTGTGATTTAGTTAAACCTTACTTTTGTATGGTAATCAGGATGATTAGTTAAGAGTTGAATGATCAGATGCTGTGGAAAATATTAGATTAATCATTGTTTATGAGGAAACTAACTTATGCTTGTTCGATATGAGATTTCAAGATTGAAATGATTATTTAATTATTATGATTTATTAATGATATGATGATACACTAATCATGATTCTTTGGTGGTGAGTTTGATCAGGAAAGTAATCATCCTTCAGATGGAAGGAGAGTATCATCCAGGAGGAAGAGATAGATGTCAGGAAAAAAGGGTTAAACAACCATCTGAGTATCAAAATTCATCCTTTGACTATTTTCTTTAGGGTGAGTTTTATCTCCCGAGTTAGTCTTTTATTTACTCTCTTTTTGACTGGTCAACTAGACTTTACTCGACATCTTTAATGTTGATTTGTCGACATGACGATGGTCGCAAGAACATCTTGTTGAGTTATTTATCGATTTCGGCAAAATTGTTGAGGACCTTTTTGGTCTCATATCCTTTTACCGCATTAGGTTTCAAGACTATTTTTATTATCTAATTATGTATGTCATTCCATGAACGATGATTTTGAGGGGAGTAGTGCTCGACCCCGTAATTGCATCGTATGAATGCGTCCTTGTCTTATAGCATTGATATTATTGCACCTTCGACATTTATAATCCTTATACCTTTATAAAGAAGTATACTTATATCCATATAAGTTATATTTATTCATATAAGTTGTACTTGTTCTAATCCTTCATGAGGCTGAACATATATAATAATTATTTTATTCAAAAGATGTTTGTGTTGATAGGGGCATTTAGCTAACCACCAACCATGAAGGGTGGGAAGAAGAGAGTGGTGGCTACCCTATATCCATGCCATAATCCCTACCAACCTATCGAATAATAGAAGGTGGCAAACCTTGTGCTTAGTGGAAAACTGTTCTTGACCTTGCATGCATTCAAAGAATCAGTTATACAATTTCATAAGAGTCTTGTTTTTCTTTTCATTCGAAGGCATTAGATGTTATGTTATGTTTTGTTGCTAGAGGTGACTCTTGGGCAGAGAGATATAGGAAGTAGAGAAAGTGATCTTGCAAGATATCGCTGCTATAGAGAAGACTTGGGGAGTCAATTGTGACTGTGCTTACATCGTGACTGGACTGCTACCATCGACTAAGCTCTTGCTACAAGTATGAGCTATAGTTTGACGTTTTAAACTCAATGATCACATTAGTTATGAGCCTTTGATTGCTTTTGAGTGGGTGTCGACTATGTCCACCCACATTATGGATATATATTGTTATTCAATGACCTATGAAGCCAACTCATACTTATGGTTTGATACCGTATATTCTTGTTATGATAACTGTTATCACCTTTGCTAAGACCATAGAAAATATACTGTGTTTAGTTTAACCTCAGCCAGCTTAGAGCTGCAGCAAAAGAATTAGCATACACAAAGCCTACGATATGTCGTATGGTAGGGTTTTGAACCCATTTTAAACTTTAATAATCCCTTGTCATTGTTATGATGACAGTGTTTAATTTAAGGTGTTATCATTTCTTAATTGTGATAAACCCGCGTAGGGTTAATAACTCATGATTGGTGGCTTTCAAGCCTAAAAGTGCTGCTATAATGTTTCTTTATGACTGTGTTAAGCCGTGAAGGCTTGGAGGATGTTTAATATGAATGGCCAATAGGCTACTGTGTCTTTATTGACCATTATAGCATTGAAAGGTGTAGAAGATGTTTGTATGAATAGCCCGATAAGGTGATGTTTCTATGGTATGTGATGGATGAAGGCATCGGCCTATGTATCAACAACTAGAGCCTTGCAAGAAAGGCCAAATCATAATTGTATTATCTACTTATGATAATTTTGTAGTACCAATCCATATTATGTTGTAGACTATTTCAGTCTTGAAGGAAAACCTTTATTTTGAATCAATGCTCATGACATTATACTTATCACTTGATGTGAATGATGAAAGCCATCGACAACATGTAATGTAAAACCATCGTGCATGTATTGTACTATGATACTAAATAGATTCTATGGGTATCGAGAAGATTCATATTAGCATATTATTATCTTTTGGCTCTTACGGGTTCGAGCCATATTTCCTTAAGGGAAAGTTATTCTTTGAATGTTCTTTTACAAGAATAGAACTTGGTCATCATAAATCATGTTACGTATTAGAGCATAAATGCCTTATTTTTGAATTGCTAAATTTTCTTCCTTCTAAATTTTGACATTAAGGAGGTCTCTTACGATTGAACCTTATTCAAGAGGGTTGAATTTATGAGTCACTACAAGTCTACTCATTGACCATATGACCTAAATGTAAACCATGAGATATGGTAAACAAAGAAAACAACCATCCAATGAGGATAAGTGTTAAGAGCATGACTAAACCTCTTTCTACCAATTAACGTGGGACAAAGTGACGTGGAGTCACTAGTCCTAGTTGCTTAAGCAACATGAACCTTAAGGATGAGTTATAAAGACAAAAGTTGTATCTCCAAGGTATGGACTAAGACAAAATGAACTTAACTTCTAGAGACCGAGGAGAGATGAGTTATGTTTACTGTAGGACATGACAACTTATAAGTTGAGTTAAAGTGGTGGACAAATGATAATGTTCATTGCGTAATGTTTATATATGTAAATCTTTGGCCAAAGTAATGCATCTATCTTTGCATGCATTGTCGGTCCACAGTGCTCTGAATGGCGTAATGTCTCCAATAGTGTCATACATAGTTAGAGTGGATCTATAGTTGTGTGATCGAGAGGCATTATGAAGGACACAACACTAGATACTCAGATGGTTAACCTAATGGTTCCTAATATCTTTCCCTTCTGTGAAGGGTAGGGCCACTTCCAAGTAGGAAGTTGTGTGGGGGACCATTGGTTTGTGTTTGGAGGAAGAGCACCAGGATGATGCTCTCATTCCCAAGTATGAGACAAGGCGAGGCTTATGAAGACAAATGTCATATGCTCTAGATACAGTGTTATTTATTTTATGACTTGATAGTTAGTCATTATGTATAATTTGTTGTTGGATGCCTTGAGCATAGCTTTGTACATGCATAGTGAAAGTTATTCACTAATGATATGTAATTGGGTAATGAAATTGTATGTTTTGTTATATTTTGATTTAGAATAACATGCTTAATTATCAAAATGATAATGATTCATTTATGTTTACTCTGATTTGGATAATCGTGATTTAATCTAATACTTGATTTAGATGAATAATTATGTTAATTTTTTAGCATTATGGAATGTGATGTTACATATGGTATCAAAGCTACCAGGTTCAATACATGGACCTATGAGCTCATGATGCAGAGCTGCCAATGGAAATGTATGAAATAGTTGTCAATCACTTGCTAACATACATTTACCTTTGTATGTCTACCCATCGGCGAGATCAAATTCATCGGCCAACCAAATTCCTCTCGCACTGAAGTCTTATTTCACATCGATGTGTCTCCGACACTTCTATCGGCAACACTTCCTCTATCAGATCCTCTGATATATTTCACTCTGATGGTTCTTGTCATCCCAATGCATTCAAACCTATACATACACCCTTTGACTTGCCATGCCGGTTCCTCCTACTGCTACTACTGGTCGATATTTGTATCAAAGAAACTTGTATGTTTTAACATACAAGTGTTATATGCAATCGGAACATACAATTGACAACCTCCTATTTCCGATTTCCTTTACCTTTGCTACCGGTAACCTTATGCATCTTACCCAATGTATCTGCGGGATGTATATTTTGATATACATTCAAAACATACAATTCAAAAAATGCATTCACTGAATATACTGTCAGAATATGCCTTCAAGGAAAGTTGACCGCTGACTTCTTTGTATATAAACCCAATGTATGTTTTGACATGCAACCACAATATGCAAACCTAAAGATGCATTCCTCCCGCATGCAGACAAATCAACCTTTTGACCGACATTGACCACCTTGCATGTATCCGAAGTTTTCTCTCTCCTTTATATGCCGACAGACTTGTACATTTACAATGTACATTTGCTACATGCAATCATGATAGACAACTGCGATATACACATGAACATGCGATAACAATATACACAAGAAATATACCTTCATACCATTGCAATATACACAGGAATTGTATATCTGATATGTTTTAGCCTTGTATATTCATAACATACATTTTCAACATGTTTCCACATCTGATATGCTTTGCGATACATACACAGAAGGTATATCCCGCATACAAAGTGATATATACACAATTTATATATCTATTGAAACCACGTAGATTTTCACAGTTTTGACCTACTTTATGCTTAGTGATTGCATAGAACTATCTCTTCCGCAAACACACAGACTTTTACACTTTGCCAACCTAGCACACGAGGATGCTAGGGCTTATCTAAGCATGTTGTAACCAATCCTGCAAACATGGAATGAACAAATAGAAAATGCAAAACAAGAACATAAACTGATATATATAACCATTCCACCGATTACGAAGTAATCCAACTGGTGGAATGGGCTAAGAACCCATTTTGATTCCAAAGCAGAAAATCGATTACATAGTGAATTCGAAAACCAGAAAGATAACACAAATAGGATCTTCTTACTACTTTCAGAAATGCATACAGATATATGATTTCATAGTTGCACAATTTAATTTCACAACTACTACTCTATCTAACATCTTCTCTCCATATCTCTAATCAATCAGATCTAGGCTATTTATCCACTTGCTATGAGTAGTACTGACTTGGTTCCCAACGGCTGGGAGACAATTCCAAGCGGCTAGGAAATATCAACCAACTAACAAACTCTTAACAAACTAACAACCTTGTCATGACAGATCGACAATTGTCCTAGGAACTTGCATAGAAACCTAGATGCAAAGTACTATAATAGATATTGGTCAAACATACCTTATTACATTAAATAAAAATATGCCTAAGACATATCGAGACTTTAATCTTCTCCCTTAGGTGTATAATTGACTTGTTGAAGGGGTGCCCCTACACCATACTCCTCGAGAGAAGAAATATCAAGTCCACTTCAAATGAGAGTTTGAAGGTCTGGACCATGTGTTTTGATCTATTCCTCAGTCATCCAAACTACCTCTGAATCAAGTTTCCCTTGCCAAGCTACCAAGTATTCCATATACTCTCTATTCCTTGTCTTCTTTGCCACTCTTGAGTCTAAAATCTTCTGTAATTGTGGTGGATCATGTTTAGGAATATCATCAGCTATTGTACCCTATAATGGTTCCTGGTCTACATCTAGATTATGCTTGTATGGAGTTAAATCACATACATTAAAAATAGGTGACAATCCAAGATCAGAAGGAAGTTAGATTTCATAAGCATTCTGGCCACATTTCTTCAAAATCTGACATGGTCCAATCTTCCTCTGCATGAGTTTGGTATATTTACCTTTTGGGAGCCTCTCCTTCTTCAGATTAACCCACAACAAATCTCCAACATCAAATTGTACATCTCTCTTCTTCTTATCAGCATAGGTTTTATACTTCAATGTGGTTTGTTGGAGTTGGTTCTTAACTTGATCATGCACTTCTCTGATGGCTATTGCAAAAGCTTCTCCATCTGCACTAATAGATTCTCCTGTAGGTAGATCTCTTAACTCTAAAATACCTCTTAGATGAATAACATACACCACCTAGAAAGGTGATTTCCCTATACTCCTATTGACGGTGTCATTATAGGAAAATTCTTCTTGTCATAGGATGTTATCCCAGTTCTCACCATGCTGCCTTGTCAAACATCTGAGCAGATTTCCCAATGAATAGTTAACCACTTCAGTCTTTCCATCTGTTTGAGGATGATAAGCTGATGAGAAAGGCAAATCAGTACCAAGCTTCTTCTAAAGAGTCCTCCAAAAATGGCCAATAAATTTCACATCTCTATCTGACACTATGCTCAATGGCAATCCATGTATCCTCACTATTTCCTTGAAAAATAGATCTGCAACATATGAAGCATCACAAGTGGTTTTCCATGGCAAGAAATGTGCCATTTTACTAAATCTATCTACTACAACAAAAACATTATCATATCCCTTCCTTGTTCTAGGTAAACCCAACACAAAATCCATACTTATGCTCTCCCATGGCCTAGAAGGAATGGGCAGTGGCTGATATAAACCTGCATTAGTGGATCTCCCTTTTGCCTTTTGACATATTACACATGCTTCCACAAATCTTCTTACATCTATCTATAACTTAGGCCAATACTAATATCTCTTTACAAGATCAAGAGTCTTATCCAGACCAAAATGTCCTGCCATGGCTCCACAATGCTTCTCCTTAATAATGTTCAGTCTCATATAACATCATGGAATGCACAACTATCCACCTTTGAAAAGTAATCCATCTTGTATCAGAAATTTAGAGTACTCAACATGATATTTGGCTCCAAAGTCTTCATCAACATCATACATAGTTTTTCAGGAATCAATACCAACACTTTCCAATTGAATCTGATTTATGGTTAGAGCCCTCCTTCTCAAAGCATCTTCTACCTTGTTCTTAACCCCTTTCTTGTGCTTGAGTGTGAAGGTGAAAGCTTGTAAAGTCTCCACCCATTTCATGTGCCTATGGTTCAGCTTCTCTTGACTGTTTATGAAACTAAGGGCCTGATTATCTGTAAACACTATGAATTCTTTTAGCATCAAGTAGTGCCTCCACTTTTTGAGTGACTGGACTAGAGCATACATCTCCAAATCATAGGACAAGTATCTCTTCTTAGCATCATTTAGTTTCTCATTGAAAAATACAATAGGCCTACCTTCTTGGCTGAGTACTGCTCCAATTGCCATGTGGCTTGCATCACATTCAACCTAGAAAATCTTGTTAAAGTCATGAAGTGCAAGGACTGGCTGCTGTACCACCTTCTTCTTCATTGTTTCAAATGAATCATCTACTTTCTTTGTCCAAGTGAATCTGCACTTCTATCCTCCTTTTATGGTGTCAAGCATGGGTGCACAGACATGACTAAACCCTTTTATAAGCTTCCTATAGAAGGTTGCTAACCCATGGAAACTTCTGACATCATTCATGGTTCTAGGAGTTGGCCAAGACAATATGGCACTTACCTTCTCTTGATCCATTTTCAATTTGCCATGTGAGATGACAAAACCCATGTAGATGATCTCCTCCTGCATGAACAAACACTTCTCCAAATTGATCATTAGTTGCTCTTCATGTAACCTTTTGAGAACTAGGTCTATATGTTTGAGGTGCTCTTCCCTTGTATTGTTGAAAATCAGAATGTCATCTAGATATACTACGACAAATTTGCCTATAAACTCTCTCAAGACCTCATTCATCAACCTCATAAAGGTACTAGGGGCATTGGACAACCCAAAAAGGATGACCTTCCACTCATATAACCCATCATTGGTTTTAAATGTAGTCTTCCATTTATCTCTTGGCCTAATCCTTATCTAATGATAGCCACTTTTTAAATCTATTTTTGTGAAATATTTGGCACCTCCCAAACAATCAAGCAAATCTTCTATCCTTGGGATTGGGAACCTATACCGGATTGTTATTTTATTGATAGCCCTTGAATCAGTACAAAGTCTCCAAGTGTCTTCCTTCTTTGGTGCTAGTACAACCGGTACTGCACATGGGCTTAAACTTTTGCCAATTAGGCATGTCTCCAGCAATTCCTCAATCTACCTTGCTACCTCTACATTCTATTCTGGTGTAAGCTTGTATGCTGCCTTGTTTGGAAGTGTAGCTCCTGGGATCAGGTCTATGTAATGGCTGATGTCCCTCATAGGTGGTAGGGACCTTGGCATTCCATCAGAGATGATGTCTTTGTACTTGTCCAATAGTTCATGGATAGCAGGGTCTATGAACCTTTGCCTCTTCTCTCCCTTGACTTCTTGTTGCTGCTCCTTGTTCACCTTCAGGCATGGAATTAGGACATATGCAACTATACCTTCATCTACTATCTCCTTCATGAATTGTTTGTCTTCTAACATCATTACCTTGACTTCTTTTCCTTTTGATTCTACCTCATTCTCCATCAATGGTAGTAACTTTATCACCTTACCATCCTTGGTGATTGAAAATATGTTTCTGACTCCATCATGTTGTGCTCTCAAGTCATATTGCCATGGTCATCCAAATAGGAGATGGAAAGCATCCATCTGAGCTATGTCAAACAATAATCTGCCCTTGTATGGTCCAATTTGAAACTCCGCCCAAGCCTACTCTTCCACAACTATTTGCTGACCTTGAGTCAGCCATGAGATTTTGTATGGGCAAGGATGTGGCAGTCTTCTAAGCTTAAGTTTTTCTACCATTTCAACAAACACAAAATTTTTAGTAGATCCAGAGTCAATCAGAACTTTAGATACCTTTCCTCCTGCTTTGCAAGTAGTTTTGAAATGAGACTTTCTTTGTGGAGGTTCTCTGTCAGGCACCTTCATGGTGGTCATTGCTCTCCTAATCATCAAAGATTCTCCTTTCTCAGGATACCCATAACCATCAGGAGCATTTACACTTTGATAAGTTTTTGATCTTGTCACACTTTGACAATCAAATTCTTGGATCAGATTTGTCCTCCTTTCTCCCATTGAACTTGTTACTTTTTCTGGACATCTGCTAGCTATATGGCCTTCCTAATTGCAATTGTAACATCTGAGAGGTCCTCTACCCTAAGATCTCCCTCTAAATGGTGGTCTTCTACCCTTAAAATTTTCTTTTTGATTGTAACTTCCTCCTTGAGTTTAACTATTATCTCCTTTGTTGTTTTCTTGATTGGATTCACCTTGGTGTCCAAATCCATTTCCTCTACCTCTGAAAGGACTTCTTCCCCCTCTTTACTATCTTCCTCTTCCTCTACTATTCTTCTCTTGTCTTCTCTTTAATTTCTTTTCCACTTTGAGTGCCAATTGGTAGCATTTTTGGACTGTATCTAGGCTATGCATATTTAAATCTTCTTGGATGGCAAATCTCAACCCATTGAGATACCTTGTGACCCTCTCTTCCTCATTCTCCTTCACCTTGGTCTTAATACATATTTTCATAAACTCTTCAGTGTATGAACTGACATCTAACTCCTTCTGTTTCAAATTTTGTCTCCTCTTATGTAGTTGGATGTTGTAATCCAATGGAACATAGGCTTCCTTCCCTAAAGCCATCATCTTCTTCCAAGTAGCAACTTTGTTCTTTCCTTCTTTCACCCTGTCATCTTTGATTAAATTCCACCATGTTAGTGTAGCCTCTTTCATTTTGGATTGGGGCATCTTTACCCTTTGATGTGTTTGTATTTCCTCTGTTTCAAAGAAATTATTCAAGGAGTCTATCCACTCCATCACTAAATCAGGATCCATCTTGCCTACAAACACCGGTAGGTCTATTTTCATATCCATGGTCCTTCACTCCATGGATTTGAGGGCATTAAGTAAGGGTCTTTGGTCTGCAGGAACCTCTATCTCTTCCTACCTAGGGATCTCCTCTTCATCCCTATCTTCCTCACCAGAATCTTTTCTTCCCTTTCCTACTTTGTCCCTTAACTTCTCTAACTCATTTTTTAAAGCCTGATTCTGAGCTTTCACTATTTTGCTCTCAACAATTTGCTTCTTTACTAGGACAACTAACTCAGCATTGGTCATCCTTGCTGGGAACTCTGTTGACCCTTCTCCTTCTGACATCTTGTCTTCTTCTCCTTCCCAAAAGATACAACCTTTGCTCTAATACCACTACGATGCAGAGTTGCCAATGGAAATGTGCAGAATGGTTGTCAATCACTCACTAACTTACATTTACCTTTGTATGTTTACCCATCGGCAAGATCAAATTCATCGGCCAACCAAATTCCTCTCGCACCGAAGTTCTATTTCACATTGACGTCTCTCCGACACTTCTATCGGCAACACTTGCTCTATTAGATCCTCCAATATATTTCACTCCGATGGTTCTTGTCACTAGGAACATACAATCAACAACCTCCTATTGCTGGTTTCCTTTACCTTTGCTACCGGTAACCTTATGCATCTTAATCCGATGTATCTGTGGAATGTATATTTCAATATACATTCAAAACATACAATTCGAAACATGCATTTTCCGAATATACTTTCAGAATATGCCTTCAAGGAAAGTTGACCGCTGACTTCTTTGTATATAAAATCAATGTATGTTTTGACATACAACCACAATATGCAAACCTAAAGATGCATTCCTCCTGCATGTAGATGAATCAACCTTTTGACCGACATTGACCACCTTGCATGTATCCGAAGCTTTCTCTCTCCTTGGTATGCCGACAGACTTGTACATTTACAATGTACATTTGCTACATGCAATCACGATAGACAACTACGATATACACAGAAACATGCGATAATGATATACATAGGAAATATACCTTCATACCATTGTGATATACACATGAATTATATATCTGATATGTTTTAGCCTTGTATATTCATAACATGCATTTTCAACATGTTTCCACACCTGATATACTTTGCTATATATACACAGAAGGTATATCCCACATATAAAAATGATATACACACAATTTGTATATCTATTGAAACCACGCAGATTTTCACAGTTTTGACCTGCTTTATGCTTATTGATTGCACAAAACTATCTCTTCCACAAACATACAGATTTTACACTTTGCCAACCTAGCACAAGAGGATGCCAGGGCTTATCTAAGCATGATGTAACCGATCCTGTGAACATGGAATGAACAAGCAGAAAATGCAAAACAAGAACATAAAGTAATATGTACAACCATTCCACCAATTACAAAGTAATCCAACTGGTGGAATGGGCTAAGAACCCATTTAGATTCCAAAGCAGAAAATTGATTACACAGTGAATTTGAAAACCAGAAAGATAACACAAACAGGATCTTCTTACTACTTTTAGAAATGCATACATATATCTAATTTCACAATTGCACAACTTAATTTCACAACTACTGCTTTGTCTAACATCTGCTCTCCATATCTCTAATCAATCAGATCTAGGCTATTTATCCACTTACTATAAGTAGCATTGACTTGGTTCCCAAGGGCTGGGAAATGTCAACCAACTAACAAACTCTTAACAAACTAACAACCTTGTCATGATCGATTGACAAGTGTCCTAGGAACTTGCACAGAAACCTAGATACAAACTACTATAACAGATATTGGTCAAACAAACCTTATTACATTAAATAAAAATATGCCTAAGACATATCGAGACTTTAATCTTCTCCCTTAGGTAAAAATTAGAACAATACCCTAAAATAAGGTAAAGGAACATGGATGTTACCTACGTCAAAAAAAGGTCTTGAGGGAATGAGCCTCAAGAATGAGAAGACTTGAATAGTCTGGTTGCTTAGTAGGAGCATGGTTAACTGATGAGGAAACCTTTGTTGATGCCACGAAACACATCATGTAGGAGTTAAGGAAAGTAGAAAGGATGAATATCCCTAACTCTACTGATGCATCAACAGAACCCTCTGCACCTAAAGCACTAGCTGTGGCAAATAATGCTAGGGATTATTTTGTACCCCAGGAGATTATGATGAAGTACTTGCGTTTACCCTCACCTCCTAAAACAAAAATGATAAATCTCAAGGTTGAGAAATGAATATGTGAAGTTATCCCAAATTGTAAATGACTTTCAATAGCAAGGTGTAAACAAAATTTTGTAATTTTGGTGGAGTATATATAATCCAATTAAAACTAAAATGCAATTGCAAAATTCTGACAATCTTTCCTTTCTTGTTAAAGATTACATTAATGAGAATAGATTTGTATTATGAATTAATTAAATGACATGGAAAAACTAATCCGTGATTAATCTGTAAACTTTAGGAAGAAGTAGATTGTAACAAAGGTCCAGATTAGAACCAGAATGGGAGATAGCCAGGATGAAGGGCAACCTTCAAGGTACTCCAAAAATAAACTTGATCAAATCATTGCCTTACTTCAAGATACAAGAGCAATAGTAGGAAGTCTCAAACAGGAAGTTAGGGGTCGACAAGAACACAGGCATGATACCTATGATGGGGGTTATGATGAGACATGTCATAATGATGCCACCCAAAGTGGGCACAGAGAAAATAATTCTAAGGCTAGATAGGAAGTGGATAGAAGGATCCATATGGATATGGAAATATCGTCAGACATGAAAAATGTTATGCCTCCTAAACTTTATGGATTTGTAAGTGGAGATGCCGTAGAGGCATGGCTTATGGAAATGGAAAAGTATTTCAAAATCAGGAACTATAATAAGGTCACTCATGTAGTATGGGGGGCATTCCAGCTAGCAGGTGAAGCATCCATATGGTGGATGAACAAAAAGATGGAACTAGGATTGAGGTCTACTAGCCTTACATGGGAGAAATTCATGGAACTTTTTAGGCAAAGATGGTTGTCGCAACTATTCTATGACCAGAAGCTTATAGACTTTCAGAATTTGAAATAGGTTGATTTGTCTGTGAATGAATATTGGGAAAAGTTCACCCACTTACTTAAATATGTGTCACAGTACCAACAGGATGAGAGATTCCATATTAGAAGTTTATAATGGGATTGAACACCCAGATTGGGGGCGAGGTTGATGTTCATGGTCCTACCACAATGGACCAGGTCTATGGAAAGGCCATCAAACAGGAACAGAAACTGAAAGTTATGTTGACTTATAGAGAAAGGAACCAAAAGAGATAGAATTGGTCCCAATCCTCACAATCCTCTAAGAAAAAGGGGAAGAAACAAGATTTTACTGAGAAAAATGATAAGAGGACCAAGCATAAGCAAACTGAGTCCAAGGGAGAGAAAAAGGGCAATAACTACTCCAATAAGAATGGAGACAATCCTGGAAAACCTCAAGAGAGATGAGGACCAGTGGAATGGTGCTTCACATGTGGTGGAGATCATTATGCCAACCAGTGTCCTAACAAGAAATAGGGAGCACAACTAAGAGGAAACCCTCTACCCTCTCAACAAGTAGTGTTTTAGCAATGCATTCATGCAGCCTTGGACAATAGGGAAGTTGAATACCAAATAACTGCCATTAAGACAATGGGTATTTTATCTAGCCTTCTAATTTTAGTTTTAATTGACATTGGTGCTACCGAAAGTTTTGTTTCTCCTAAAATTGTAAACAAAATTCCTAGAAAGGCTAGATTCATGACAAACTCATGGTCTGTAGAATATGCAAACCAAACGAAGGCTCAGGTAGAGCAATGCCTATTTGAGGCTAGGGCTAAACTTCTAAACTTCTCCACAGAAGTAAACCTTTATGTAGCCCTACTAGGCTCATATGATGTTATCCTAGGGATAAATTGGTTATGGAAACATTGAGCCAAAGTGGATTACTATGCTAAAACAATAGAGTGTCTGGATGATTTAGGAAACAAAGACTTTCTTCAAGGAAAACTTAGGGAAGTGAAACTGGGATAAATTTCTGCCCTGCAAATGAAAAGAGCTCAAAGAAAAGGATGCCAGCTTTTCACTATCAAAATGGAAAAAATAAATGAGACTAAGGAAACCAATTTCTAAGATGACTTAATGTTTTATGAATCTAGTGTAGTCACGGTAGGAGGGTTCACAGAATGAACTATCCAGACTGTGCAGCAAGAGTAAACATGATGGAAACAACTCAAAGAAATACAATAAATGCAGATTCAGTCATTTAGTATATAATAGGATTCAAATAGAGATCGGCTGGTAACATGCGGGCTTACAATTAGGGCTCATAGGCCTGATTACATACATGCACAAGATAAGGCTTTGAAGCTCCCTTCACATAAAATCCAACTAAGAACTATGAATCAAATTCTAACTTCTTTCCTAAGGATCTATTACATCTTTATATATCGTTTTCGAACCAATAGGTTCTTCTGCATCGGCTAAGGAAGGTCACAAACTCCAATGAAGAGTTATAACATGTTCACAGATAGGTCAGACCTAAATGCATAGAACACTTCCTCAAATGAATGGAACAACATGCAGACCCTTGGGGAAGGTCAGCCATGAACCAAAGGACATTGAATGATGTGTCATTGAGATCCACAAGTCAAGGAAGGATCTGCAAGCCTTCTCCTTCAGTTGATTATCAGGAACTGTCAGGATGCTCTGCTTTGAGAAAATGATCAATCTTCTAATAGTGATATCTTTTCGGTAACTAATCCAAATGCTCTAAATTCTTGATATGATGTAGATGAATGAATATAGATGCTAAATCTAGATCCGTAAGATGTGAATTACCAAAACCAGACCACAAGCTGAAACTACTTTTGACTGAACTGCCTGAACTAAACTATAAAATGAAAGAACTGAAATGGAAATGTTTTTGGTTGATGCAAGATTACTCTTGAACCAGGGATGCTCTTGCATCATACATCCAATGTTATTGAAAAAGTGAGTCCCTCACTTTGCTGGGGCTAGGGGAGAACCAAGACAGTCCACCTCAGCCTGAGAAATCCATGCTGAATCTTCTTCCAGTCTACCTTTCCACTTCACAAGATATTCTTTGTATTGTCTTCCTTTAGTGCTATGTCCAACTCTATTGTCTAAATGTCTTCAATCTGTTCTGGTGCTTGTTGTGGTAACTGCTTCTTCAAGTCTTCTTCTATGTTGTAACTGAACTCTCCTTCATGGTACTGATAAAGATATGCAATGTTGAAAATAGGTGAAATACCCAATGTCTCCGGTAATTCCACTTTATATGTATTTCCTGAATTAAATTTCCCAAGTATCCTACAAGGTCCAAGCTTCTTCATCTTCAACTTGTTATTAGTTATAACTGGAAATCTTTCTTTTCTCAAGTACACCATCCTTCATCTCCAATTTCAAATTCCTTAGGTCTTCTCTTCTCATCAGCCTTCTCTTTGTACCTACTATTCATATCCTCCAAATGTTTCCTCACCTGATAATGCAATATCTTCATATGATCTACAAATTCTTTTGCTTCTACAATCCTCTTTTCTTCTGTATTGATGTCTCTTAATTCTACAACTCCTCTAGGGTTCACTCCGGCCACAATCTCAAAAGGTGTTCTTCTAGTACTCCTATTCACTGAATTATTGTATGCAAACTCTGCTTGTGAAAGAATCAAATCCTAACTTCCATCTTTGTCTCCAACCAAACATCTGAACAAGTTTCCCAAACTCCTATTCACTATGTCTGTCTATCCATCTGTCTATGGATAAAAAGTTGAACAAAATTTCAAATCTATCTTCATCTTCTTCCAAGGTGTCCTCCAAAAGTATCCAACAAACTTTGTGTCTCTGTCTGAAACTATACTCTTAGGTAATCCATGCAATCTTACAATCTCTTTGAAAAATAGGTCAGCTACATGCACTACATTAGTTGTCTTCTTACAAGGTATGAAATGAGTCATCTTTAAAAATCTATCAACCACTACAAATATTGAATCATGTCCTCTCTATGTCTTAGGTAGTCCTATTACAAAATCCATGCTTATGTCTTCCCAAGGTCTCTCCAGTACTGCCAAGGGTACTACCAAGGGTTTATACTTCCTTTTGTAACTTTAAAAACTCTACAACTCTACACAAATCTCCTAACATCCTTATGTATCTGAGGCCAAAAGTAATTTTCACTTACTAAAGCCACTATCTTGTCAATGCCCAAGTGTCCTGCCAATCCACCACTATGCTTCTCTTTGATCAAATTGTTCCTCATTGAACTTCTAGATATGCATAACTGACTTCCTTTAAACAACATATCTTCTTGAATGAAATAGTCCAACCACTTACTTCTATCTGTTACAACAGTTTCCTTACATGCTCTACAAGGTTCTGCAAAATCAGTGTCTCCCTCATACATGTTCTTCAATTCATCAAAACCCAAAACTTCAACTGTCATCTCTATCACAAGTTTCTTCTTCTACTCAAGGCATCAACAACTTTGTTTGATTTTCCACTCCTATGCTTCAACACAAAAGTATAACTCTACATTAACTCTACCCATCTCATATGTCTCTAATTCAACTTACCTTAACTATTCAAATATTGCAAAGCTTGATGATCTATATACAACACAAACCCCTTAGGCAACAAATAATGTCTCCACTTCTTCAAGGCTTGAATTATGGCATAGAACTCCTAATCATAAATTGAATATCTTTTCCTTGCATCATTCAACTTCTCACTGAAATATGCTACTGGTCTACCTTCTTGACTTAACACTACTCCAATCACATTTCCACTTGCATCACAATCAACTTGAAATACCTTATTGAAATCCGGTAATGCCAAAATAGGTTGCTTTGTCACTTTCTGCTTCAACAACTCAAAACTTTTATCTACTCCTGATGTCCACTTGAAATCATTTCTATCACCTCTCATTGTCCCTGTCATAGGTTTACAAACTGAACTAAAATTTCTAATGAACTTCCAGTAGAAACTAGCCAATCCATGAAATGATCTTACCTCTCCAATTCTCTTCGGTGTAGGCAATTCAACAATTACACTCACTTTCTCAGGGTCCATCTTCAATCCTTTTGCAGAATTACAAATCCAAAATATACTAGTTCTTCCTTCATGAAACTACACTTCTTGATGTTTATCAACAATGTCTTTTCTCTCAATCTCTGCAAAACTTGTCTAATATGCCACAAATGTTCTTCTTTTGTCTTACTGAAAATCAAAATATCATCCAAGTATACAATCACAAACTTACACAAGAATTTCTTCAAGACTTCATTCATCAATCTTATGAAAGTACTCAGTGCATTTGTCAGTCTAAAAGGAATCACTAACCACTCATACAATCCTTCATTTATCTTAAAAGTAGTTTTCCATTCATCTCCTTCTCTGATTCTAATCTGATGGTATCCACTTTTCAAATCTATCTAAGTTGTGAAATATCTTGCTCCACTCAAACAATCCATAATATCATCCATCCTAGGTAAGGGAAATCTATACTTAACTGTGATCTTGTTTATTGCTCTAGAGTTAGTACACATTCTCTATTCGTGACCCTTCTTTGGTGCAAGCACTGCAGGAACTGCACAAAGACTCAAACTTTCTCTGATCAAACCTTTCTTTAGAAACTCTTGTATCTGTCTATTTACTTCTTCATTCTCTGTCAGTGTCATCCGGTGTGCTGCTTTGTTAGGAAAACTTGCTCCCAGTATAAGATCCATGTGATGACTGATACTCCTTATAGGAAGTAATCCTTTAGGTATATTATCTGATATGATGTCTTCATATTTTATTAGCAACTCCTTTATCTCCTCTGGTTGTGATTTTTTAGTCTCCTTCTTCAATGTTTCAGGCTTCTTAGGAATCAAGGCATAACACATATTCTCATGTCTCAAACAATTAGGAAATTTTCTTCCATCTACCAAATAGATTCTAGCATTCCCACATACTTCACTCTTAGGATCATCTTCTAAAGGAATCAAAGTAATTCTTTTCCCATTTGTTGTTATAGTATATGTGTTCTTCCTCCCATCATGTATAGCTTTTCTATCATACTGCCAAGGTCTACCCAACAAGATATGACAAACATCCATAGGCATAATATCACACAATACTTCATCATGATAGTATCCAATATGAGATTTCACCAAACATTGTTCACTCACTAGTACCTTATGATCATCCTGAATCCATTCTATCTAATAGGTCTTAGAGTGTTTTAATCTTTCCAACTTCAGCTTAGTCACCATCTCCCCTGAAACTAGGTTATCTGAACTACCACTATCAATTACAACTTTACAACACTTACCTCCAGATTTGCATCTAGTTCTAAACAAACTTTTCCTCTGTGATGGTTCCTCAGTTGACTCTATTTGAAATAGTTCTCTCCTCATCACCAATGATTCTCCTTTCTCAGGTTTACCAACAGAACTGGGTGATTTAACAGGTTCTTCTTCAACATAGGCTGCTCTTCCACTATTCTCTGTCCTCTTGCTTGTACTACCCTGATTACAATCAAATGCTCTATGTCCTTCACCTCCACACTTGAAACATGTACCTCTAAATTTTCTCTTATCAAATCCTCTACCTTCTCTTCTGTATCCTTCATTTTGGTATGCACTAGGGTTTCCTCTCCCATAAAATTTTTTCTCATTGCTCCGGTAAGCATTGTTATCTCTATCATCCTTCTTAAATGGGTTGTCAAACTTGTTCTATTCCACAAATCATCTATAATATTCAGAAAATGATTTACCTCTCTAAAATTTACCTCCTCTACCTCTCTATCTCTGATCATCCTTCTTATTCAGCTTCTCTTCAACTTTCATGGCAAACTGATATGCTTCTTCCAAAGATGTCATCCTTACCAAACTTAGTTCTTCTTGAATATTCAATCTTAACCCATTGATGTATCTTGCCACTTTCTCCTTGCTTGCTTCACTATGTCTTGTCCTTATGATCATCTTATGAAATTCTTCAGTGTACTCCTTCATAGATTTCTCCTTTTGTCTCAGGTTCTACAATCTTTTCAACAACTCCAACTCATAGTTAGTAGGTATGAACTGATTCTTCAATTTTGTCACCATCCGGTCCCACATTGAAATCTTTTCTTTTCCTCTTTTGTTTCTTTCCAACTCAACTTCTTTCCACCATATAACAACATGTCCTTTCAACTTTGTCTTTGCAAATTTCACTTTCTACGGATCTTCAATCTCCTCATATTCAAAGTATTCCTCCATGTCATTTATCTAGTCAATCAATTCTTCAAGATTCAAATTACTAGTATAGTTTGGTACATCAACTCTAGGTAATTTTCCAATCTTTGAAATAGCTTGCAACATCTTTATCTGATCTGGTTCTTCTTCTTTATTACCTTCTAGGGTTTTGCCAGTTTGTTTAGCAGATTAAAATTCTTCTAAATTATCACTTCCATTAGGTCTCGGTGTCAATCCTCTTTGGCTATCTTCTTCAACATCATCCAAAAAAATTGGCATTATTCTCATTACCTCCATCATCTCATCCATTCTATTAGCCATTTTACCAATAGGAGGAACTCTTCATGACAACATCTTCCTAGGATCAAGTGCAAACTACCTCAATTCGGTGATTGGGCTACAAGCGACAACTGCCTCTCAATTAGCAATTGGTTGTGTGCAAGTAACCTATCTCGAATCGATGATCTACTTACAACAAGATCTTATGGAATCCCCTTTGCCAATTCACTCCAAAGAATCAAACTTTTGCTCTGTTACCACTTGGTGCAGTCACGGTAGGAGGGTTCAAAGAATGAACTATCTAGACCGTGCAGCAAGAGTAAACACAATGGAAACAACTCAAAGAAATACAGTACATGCAGATTCAATCATTCAGTATATCATAGGATTCAAATAGAGATTGGCCGGCAACATGCGGGCTTACAATTAGGGCTCATAGGCCTGATTACATACATGCCCAAGATAACGCTTTGAAGCTCCCTTTGCACAAAATCTAAACTAAGAACTATGAATCAAATTCTAACTTCTTTCATAAGGATCTATCACATCTTTATATATCATTTCCGGACCAATAGGTTCTTCCATATTGGGTAAGGAAGGTCACAAACTCCAATGAAGATTTGTAACATATTCATAGATATGTTAGACCTAAATGCATAGAACACTTCCTCAAATTAATGGAACAACATGTGGACCCCTGGGGAAGGTCAGCCATGAACCAAAGGACATTGAATGATGTGTCATCGAGATCCACAAGTCAAGGAAGGATCTGCAAGCCTTCTCCTTCAACTGATTATCAGGAATTGTCAGGATGCTCTGCTCTGAGAAAATGGTCAATCTTCTAATAATGATATCTTTTTGGTAACTGATCTAAATACTTTGAATTCTTGATATGATATAGATGCTAAGTCTAGATCTGTAAGATGTGTATTACTAAAATCAGACCACAAGCTGAAACTACTTCTGACTGAACTACTTGAACTGAACTGGAAAATGAAAGAACTGAAATGCAAATGTTTTTGGTTGATGCAAGATTACTCTTGAACCAAGGATGCTCCTACATCAAAATCTCAGAAACTCAATGAAGTTGGGAAGAAGGAGTCCATAGGTTAGGAAAGATCAGATATGGACAGGTATCCTTTGCTTAGAGATTTTGAGGACATATTTATGGATGAGCTACCAGGATTACCTCCTAAAAGAGCCTTTGACTTCTCCATTGATATAATTCCAGGGTCATAAATCATTTCTAAAGCACCCTATAGAATGACCACCACAAAACTAATGGAGCTAAAAGCTCAATTACAGGAATTGTTAGATAAAGGGTTGATTAGACCCCATGTGTTGCCTTGGGGAGCACTGGTCATTTTTTGTGAAAAAGAAAGATGGTACCTTGTGGTTATGCATAGATTACCACATGTTAAACAAAACAATCATTAAGAATAAGTACCCGTTACCTCGCATTGATGATCTTTTCGATCAAATGAGGGGTGCAACTATGTTTTCAAATATCAATCTTTGGTCTAGATATCACTAATTGAGGTTGAAGGATGAGGACATCCATAAGACAACCTTTAGAACAAGGCATGGGCATTATAAATTCATTGTCCTACATTTTGGGTTAACGTATGCACTGATGACATTTATGAATCTTATGAATAGTGTGTTCAAGGACTATCTGGACAAGTTTGTCCTAGTGTTTCTCAATGATATTCTAATCTGTTCTAAGAATGAGGGAGAGCATATACATCATTTAAGAATTGTTCTTCAAAGGATGAGAGAGAATAAACTGTATGGCAAGCTCTTTAAGTGTACTTTCTTTCAGAAGCAAGTACAATACTTGGGCCACATAATCTCATCTAAGGGAATAGCTGTGGACCCAACTAAGATTAAGGCTATTTTGGAATGGCTGATACTGTGAAATGTTCATGAGATTTGAAGTTTCATGGGCATTGCTAGTTATTGCAAGAAGTTTGTGAAAAACTTTTCTAAAATTGCATATCCTATAACTTCCTTGCAGAGAAACAACAAAAGATTTTAGTGGTTAGAAAAGTGCCAGGAGGCCTTTGACCTATTGAAGGAAAAATTGATTGCAACACCAATTTTGAAAGTACCTAACCTAGAGGGTCAATTTATAGTCATTACCGATGCCTTAGGGGAAGGCTTACATGGTGTACTAGTCGAAAATAGACAAGTCATCACGTATGAATCATTTAAACTAAAAAATTATGAAAAAAACTATGCCCCACATGATTTGGAATTATAAGCAATCATTCATCCACTTCAAATGTGGAAACACTACTTACTTGGGAAACCTTTTAAGCTGAAAATAGATCACCAAGCACTCAAATATCTATTCACTCAACCCCATCCAAATGCTTGGAAAAGAAGATGGTTGGAATTCATCTCAGATTATGATTTTGAGATTAAATATATACAAGGAAAAGAAAAGCAAGTGGCAAATGCTTTGAGTAGGAGAAGACACATCTCCTCAATGATCTCCATACATTCTAATTTTATGAATTAGGTGTTATAAAAATTGAAGATAGATGAGTTTTACGAACAGGTAAAACATGCCCTTGAGGAAAACACCCAGAATTTGAGATATGATGGATTCAACCTTGAACCAGATGGGTTACTAAGGTTTAAAGGAAGGATGTATGTACCTGACATTGTATAGTTAAGGAATATGGTATGAAAGGAGGTGCATTCTGCACCATATTTTGGACATCTTGGAGTAACAAAGTTACTTTCTGATGTGAAACCCTTATATTTCTAGAAAGGAATGAAGAAGGATTCTACAAATTTTGTAGCTACGTGTATGGAATGCCAGAGGGTGAAGGCAGAACATCATCACCAGACAGGATTATTATACCCTCATGAAATTCCTGAGTGGAAATGATAGATTATAAGCATGGACTTTGTGCAAGGGCTTCCTATGTCAAGGAATAGGCAAAATGCTATCTTGGTTTTGGTGGATAGACTCACCAAAGCTTCTCATTTTATAGCTAGGAAATTAACGGATGGAGCACCCGTCATAGCCCAAAAATTTGTTCAAAAGATTTTCAGACTGCATGGTATTCCTGAGAAGATTATCTCAAACAGGGATGCATGAATGACATTGAGGTTTTGGAAAACCTTGTTCTCTTCACTTGAAACCCAATTGAATATAAGCTCTGCTTATCATCCTCAAATGGATGGCCAAACTAAGAGGGTAAACCAAGTGTTGGAGGATTTATTGAGGATGTATTGCATGGATCAACAACACAAGTGGGAGGATTATCTTCCTCTAGTGGAATTTGTCTATAATAATTTCCATCACTCATCTATTAAGATGGCTTCATTTGAGGCATTATATGGACGGAAGTGCCAAACCCCTATAAGCTGGGATAAGCTAGAAGATAGGGTTAGCCTTGGTCCAAAAATGTTGTCAAGAATGGAAGAGCAAGTCCATCTGATTAAGAGAAGGCTAGTGTAAGCCAATGATAGACAAAAGAGCTATGGAGATGCTAAGCACATCAAAAGACATTTCATAGTGGGAGAGAAAGTTCTCCTAAGGGTAAAACCTCATAAGAGTTCCATTAAATTTAGAAAGATGTCCAAACTGGCACCTAGATATGTGGGTCCCTTTGAAGTTCTCAAAGAAGTCAACCCAATAGCATACATAATTTCTCTACCACCAGCTCTTTCCATGATGCATAATGTGTTTCATATTTTTTATTTGAAAAAGTTTAACACTGCATATAATCAAATTCCTATGCTTGATTGGAATACTTTATAGGTGAAGGACCCAGGAGTGGTGGTGATTGAGCCCATCAAGGTGCTCAAAATGTGTAAGCTATGCTTATGTAACAAAGAGATAAAATAGTGTAAGCTACAGTGGGACCAATATGCAGAGGAAAACGTCACCTGGGAAAACTATGATGATTTCTTTGTGAGATTTTCTCATCTTTTCTGAAAAACTTATTTATTATACTCTGGAAACATTTTCTTATTATGTTGATTAATTTTAAGGCAATCAATCATAAGGGATGATCATTCTTATGGGGGGAGATACATTACATCCCCAACTTGTGATTTAGTTAAATTTACTTTTGTATGGTAAATAGGATCATTGGTCAAGAGTTGAATGATTAGAAGGTGTGGAAAATGTAATATTAATCATTGCTTATGAGTAAACTAACTTATGCTAGTTAGATATGAGATTTCAAGATTGAAATGATTATTTAATTATTATGATTTATTTATCATATGATGATACACTAATCATGATTTTCTGGTGGTGAGTTTGATCAAGAAAGTAATCATCCTTCGAAGATGGAAGGAGAGTATCATCTGGGAGGAAGAGATAGATTTCAGGAAAAAAAAGGTTAACCAACCATTTGAGTATAAAACTTCATCCTTTGAATCTTTTCTTTAGGGTGAGTTTTATCTCCTAAGTTAGTCTTTTATTTACTCTCTTTTCGACTAGTCAACTAGACTTTACTCGACATCTTTAATGTTGATTTGTCAACATGACGATGGTCACAAGAACATCTTGTTGAGTCATTTATCAATTTTGGCAAAATTGTCAAGGACCTTTTTGGTCTCATGTTCTTTTACCACATTAGGTTTTGTGACTATTTTTATTATCTAATTATGTATGTCATTCCGTGAATGATGCTTTCAAGGGGAGCAGTGCTTGACCCCATAATCTCATTATATGAATGTGTCCTTATCTTATAGCATTGATATTATTGCATCTTTGACATTTATAATCCTTAAACCTTTATAAGGAAGTATACTTATATCCATATAAGTTATATTTATTCATATAAGTTGTACTTGTTCTAATCCTTCATGATGCCAAACATATATAATAATTATGTTATTGTTTTATTCAAAAGATGTTTATGTGTTGATAGGAGCATTTGGCCAGCCAACACCCATGAAGGGTTGGAAGGAGAGAGTAGCATCTGCACTATATCCATGCCATAATCCCTATCAACCTATCGAAAGATAGAAAGGTGGTGAACCTTGTGCTTAGTGGAAAATTATTCTTGACCTTACATGGATGAAAATAATTAGTTATACCAATTGGTAAGAGTCTTGTTTTGCTTTTCATTCGAAGGCATTGGATGTTATGTTATGTTATGTTGCTAGAGGTGAATCTTAGGCAAAGAGATATAGGAAGTAGAGAAAGTGATCTTGCAGGATATCATTGCTACATCAAAGACTTCGGGAGTCAGTTGTGACTATGCTTACATTATGCCCAGACTTCTACCATTGACTAATCTCTTGCTACAAGTATGAGCTGTAGCTCGACATTTTAAATTGAATGATCACATTATTTATGAGTCTTCGATTGCTTTTGAGTGGGTGTCAACTGTGTTAACCCACGTTATGGATATATATTGTTATTCAATAACCTACAAAGCCAACTTGTACTTATGGTTTGATACTGTATATTCCTGTTATGATAACTGTTATCACCTTTGCTAAGACCACAGAAAATATAATGTGTGTTTAGTATAACCTCAACCAGATTAGAGTAGCAGCAAAAGAATTAGCATACATGAAGCCTACGATATGTCGTATGCTAGGGTTTCGAACCTGTTTTAAACTTCAATAATTCCCTATCATTGTTATGATGGCAGTGTTTTATTTAAGGTGTTATCATTTCTTAACTATGATAAACCCGTGTAGGGTTAATAACTCATGATTGGTGGCTTTCAAGCCTAAAAGTGTTATTATAATGTTTCTTTATGAGCATGTTAAGCCATCAAGGCTTGGAAGATGTTTAATATGAATGATCGATAGGCTACTGTGTCTTTATTGACCATGATAGCTGCAAAAGGCATAGAAGATGTTTGTATGAATAGTCCAATATGATGATGTTTCTATGGTATGTGATGGCCATAGGCATTGGCCTATGTATCAACAACCAGAGCCTTGCAAGAAAGGCTGAATCATAACTGCATTATCTACTTATGATAATTATGTAGTACCAATCCATATTATGTTGCAGTCTATTTTAGTCTTGAAGGAAAACCTTTATCTTGAATCAATGCTCATAACTATTACTAAATTATGTTTGCAACCTAATTTAGTGAGGCCTAGACAACAGTTATTGAAGAGCGGGTAAATAAAAAATTTTATGTGCAGGATCATCCAGCCAATGTCTAATGTCTTGACAAAAGACTAAGAGATTATCACTTATTAGGATCATGTAATAGCTCAAACTGGGCTATCACACCATCCTGGTAAGTGAAAATGTGCTAAAGGCAAGAAAAGCGGGCATTCAATAGATGACAGGTATCTAGTTCAAATCATATTTTAGTTATGATATTGCAGTTCATTTAGTACATTTCAGAGTAGTTTCAAGGAGGTATTTATAAACTATCAATTCATCATATTTAAACATATGTTTCAAATCAAGTTCAATTGTTTTCATGCTATGTAATTGATTCAGAAAGGCAAAATACTTAAAAGTCATTACATAATATGAAATAGCTGATTATATTCAAGAGAAATGTTTAAATATGTCCCACACAAGCCATGGGAGTGACTGAAGATGCAATATGAAACTAAGTTATATATTTGAAACAAAGAAAAGAGCATATGAGGAGAATGGGGACTCGTCATTGCCTGTGAATGACGAATCCCAAGGTTGACTAGGTCCATCTTCAGCTCCCTCCATCCGGTGAGCTCCAAACATACCTGCATGAGAGAGTTGTTAGAGCTTGGGGTTCAAATTCTTTTCATATACAATAGTAACATATATATAGTCTACCTTCATGAAGCATCAAATTCATATGTTCAGTTATCATAGATGCAAAAGAAAAGTAAAAGGAATAGCTAAACAAGAGATGCAAATACCAAATTAGAAGGACAAAATCAAGGAAAAGAAGCATTATGTCATGTAACTCAAGGTATGTTTTATGTTCTAACTTGTTTGTTCATTGTGCAGGTATAGGTGAAATATATCAAGATTAATCACTGTAATAGTATGTGGATGAAAATACGCTCCCACAAGGGTTGAGACCAGCATACTACTCTCTTAGTTCTTGAGAGGGATAAGGACCATTCATCAATGTTATTTAGATGCAAGATAGAATAGTAGCAGAGGTTCTCAAAAGCTTAAGCCATAATACCATTCATTAATGAAATGACATGTTAGATAGTCAAGATCTAGATGATAGATTCAGAAGAGTTTAAAGGACAGTCCAAATGTTGGTATACAAGTGTGGAAAAACATAGTAACAAGTCATTAGACCAAATAAAGATGCAGTGCCAAGAGTTTTGCAGACAATAGGTAGTAGTCATGAAGAAAAGTGACAAGGAGGTCATGCATTAAAGAAGCAGTCTTTTCCAACTCTTTAGGCTTCAAAAGATTATTTGTAAACTTATGTGGCGGGTATTTCCCATAGTTTAAGATGTGTTTTCAAGAATTGCATATTTTCCAAGGTTTAAGGCAAACAAAGCATGATAGAAGGTATGCCACAAGATGACTATAGACAGGGTCAAACACTGATCCAAAACATAAGGAGGATAGTAATAAGATGAAAGAGCAGTCAGGGTTAGACTTTCCACCAGTCACAGTCATGGCATAATTGTTTTCAGTAATAAACACTGTCCCTTAAATGACAACTGTAGGTACATGAATTAGGTGACAAAAGCAAGACTTAAAGCAATCATTAAAAGTAGTTATGATAGCCTAAGGAGGGATAAAGAATGGAAACAAGTCATGTGGGTAGTCATAACAAATAGCATGTAGGTTTACACATTGCTCCATAGAGATATCACTGTCCTAATTCTGTTACAAGGAAATAGCTAGAGAAAAGTAAAAAGATAGTGAACAGTTACAATATACAGTGCCCTCATGAACATCATTTAAGAAAACAACACAAATATTTACCACCTTTTGTTGTGAATGGGATGTAAAATTGCTATTGAATGATTAACCATTGGAGAGGATCCATAAAAGATAGAGGCACTAAAATATAATGAAAAAAATATCTATCAATGTCATAACAGTCGTATGAGTGTAGTGGCTAAAATACATCATCATGATAATATCATATAGGAACTCTTTCATAGCTTTCACCCTCAACAAATAATGAAGTTAGAATAGTAGAATCTTTTGAGCACCATGGACAACAAAAGAGATGGAGCATTTCAGGTCTGGGAGCATGACAATAATACAACATAACACAGGAGTCTAATGGGGACAAAAGGAAGTCATGATAGGAACGTGAAAGCATTCGTGACTAAGCAATGTGATTTGCACACACTAAAAGACTTGTCAACAATGAAGGAGCAGCTTAGGCATATTAATAAAAATATGTTGATGATATCCAACTGTCATGATCCCAAAAGAAAATTAGGGATAGCGTAGTGTAACATCCACATTCTAAAAACATAGTAAAACCATAAATTTACCATAGAATAATTCAACAAGGTAAAAATGAGAGAATTTTTTTCTTTTATTTAACATATAATCAAGTAACAACAAATTGCAAGATTTCTGTCCTAAAATAAGCAACATAATATAATATACAAAAATGACATTTTGTCTTTACAATTACAAATATCTGCAATAGATAATGTTTCACATAGTTTCAATAAACACAAGTCTCAAAGATATACTGCATCCAGAAATCTGACATCTTTGTCACAAGCCTCGGTATGTCTTCTACTTGGAGAGAGAGAGTATCTTTCTAGTGATTTACCTCCATCCATAGACCAGCGGTCTCCTACACATCTTCCACATAGGAAGTGGCCCTATCCTTCACAAGGAATATAGACCAAAGGTGACCAGTGGTAATTTGCCTTCCCGAGTACATAGTGTTGTATCCTACACAGCTCTATCAATCATACAACCCTAGATACCCTCTAGCTAAGTATGATTTCCAATACGATGTGTAATCTAGATATAGTGAATAGACAATGAACACAAAGACATATGCATTACTATGGCCATAGTTTCAATATAAATTAATGTTCACAATAAACGTTGTCGTAATGTTCACCCACCCCAACTTGACTTACATACTATCATATTCCTATAGTTCAACTTGGTCAACTACGTTTAACTTATGAAGTCCTGACAATTTCAATATTTTAATCTTCCCAACCTAGATAAGTTTACATTCACTATCTATATTCCATTCCATAAACCTTATCGACTACCTTTCTTTATGAGGATTCTCATTGCATTATTGCAATCCCTAAGATCCAAGAGTTTTCAATTCATAAGAATTTTAAATTGATTAATAATGACTAAGATGGTTACCTTACCTAGGTTAATCATCGTAGTCTAGGAAATTATTTCCTTTCTTACAAGTAAGAATAAATATACATAGTTGGGGTACTTGTCCCTTCAATCACAATCTATATAATGATCTCAATGATTTAATATAAGTAATTACCATATCTGGGTAAAGTTAAGGTTTAACTAAGAGTTTTATCTAACTCAAATCTAGTCTTTCTAACTTAGGTGGATTCATAAGACACTATCATTGCTCCATAGACCTTATGGAATGACTATCTATTCTTGGGTATCTCTTTGCATCTTTGCAACATTTGAGATTCGTCACTTATTGACAAGTAATAGCTAAGAGAAGTTGTGACCAATAAGGTATAATAAACTTGATGGTTGACTAACCATTTAATAGTACGTCTTGTATGCTTACAAAGCCCCAGGCTTATGACTTATATCTCAAGTCGACTTGTAACTAGACAAATAGGTTCCTCTACCTAAGGTTAAACATTATCGACTAATAACAAATCTTTTTTCCATAAGATAAATGAAACATTTATTATTAAGGGTTCTCAACCCTTTAATGTCTACCCCCATAAAATAACTAAATGGGTTATAACCATAAGGGTGTCATCGAATAATATTTAACCCTTCTAGGTTAAACTAGGGTTTTATTTTACCCTTGAATAATCCATTATATTAAAATAACCCTATCTCATAACTTCAAGACTGAGGTTAATAAATGACCTTTGTTTTAACTCAACCAAGCTTAAGATTACTATGGTTTTGTAATAGATAATAACTCCTATACAAAAGGAATATGAATACTTTCAACATACATTCACGTGATGTCATTGTCCATCACTTCTTATATACTCATATGTGATTCCACTCAAGTTCTTATCTAGCTAGACTTAGTTAAATCACATCGTAATGGTTTACTACAAAGTTATTCTCATTTACAGAATACGTTGTAAGGATAGTCCTATGGACCTTAATGTCTATATCATAACATTTCTAATGAGTTATCACTCGATTTATATAAAAGGTGGCTTCCCAAACTTAATAAGATATCTAAGTTCTCTCTGGAAAGAAACCATTATAGACATTTATAAACTTAACAAGAAATGGTTTTAAACTACCTTTAACCCACCTCAAGGATTTAGCCATCTTACTCAACTACGTGAAAACCTATCATAGTTCTTCATGGCACTAATATACTTATATGAGAGTGGTATAACTATCTTACAACCAAACTCTCGACCTGCCACAATATCATACCATCTCATTATATTGAATCGATTTTCTATATAATCAACAACTTTAAAAGAAGACCCTCTACAGGTGTAAAGGAATATAATAAATAATGATTCATTTAAACAATAAACAATATAACAATCAGACTTCAAAAAAATGTAAAGGTGTTTGACTCAGACTATTTAGCATATATGTGCATCGACCAGCCAGCTATAATGGCATTATCAATTACTTTTAATGGTTTAATATAGAATGAAAACAATCTATATACAGTTCGCTAGTTATGCATCAATTAACATAGATCAGACTAAATGATAAAATTAATTCTCATATTTCAAGCATGCAAAGGACGTTAAGAACCAATGATAATCTAATGATATCATAACACAAACAAATGTGTTCCCTTGTGTCGGCTCAATTGAGTTTATTGTTTATAGAGACTAGTGACTAGTCAGTGCCTATACAATGTCACCTTCACCTCCATATTCCTACAACAATCTCTATCCCTATATTATAGCAACCTCTGTGTCTCTCTTCTTCCTATCCCTAATTCCTCTATAAGCTTTAGTCTTAATGAGTCATGGAGTAATATGACTCTTCATTGCTCATAATGAATCGGTTATCTTCTTTCTACCACTCACTCAGTTTGAAAGGGAATCGGAGCCATAACAGTCCACTCCTCATTTAGTTTTTAACTGATCCCATTTTATTAGCAGTGAATAACACATGTTTTGGATAAGGCACAGAATGTGGGAAATTCATCAAGTGTAACAATAATACCACCTTCCCTCTTAAAAGAGGTAGACACAAGCATTAAAACCATCAATGGTTATTATTGATCACTTTAAGTGATCCCCAACTCCATTACTTGAATTAATGAAGCCATTATAATTAACATGCCGACGGCTACTCAAATGGATAAGTTTCATTAAATAATATGAGGTATTATCCTCATTCAGTTTATAAATATATCTATTTGCTTACATCAAATATGATTCACATAACATCACCTCTATTAGATAGTTATGGTTTAATCAATAAAATGATAATATTTAAACAAAGGATTATGGATAATTTGATTGGGTTGAGCTTGTCTTACCATCACAATCCGTCAACAAAATCACGGCTTCTTAACTTGATGAAAATGTCTTGACATTAAGAATCCACAAAAAAACCTCAAGTGACTTGATAATAATAAGATGACCATTTTTTGACAATAACATCATAATATTTACGTTAAATATAAATAGTCATATTTCATGCTCAAATGAGATTGTGTATGTTATAAATGACTATGTCGACACACAATGACTTGACTAGAATAGATTCAAAATATATCAACTACCTATCGATTGGGTTCAAAAGTAAACTGACCAGACAAGACTTACCTCTTATGACACTGGTTCACGTTTTCGTTAAACACTAATACTTGTTTTTTGTCAAATCATCACTTGTAACCTGAGGTGTATATCTCTCTCCTCAAAAGATACTCTATCTCTCTCTCTCTTTTCTCTGAGAGTCATCTAAAAACCTGTAATCCTGTATCAAACTTGTAATCAACAAATTATGATCAGAGCATCATTATTCAAATAATAAGCCAAATCTCATGATGCAATATTAAATCAACAACAATAAAATATTCATTTCCATAATTCCATATATGACATTCGATATAATCTATGTCTTTTCTCGACATTAATCTAAACATCATAATAGATTTACTTATGTCCAAGTAAAAGTAAAAAGCATAGCAAGACAAAAATTGGGGATGTAACATATCCTTCCCCTAAAGATTCATCATCCTTGATGATATAAAGTATCAAAATGCAACTAAAACTAAGTTCATTATTTTCAACTGGTAACAAAACTAAATAAATGAGGAAACTTTTGGTAAAATCCATGGTAATCCTCCCATGTAGCATTTTCCTCAACATATTGATCCTACTGGACCTTGCACTACAAGACCTCTATGTTACACAAGCAGTGTTTGCAAACCTAAAGCATTTAAGAAACTTGATCATAACCCTTCCTAGGTTCTATACTAGTAAAGCATTCTTAGAATATAATATTCATATATTACATAAATATATTTTTCATATATGAATAACAAAAAGCATTATGCCTCCTGGCATTAATTGGTAATAAATTGATTCTTGAAATCAATAGAATTGATAACCTTGAAAATTTAGAAGAGTCCTTTATACTTAAGAATTGGTTTTGAATACATTCCATACTTTATGAAACTTTTCTGGAATTTTTACCTTCAAAAGAACTTTTCTTCTCTAACTGAGAATTGTCTTAGTGTATGCTTAACATTAACGTAACTTTTTTATTTATTACCAATTTCCACTAATCTTTTTTTATCAGCTTAATTTGTTTATCCATTATGGACAACATTTCTGGACTAATGCTAATCCTATCTTCTAGCTTACCTAGCTTATAGGAATTTGACATATTTTCTGTCTAATGTTTTTGTTACCATTTTTTGACTACAACTCAAAAATTGGCTGAGAAGATGTAACATTATCATTTTGAGTAAAGTTTGTTTTACTTTTGTTATGAGTTAGTTGCATCTAGTTATTATATTTCAATGTTAAATGCAGTTCAGTTGTTCAAGAGAGAAGGAAAACTTTCAAATCAATCATTGCATTGCAGAACAGTCAAGTAAGATGAGTATTTCATTCATCACAATGGTTATTCATTTACAAGTTGAAATACATAAAGGAATAAGCATTGCATTGAAAGAAATGATGACATATCAAATGTCCTACATAAGCTGTGGGTTATAGCTAAACATATGCAGATATAAACATAATACTATGCATCTAATGAATGAGAAGGGAAAGACATAGCCATTATTGCCTTGTTTTATTGATCTTTAGAGTAGCCTCCTGTCCTGCTCTTGATCTCAACATGTACCTAAAAAATGTGGGAAGGGTCCCGTTAGAAGCTTCGGTTATAAAAATCCTTTATCCATCAGAAGAGGCATAATACTTTGATTATAATGCATTGATCAAATGAACATCATCCATATGTAAAAGGAATTGAAAAAGAAACAACCATGGAGCATCATTATTTTATTCTAATATGTTTGTTTCATGTGCAGGTATAGGATAAGTCATGTAGTTGATTGAAGACATTCACCATGTGGTGTCAAGTGGGCTCCCACAAGGTTTGAGCCCACCATGTTGTTTCCCCTTAATCTCAAAAGGGATGAATAGAAAAGAAAGAATCATTGTTCACATTTACATGACAAGTTGAAAGAATAATAAAAGCAATAATATGCATCAGTTCTGCTCTAGGAGATAGTCATGATCACAGTTCAAGTAATGAAATGCAACCATGAAAATCAACTGAACTGTAAAAAATGGACTACATTTAATGTACATGGTAGCTACAATCATCACTTCAGTTGACATTGGAAAAGTGACATTCATAGGTATTTCACTTGTATATCTTTCATAGTATTTTGATGCATCATAGAGAAATGAGAATATTAAGGTACATTGCATCAAGGGAATGTCAAAAGTTACCAGTGAATATTAAGAGGCAACTATATATGATTGTTTGATGATAACATTGTTACCATTTTTTGACCACAACTCAAAAATTGGCTAAGTAGATTTAACATTTATCATTTTTCATATAAGGTTTGATTTATTTTTGTTATGTGCTAGTTGCATAGTTATTATGACAAATGCAGTTCAATTGTTCATATGTAGAAAGAAAAGTTTCAAATCATTCATTATATTGCAGAGCAGTAAAATGAGATAGGTATTCATTCATCACAATGGTTATTCATTTATAAGTAGAATACATAAGAGAATAAACATTGCATTGAAGGAAACTAAGACATATTAGATGTCCCACACAAGTTGTGGGTTATAGCTAAACTCATGCAAATACAAATAAAATACTCTGCATCTAATGAAAGAAGAGGGAAAGACAACCATCATTGCCTTGTTTTGGTTGATCTTAATAGTAGCCTCTAGTCCTACTCCCGACCTTGGCATGTACCTGAAAAAATTATAGGAAGGGTCACGTTAGAAGCTCTGGTTATGAAAATACTTCATCTATTAGGAGAGGCATGATATTTTAGTTATAATGCATTTATCAAATGAGAACATCCATATGCAGAAGGAACTAAAGAGAAGAAAACATAGAGCATCATTGTTTTATTCTAATCTATTTGTTTCATGTGCAAGTATATGACAAATCATGAAGCTGATTGAAGACTTTCAGCATGTGGTATCAAATGGGCTCCCACATGGGTTGAACCCAGTATGTTGCTACCCTTTGATCTCAGAAAGGATGAATAGGAAGAACAAAACCATTGATGACATTCACATGAAAAGATGAACAAATAGCAAGACAATCATATGCATCAATCCCATTTCAAGACATGATGCAACCAAGAACATGACCTGAACTAATGGTGGACAAAATTCAATGCATATAACAACTTATGTACTACTCCAACTGTTATGAAAATGACATTCTCATGCAATTAGGAGCACACAATGCATTTATAATCATTAGACTGATAAAATAATAAGTGTTCACAAGTGTTGACTATTTGAGGGTTGCTTACTCATCCATGATCAATAATCCAATTGGAGTATTCATTATAAACTAGCAAGCAAGTTTGCAAGGATAGCTCAGTACCAAACAATATACTTTCTCATTTAAGTGGAGTGGCAAAATCAAATTCAGAATTCAATTACATAAGCTGCCTTTTAAATGATGAAATATATCCAATTATGCTTCACATTTTTCTACTGATAAGTTGAGCATCAGAACAGTGTGTATCACTTATTATATTCAATGCATATCTATGCAAGAAATAGGACAATATTGTAGATCTGTAGCAGAATAATACAAGATAGCCAATTCAGATGGCTCATTTTGTCTTTGACAAAATTCATAAGGATCAAAAGAACACTTCATTACATGTGTTATAATAGAACATCATTACATGTGACAGAGGAATAGCTAAACTGATATGATCATCATCCTTTATGCTATAGAATGCCATTTTGTGTCAAAATGAAATGTATAAGTGCATGGCTGCATCTGGTCATGAGTGAGCTCAAACAAAATTTTCATTATAATAAGTGATCTGTCAAACTAGTGACATCAGATATAGTGGAGCTAATTGATGTCCTATAGGACATCTTACATAATGCATTTGATATGATACAGTTACAGTAAGGAGGAACATCAGAAGGTTCGTATTGCTACAGTATATACAGAACAAGTGACTTCTTCATTTATTACAATGCCACAGTGTCCTGACACAATTGGGTAATTAATCATGTTTGAAAAGTATATTTGCTACAGTCTGTTGGGAATTAAGGTGTCTCAATATTGATAATTCTCTACATTTGTAATGTTTGTATTTATTATTTAATTGCCTATGTTGTAAATATTTGGAAAATCCATATTGTCATATTGTGGGATGTGGCATGGTGATGTGTCAATCCTACATGGATTATGTCAACTTGTATATTTGTTCCTCACATGAGGAGATAGGCATCCCACTTAGTGGTAGGAATATTCTGCCATGTGTTGGCACCTTCCATGTTTTGTAAGAAATGTTTGACCGAAACGGTTATGACAGATTCCTATGAAAAATCTATGACATGTAAGAGTCAGAAATAGAAGGTTGTAAGACAAGTGATGACATGTGTCATGAAGCATCTTTGAATAAGGCATATTTGGGTGCCCCAAGGTAGAATATGACATGTAAGAGAATATGCTATTTATAGCATGTGTATAATAGATCCTATTACAGCTGTAAGTTGTAACCGCTGATAGATTCTATGATGGTTGTAAGTGTCTTAAGAGCATCTATCATAGCCCATTTTGGAAATGGGTGACCCCTTTGGGATGGGAGTTGTGGACAAGTGTTAGGGACATTCTACAATGTTGACCTAGTTTCCTTGGGCATTGATTTTGCTCCATGAAGCCATGTTGGACGCCCATTCCAAGAAAGGTCCAATATTGCCTTGTATTTCCTATTTATACAGGTGCTTGGAGATGGAGTTTGTATCACAGGTTTACAGTTATTGTTATGCTTCTGGATTGACTCCAGACATGAGTGTCGAAGACCATTGAAGCTTGCAATGTAAGTGTATTGTAAACAACTTTCAGATTTGTTAATACATTGTACATGTTTCTGAGTGTGGGGTTTTTTACCCGATAAAGGTATTCCCAACCATAAATCTTTGTCTCTCTTCTTCTGTCTACTTTCTAGTTCTTGTTTTTTTCTACAATATCTCATGTTAATGGTTTAACATTGCTGTAATAGTTAGGATAAATTTGAATTTGCATGGCCCTCTCCTCATTAGATTAGTGTAGGAAGCATTTCCGCACACCTAGCTTCCTTTCAGTTGGTATCAGAGCTTGATCACCTTTGGTCCTAAGTTGTTGGGTAGGAGTTTTTTGAGCTAACCTTAGGTTGAGTGGGGGTCTATGCAGAGCATTCTGTATCTTGTTGCAGCAAGGAGATGGTAGGCACATCAGTAAGGTTTGAAGTAGAGAAGTTCAATGGCAGTCATTTCGAGCTGTGGAAGCTCAAGATGGAAGACATGTTAGTTGACTAAGACCTTTGGGATAGTGTGAATAGAACTAAACCAGTTGCAATGTCACAAGCTGACTAGGATCTCAAGGATCAGAAGGCTAAGGGTCTCATAAGACTTAGTCTTGTTGATTATGTGTTGTTAAATGTCCATGAGGAGACTACTGTAAAACTCCTTTGGAAGAAGTTGGGGGATGTGTATCAAGCCAAATCCCTAGTTGATAAACTTTTTATGAGAAAGAAGTTGTATTCTCTTCAGATGGAGGACAGAGGATCCGTTGCTGAGCATATGAATGCTTTCAACATGTTGGTTGCACAATTGACCTCTATTGGTGTAAAGATGGAGGAGGAGGATCGGTGTATGACCCTGCTTTGTTCTCTACCCAACTCATGGGATCATCTTGCCATGGCAATCAGAAGCACCACATCCACATTCAAAATGGAAGAGGTGGTTTCTTTGCTATTATCTAAAGAGATGCAGAGAAAGTCTTCTGAGGCAGCCAAAGAAGCCCTTGCAGTTCATGGAAGACCCAAGGAGAAAGGGAAGAAGAAGGACAAGAAAGTTGAGAAGGGTAGATCCAAATCCTGTGGGAGATCCAAATCTCCTGGAAAGTCCAAGGCTCTTTGTTGGAATTGTGGTAAGACCAGGCATTTCTGAAAGAAATGCAAAGAGGAGAAGAAGAAAAAGAAGAAAGCTCCTGATTCAGATTCCAACAAATCACAAGATGACGGTGATGATTTCATCATAGCCTTGGAAACCCATGGATCTGATGATGTGTGGCCAATTGACTCTGGTGCATCATTCCACATGACCTCACATCGAGACTGGCTCACTAAGTATGAGGAGTTTGATGGTGGAAAGGTGTATCTGGGTGATGACTCTCATCTGAAGATCATTGGCCATGGAAGAGTCTCTATCTAATTCCCTAATGGTCGAGTGAAGGGGATCTCTGGGGTTATGCACATCCCAGGCTTACCATGGAACCTACTTTCTGTAAGTAGTTGGAATGATGCAGGTGTGCGGCTTGTCTTGTCAAAAGAAGGATGCAAGATGACTAGAGGATCTATGGTGCTTGCTAAGGGTACTCGGAGAGGTACTCTATTTCAGTTGGAAGCAAGCATTTCACATTGCAATAGTTCTTTTGACTCAAGGAAGAGGGCAGTAGTCACTTCATCCTTACCATCTAAACAAGCAGTGAAGAAATCTATTGTTTCTAATCTTGATGGTTGTAATCGTGCATTGGAAGTTAAACTTCTTGCTAAAAAGACAATGTTATGGCATAAGAGATTTGGCCATATTGGTGAGAAGGGTTTGCGTACCCTAAAAAATAAGAACATCATTGAGGGGTTAGATGATTGTAATCTTGAGTTTGACTTTTGTGAACATTGCATTTATGGAAAACAAAACCGTGTTTAATTTTACTCGAGTTCTCATAAGTCTCTTTTGGTGTGTTGGACCTTATTCATTCTGATGTGTTTGGTCCTATTAATGTTCCTTCATTATCAAAATCTATATACTTTGTTTGTATGTATGTATGCTATGTTAAGACATTGCCCAAGTAGTGGGAGTCCTTAGTCGATTTATGGCTAATCCTGGACGGGTTCATTGGGATGCAGTTAAGTGAGTGTTCAGATATTTGAGGGGTACTTCTAAGTATTCCATTTGCTATCATGGCAATGTTTTAGGACCTCCATATTCTGTTGATATTCATGGATTTGTGGATTTAGATTGGGCAAGTGACATTGATAGTAGGAGATCCACTAGTGTTTATGTTTTTACACTGTTTGGTGGTGCTATTAGTTGGATGAGTAAGCGACAACCTGTTGTTGCTTTGTCCATGACAGAAGCTGAGTACATGATAGGAACTCATGCTTGTAGGGAAGCCATTTAGCTTAAGAGATTATGTTCTAATATTGGTGTTGATGCAGGTCAGATCACGATCAGTTGTGATAGTCAGAGTACAATTTGTCTTGCAAAGAATCTAACTTTCCATGCTACAACAAAGCACATTGATGTTCAGTTTCACTTCGTGCAAGACATGGTTGAGGATGGAAGGATAAATTTGGAGAAGGTAGATACTTTGAAGAATGTTGCAGATGCATTGAAGAAACCAGTGGGCACAGAGAAGTTCAGATGGTGTTTGGAGTCTATGGGCCTCTCGGCCTATAGCAATTAAATCCTATTTTTCTATTCGCTCTTACAAGGTGTTCGACAAGTGGGACAATGTTGAGAATTAAGGTGTCTCAACCTTGATAATTCTTTGCATTTGTAATGTTTGTATTTATTATTTAATTGCCTATGTTGTAAATATTTGGAAAATCCATATTGTCATATTGTGGAATGTGGCACAGTGATGTGTCAATCCTACATGGATTATGTCAGCTTGTATTTTTGTCCTCACATGAGGAGATAGGCATCCCACTTAGTGGTAGGAATATTCTAGCATGTATCAGCGCCTTCCATGTTGTGTAAGGAATGTTTGACCGAAACGGTTATGACAATTCTATGATGTGTAAGAGTCAGAAATAGAAAGTTGTAAGATAGGTGATGACATGTGTCATGAAGCATCTTTGAATAAGGCATATTTGGGTGCACCAAGGTGGAATATGACATGTTGTAAGAGAATATGCTATTTATAGCACGTGTATGATAGATTCTCTTACAACTGTACGTTGTAACCGCTATGACAGATTCTATGACGGTCGTAAGTTTCGTAAGAGCATTTGTCATAGCCCATTTTGGAAATAGGTGACCCCTTTGGGATGGAAGCTATGGAAAAGTCTCAGGCACATTCTACAATGTTGACCAAGCATCCTTGGGCATGGGTTTTGGTCCATAAAGCCATGTTGGATGCCCATTGCAAGAAAGGTCCAATATTGCCTTGTATTTCTTATTTATATAGGTGCTTGAAGATGGAGTTTGTATCATAGGTTTACAGGGTCTATTATGCTACTGGATTGACTCTAGACATGAGTGTCAAAGACCATTGAAGCTTGCATTGCAAGTGTAATGTAAACACCTTTCAAATTTGTTAATACATTGTATAGGTTTCTGAATGTGGGGTTTTTTACCTGATAAGGGTTTTCCCCACTGTAAATCTTTGTCTCTCTTCTTCTGTCTACTTTCTGGTTCTTGTGTTTTGCTGCAATATCTCATCTTAATGGTTTAACATTGCTGTAATAGTTAGGATAAATTTGAATTTGCATAGCCCTCTCCTCATTAGATTAGTGTGGGAAGCGTTTCTGCACACCTAGCTTCCTTTCACAGTCTACTAAATGGACAAGTGAACCTACAGAAATGAAGACATATATGTTGCTACAAAAAGAAGAGGAGTTCTAAGTTAAAAATTGACAGTATAAACTTCATATGTATACTCCATGAAAGAGCAAATAGAGCTATAGAACTAGAGAATAGTATATGAAATCATCACTCTTCTTAAAACAACGACAGTGATTATAACTCATTAGTGACAGCATAAGAAAGAAAAAAGATATCATATGCCTGTATGCTAGAGGAGCAATTTTGTGCTCAAATAAGATAAAAATCATTGTTTCAATTTCAAGTTTGGGTTCTTGCAATGAAAATGCAGAGATATATCCATACCAAGGCCATAACACATTAATGCCACTTATGTCCATTTTTTCAAATAGCCATGTCAAATTTCCAGAACCCTAACATATTTTTGTAGTGTTGAAAAGAAGAATGGTAAGGTAAGACTGTTTAGGCAAAGCCATGGGGAAATGATTGTTTATACAGTAAAAAAACATAAAACTCTTGTTAGGTTTGAAAAGAGTTTTCTTTCTTCTTATAATATACAGTCGAGCAAAGTAAAAGAAGTTTTGTGTAGTATGGGCGTAAAGTAAAAGAAGTTCTGTGTATAGTATAAAAGAAACCCTCACTTCAAATACAAAAAATTCATTATTTTTTACATCAAAAGACAAAAAGCTAGTTAGAAAATGCCTTATCTACCATGATCATGTCATGTGTGAAGGTATTTCACATACCCAGCAAATGAAAATGAAACCCTCATCACAGTATGCACAGATAAAAATGAAAGAAGCCATAGTGGAAGCAATGACATTGAGGACTTACAGTATGGTGTAGCAGAGAAGAAAACTATATGGCCATGGCCCAACTAAGGACCTTGTCTTTTTTGCCATTTTCACAAAGTTCAACATAGAGAAACCAAGAAAGATATATATCAAACTGAGAAACTGAAGAAAGAGCAGCATGGCCATAGTCATTCAAGGAGGAGAAGCCATGAACATACAGTCAAAGCTTCAAATCTAAACTTACCAAGTGCGGCCTGTAGTTTTGGCTAAAGCAGTGTAATGTTCACGACCACAGAAGATCAGAGATGGAGCAAAGTATGCATAGAATGAAACCCCAAGTTGGCAGCCACACAGTTGCAAAGCTAAACTCAATGCCAACAAAATGAAAATGACCAAAGTTTTAAGGTTGTATTTTCTTTTGTTTTGACGTCCTTTTCATATTTTGACTGTGTAAACAACATAATCATTTTATCCAAATAAGATTGGGGTCAACACCTTGTGTTCGATGGTGCCTAGTAATCATAAGGAGAAGTGGCTGACAATTTAAAGAATATGGCTTATTTTATAAAGTCATAGGTGGACATTATCATGAACTAACAAGGTTTGTGCCTTTAGAATCTTTGCAAAGTCTTGATCTCATATGTAGTCGACTCATATTGGAGTCTAAGTATCATTTGAATATGCATGTGGTTGAATGTCTTTGACCTCCCACTTATGCATTATTCTTTTTCCTTCACATGTTTCAAATATAAGCACAATATAAAACAATAACCTTTGGAAATGTGAACGGTATGTAAGGTGATGACATGGTCAAAGGGGTCAAATGCAATATGGTGGCACTATGGAGGCAGTGATTTGATGTTGCCCAAGGCATATGCATAGTGATGAGGTGGTAGAATATTGACACATGGAGGCCATGGTGTCAATCCTTTAAAGGCTTTCATTTATTTTTTACAAATATGTGTAATATTTCATCTTTTTGTGATTTTTATAGAAAATCATTTTGTGGTATCTTATAAATATCTTGGTGAAATTATAAACCAGATATCATTTTATTTTTGAAAAAAATCATATTGAATAGGATATTGATTTAAATTGCCATATCATTGTAAAGTGAACTTTAAAGCAATGAAATTATGAATTGCTTTTAAAGTTTAACTATTTTTAGGCAATTTATATGTTAATAAGACAAATCAAATATTCCCTTTTGATTTGTTTTATTTAGAGCTATATAGGATGATTTTGGAGCTTTCATGAGCAAAGAAAAGTAGTTTTATGGTGGGACCACACGAGGGCAATTTTGCAGCTTTATTTTCAAGATTGGTGGCAGATTCAGTGCTTTACTTTTGGCTTTCATGAGTGGCTTGAAAATGGACTTAGGGTCTATTTTTAGGAGCTTTTTCAACTTTCTTCAGAGATCATTTGGAGATATATATAGGAGAAAAGTAGAGTTTTTCTTAGTTAGTTAGCATCAGTTTCTTCTCTCTTGTTCACAGGTAGAGTTGTATACAGGTAGTTGGCTCACACATTTTATTTTTCATGCATTGTACTCCTTCCAGTTTTTATAGCAAATCATCTAGTTTCACATATTTTGCAGTCTTGATCTGATGTTATATTGTGACTTTTTCTGTCTTTTAATATGTCTCAATACTATTAAAAACTTAGTTCTTCCTGGTTACAGTTTGAGTTTGATCCATACCTTGTTGCAAATTACTTAAGGAATAAGCTATCAGTGAAATTGTGAGGATTCAGGTTAGAGGATCTGTTTGTGAGTGATAGAATTTCATCTAGTTTAGATTCTAGAAATAGTTTGCATTTTAATTACATCTTTCTATCATTTTCCCCCTCAAGTCAGTAGTTTAGAAATTATAAGAGAACAAGCTCACTCTGGAGATTCATTCTCATGAAAGGAGACCCACATCCAAGAATGATTCCATGTTTCAGCAAGTAGTTAAGTTTTTGCAAAACTTAACAAAGGTGCATACTTGAATTGACAACAGTATTTGGCATGCCCGGTGGGACTCTAGAAGCAATTTCAGAGAGATTTGAACCCTCATAGCTACTATTCTAGTATATGTAGCAATTTTACCAGCCTCTGGAGGCTTTCAATATACCTGGCGACTCATTCCCTCAGGTTTGGTATGTAGATTAGTGCTTGTTGCTCATGAAAACCAGGTTTAATCCAGACCCATTTGACTACTTACAACTGTCTACACCTAGAAGGAGAGGCAGATTAGCAAGCATAACAGTTGAGTCATCAAGAAGATCAAAGTCTACACCTTCTCGATTCAGATCTACAAGTCCGATTAAAAGAAGTAGAAGTCCAGTGTTGATAGTCCAGATACCTATAATGGCTAGGCCATATGCATTTTTTGCTTTCAATATGGGAAGCCCATTACAACTTGCCCAAAGAAATCATATTCCAATGGCAACCCTGAAGGGATTGCCTTATTTCACTAGAGAAGGTCATACTACTACTGCTGAACATATTCAAGATGTAGTAACCTTGTGTTCTGTACACAATGTCACTCAAGAAAACATGGCACTCAGAGTCTTAGCTACTTCATTAAAAAGAAAAGCTTTACAGTGGTTCAAAGGACTTGCTAAAAATTTAATAACATCTTGGGACTTACTGGGAGATGGATTACACAAACACTTTGAGGACAAGTCTGGTCATCTCTCACTATCAGAGAAACTGAGTACCATCAAAAGGGCACCCCATGAACACATGGCTGATTTCAACTATCGATTTCACAGAACCTGGGATAGGATTTGTATAACAGAAAAACCCTTGCAAAGGCATGCTTTTCTATTTTATCTTAAATCTATAAATAGTAAAATTTCTGTAATGATTCAGTCCATGGGAGGGACCACCTTTTCATATTCTTTTGAGATCACTGTTAGGAAGAAAATTACCTTATTCAGGCAAGAAAGATAGCCCCTAGGCCTCCTTTGCCCATTTTCCTTGAAATACAACCATCAGTACCTGTGGCAATGCCTCCTTTAGTTGTTGTCCCACCTATTCCAGCAATAGGATATCAAACAACCCAACAAACTGTTGTCCCAATTCAAACCCAAAGTACCGTAGGGTTTGAAGATACATTGAGGACAATTGCAAATAATCTAGTGAATATGGATAAACACTTGCCTTACCAAAATCAATATCAGCCTAACCAGCAAAATGCCCAATCGGCAATATAGGCAACCCTTTTAGGCTAATCCCTAAGGGCAAAGAAGGAACTATAACCCTCAACCTTTCTAGGCTTATAATCCAAATACTGCTAGTACTTCAAAAGAGCTTGTGCCCACACAGAATAATCCAGTTCAGGATAGTGACTAGTGTTACCCATGTCACCAACCACATAATCAATCTACCTGCACAAATGGAGTGAGAAATTAGGCACTGATGGTTCAGAACAGCTATGCAAGTATAGGGCGAGTTAATGGTGAAATTTCAACTCAGTAGCATAAGGCTGATGTAGTCTTAATGAATTGGGAAGAATTTGATTTTTATGGTATGAACTACTTCCAAGGTTTGAATCAGCAAAGTACACCTGTTTCATCTAACACAAGGTCAAAACTGAGAGCTACAAATATAAATCAGCAAGCTGTTGTAGTACAATAACAGGTTGTAAAGGATAAAAACTAAGTCTATCCATCACAAACTACCCTTGTACCATAGTAGAAAGTGCAGATTCTACAAAGGGACCAAACAATACCAGTGAAAGAATAGCCCAAAGTGTGACAACAGTCATCACAAGGATAGATTGATGTGGTTGCAGCAAGAGGACATCATAAGGTAACCCCTATTTCTTTTAATATAGTTGATCACCTTAAGAAAGGCATAGTGAGCATGTCAGTTATGGATGCTTTATGAATCCCAGGCCAAAAGAATTTGCTGCAAGAGGCATTGGATGGACTATCACTTTCCGAGCATTCGGTTCATGAGAAGGCCAATGTTGTACTTGCCAAAAGTTCAAAAGTTATGAGTGCACACCAAGCAAATGAGGTAAAACCACCCCCTTTCTATTGAAGTCTCATTATTGGTGATAAATTGATTCATAACTGTATGGTAGGTTCAGGGGCAAGTAGTTCAGTTATGCCCAAAAGTGTAGCTAACTCATTAGGATTGGTTTATGAGCCCCTCACAAAGGGAGTAGTTTAGTTAGATGGATCTGTACTTAGTACTATGAGAATAATAAAAAATCTGCAACTCACATTGCATGCTTGTCCTAATTTTTCCATTCATCAAGACATTTACATCATTGACCTTCCACCTAGTTTTGCAATCTGCCTTTCTAGGGAGTTCACAGCCAAATTGGGGGGTTTCTTTCATCTGACTAGAGTCACTTGCTCTTTAGAATGAGATATGGTACAAAAGTAACTATACAGTTCAAACCACTTGCAAAAGGCCATATTGAGCCTTATTTTCCCAATGCAATAAATGCTAATCTCTACATCACCCATGGGTAGTAAGATGAACCCATGAGCCTAGATCCCAATGCACCTATAGAAGACATAAGTTTAGATGATTGGGCAGCTGAACATCATGAAAGTGACCCTTTCCATCCCATGAATGAGGTAGGAACCTGATGTAGTGATTCCTAATCTGATTAAGGATCAAAATTAGTTAGAACAACAAGAAGATAGGCTATGGAAGTTGTACTTTGATGGATAAAGAACCAAGATGGGTACCGATGGAGGTAATATGTTAATTTCACCTCAAGGAGACAAGTATTATGTTGCCTTAAGGTTTAACTTCAACTCCACAAATAATGTGGCTAAATATAAGGACCTGATCCATGGTTTGGAATGGGCTTAAAAATAGGTATCAAATTTGTTCAAGTTTATGGAGATTCTGAGTTGATTGTTAACCAAGTTAGGAATCTGAATGTTGCTAAATATGATCTATTCAAAAAGTACAAGCATAGAGTGTTGGATTCAATTGAATTTTTTTATGCTTTTAATCTGATTTTAGTTCCCAGGGATCAAAATAAGTATGCAAATAGGTTGGCAGCCTTAGGATCTCAATTTGAGATTCATGATTAGATTCAAAAAATGTTGAGGTACAACCATATGTTAAGATAGTTGTAAGGCCTTCTATACCTAACAATAGTGTTTCATGGCAAGTCTTTAACAGTGACGAATAAATCTTGAGATTTTTAAGTGTAGAGGCTGAATTTGTAGTAGATAACCAACATAAATATTAGCAGTAATTTCAAGATCAGATTGTTCAGTTGAGGACCAACAAGTTGCCTAAGGGATTAGTTACATTAGAATCAATATTTAACACTGATGATCAGTTCAGAAAAGACAAGTGTAGCATGATAGTGAAGCAAGAACACTATCAGACCATAGAAATTTTCAAGGACAAACTGCTAAAACTTGGAAAGGCATGTACTATAGAAGAGCAGTAGTCTTTTATTCAATTATGTCAAGATTTTTTTGATGTCTTTGCATGGGAGTATAAGGACTAGAGAGGTTTTGATCTCGGTTTGGCCTAGCACACCATAGAGTTAGAGCCTAATGCTAAGCCTATTAGGAAAAAGCAAAGAATCCTCAATCCAAAACTTGAGCACTTAATGAAGGTTGAGTTAAATAAACTAATTGAAAGTAGTATCATTTTCCCTGTAAAACATACCTCCTAGGTTTCCAATTTGGTCCCAGTCAGGAAGAAGAATGGTGAAATTTGATTTTGTGTTGATTTCCATGATCTAAATTAGACCTCATTGAAAGACCATTACCCTCTTCCTTCCATGTAACAAATACTGCAAGTTGTTTCATGTTTTGATAGGTACTCTTTGTTAGATGGGTACTTTGGATATAATCAAATTCTAGTCAAAGAAGACGACCAATACAAAAGTACATTCACAACTAAGTGGGGTACCATGGCCTATCAGAAAATGCCATTTGGTTTGTCCAATGCATGGGCAACCTTTCAGAGGGCAATGGATATGGCCTTCCATGGTCTTATGAACAAAATAGTGCTGGTCTATCTAGATGATATAGTTGTTTTTTCCAAAGATTCTAATGATCATTTTGACCACTTGAACCAAATTTTTCAGAGGTGCAGGGAGTTTAGAGTTTCATTGAACCCCAAAAAGTGTATATTCTCAATTCATGAAGGAAGACTCCACGGTCATATTGTTTCAAAAGAACGTATTACTATTGACCCTGAGAGAGTTTCAACTATTCTAGATTTACTGCTACCTGCGCATAAGAAAGGCTTGCAGAGATTTCTTGGTAGAATTATTTTTGTTAGGAGGTTTATTCCAAATACTACACCTTTGTTACAACCTCTTACTACCATGTTGAAAAAGAATGTGCCATTTAGCTGGACTAAGGAAGGAAAAGGAAGATTTAAACAGATAAAGGAAGCCCTCACTATTGCCCCTACCCTCATCAATCCTAATTATGAGAATGATTTCATTTTATATGCTTTTGGAGGAGCTGACACTATTTCTGCAATGTTATGTCAACAAAATGATGAAGTTCAGCCAAGTGTTGCATGAGAATGAGGTAAAGTACTCTTTTGTGGAAAGACATGTTTTTGTTGTTGTAAGGAGCCTCAAGAAATTTAGAAACATGCTATCTAATAATAAAATCCACTTAAAGGTTGCTCATCCCACTGTCAAGAGTTTTTTATTAAATAGAGATATAAATGACAAGCTCTGAGCTGGTTGGATAACAAAAGTTATGGAATTTGATGTTAACATCCAAGAAACCAAGATGATTAGAGGTAAGGGCTTATGTGAGAAGCTTACTGAAAGTGAAGAGTTTGAGAAAGAACAGCAAGAGGACACTGAAATAGTGCTGAATAATAATGAACTAGCTAATACACCAGCTCAAACAGATAGTTGGGTAGATCAGGTGATGCATTATTTGTAGACCAGTGAGTGCCCAATTAGTTTAGAAAGGGTAGGTAGAAGGTATTTTTGATTCCAAGCTACTCCTTATGCTATTATTGATGGTATTTTATATAGGAGAGACTTTAATGGTGTATTTCTGAGGTGTGTTGGACCTGATCAAGTTGATAGACTATTAGAAGAGTTTCACAATGGACCTTCAGGAGGTCACTTTGTAGCTAGAACAACTGCCTTGAAGATTATGTATTCTAATTATTACTGGCCTGATTTGTTTAAAGATTCTTTTGCTTGGGTGAGAAGACGTGAGAAGTGTTCCCTATTTGCAGGTAAGCAAAGACTTGTTGCCTTACCCCTACATCTTGTTAAAGTTCAATAGCCATTTGCTAAGTGGGGATTGGATTTCATAGGACCAATAAACCCACCTTCAAGTGCAGGCCACAAGTGGATTTTGACTACCACAGATTATTTTACCAAGTGGACTGAGGTTGTTTCCTTAAAAGAGGCAAATGAATCTTCTGTCCTAATTTTTTATCAAGACCTAGTGTCAAGATTCGGTACACCAAATTCAATTATATATGATAATGGTCTAGCCTTTTTAGGATTAAGAATATCATATTGGTCTGTCAAAAATAATATCTATTTGAATACTTCATCTAACTATTAGCCACAGGGTAATGGGCAAGCTGGATCTACCAACAAAAATCTGATAAGGATCATCAAGAAGACTATTCAGGACAATCAGAAAACTTGGCATAAAATGTTAAAGTTAGCTCTATGGTCTAATAGAATTACACCTAAGAGGGCTACTGGTTGTTCCCCATATGTGCTTACTTATGGAAAAGAGGCTCAGTTACCTATTTTAGTTGAATTGCCTGGATTGGCCTTTATCAAAGAACATGAGTTACTAAAGGAGTAACCTCTTGTAATCAGACTAGCTCAGCTCATGGACCTGGAAGAGACAAGGAAAGAGGCCTTAAGAAAGCTTGATGTACACCAAACCCAAATGAAGAATACATTTGATAAGAGAGAAAGACCAAGGAATTTTATTATTGGAGATTTGGTGTTTAAGTGGAACGAACTAAGAAGCGGGCCAGGTAAGCATTCTAAATTTGATGCCATTTGGGATGGGCATTATGTTATCATAGATTGCAAAGAAAACAATGCATTTCAGCTATCCAAGTTGAATAGAGAGGTGATGTCTATCTGAGTTAATGGGATCTACCTCAAGCATTGCCTCTGAGGATAAGAGACTTTTTTTCTATATAGTAGAGTAGTTTTGCATTAAATAAGTGCTCATGCACATTTGTTTCAACATTTTGTTTTGGCCATCAGGGCCTATTAGTTTGCTTTCAGTAGAGTTTTTTTTGGTTCTTTGTTGTTGTTTGAACTGTTGGATAGCTGAATTACAGTGTTTTTTGAGTTTCTGAGAAGGACATAGTATAACTCTATGCCCAATGAATGTCAAGGCAACTGGTCAAATACATAGCATGCAAGCATATAGCAGAAGTCGCCAGAAATGTTACCAATTTTTGACTACATCTCACAAATTGGCTGAGCAGATTTAACATTTATCATTTTTGATATAAGGTTTGATTTATTTTTGTTATGTGCTAGTTGAATAGTTATTATGACGAATATAGTTTAGTTGTTTAGATGCATAAAGAAAAGTTTGAAATCATTCATTACATTGCAGAGCAGTCAAATGAGATAAGTATTCATTCACCACAATGGTTATTCATTTATAAGTTTGAATAATAAGAGAATAAACATTGCATTAAAGGAAACTAAGACATATCAGTTGTCCCATACAAGCCATGGGTTATAGCTGAACTCATTCAAATACAAATAAAATACTATGCATCTAATGAAAGATGAGGGAAAGACATAGCCATCATTGCCTTGTTTTGGTTGATCTTCATAGTAGCCTCTAGTCCTACTCCCAACCTTAGCATGTACCTGAGAAAATTGCAAGTAGGGTCCCATTAGAAGCTTTGGTTATGAAAATCCTTCATCTACTAGGAGAGGCATAATATTTTAGTTATAATGCATTGATCAAATGAGAACATCCATATGTAGAAGGAACTAAAGAGAAGCAAACATAGAGCATCATTCTTTTATTCTAATCTATTTGTTTCATGTGTAGGTATAGGACAAATCATGAAGCTGATTGAAGACTTTCAGCATGTGGTATCAAATGGGCTCCCACAAGGGTTGAGCCTAGCATGCTACTATCCCTTGATCTCAGAAGGGATGAATAGGAAGAATAAAACCATTGATGACATTCACATGACAAGCTAAAGGAATAGCAAGACAATCATATGCATCAGTCCCATTTCAAGACATGACCATGATTTCACTTCAAAGTATGAACTACAACCAAGAACATGACCTGAACTAATGGAGGAAAAAAAAATGCATATAACAGCTTATGTACTACTCCAATTGTTATGAAAATGACATTGTCAGACATGATAATAATCAGGAGTACACAATGCATTTATAATCATCAGACTGATAAAAGAATAAGTGTTGACAAGTGTTGACTATTTGAGGGATGCTTACTCGTCCATGGTTAATAATCCAATTGGAGTATTCATTATAAACCAGTAAGAAAGTTTGCAAGGACATGTGAGTACCAAACAATATACTTTCTCATTTAAGTGGAGTGGCAAAATCAAATTCAGAATTCAATTACATAAGCTACAAATATGTATAATTATGCTTCACATTTTTCTACTGATAAGTTGAGCATCAGAACAATCTCTTCACATATTATTTTCAATGCATATCTATGAAAGAAATAGGATAGTATTGCAGATATGTAGTAGAATAATACAATACAACCAATTCAGATGGCTCATTTTGTCTTTGACAAACTTCAAAAGGATCAAAAGAACACTTCATTACATGTGTTGTAATAGAACATCATTATCATGTGATAGAGGAATAGATAAACTGGTATGATCACCATCCTTTATGCTACAGAATGTCATTTTGTGTCAAGATGAAATGTATAAGAGCATGGTCACATCTGGTCATGAGTGAGCTCAAACAAAATTTTAATTATGAGAAGTGATCCATCAAACTAGTGACATCAGATATAGTGGACCTGATTGATGTCCTACAGGACATCTTACATAATGCAATTGATATGATACATTTACAGTAAAGAGGAACAACATAAGGTTCATCTTCCTATAGTATATACAAAACAAGTAAGTGACTTCTTCATTTATTACAATGCCACAATGTCCTGACATAGCTAGGTAATCAATCATGTTTGAAAAGTATATTTTCTACAGTCCACTAAATGGACAAGTGAAGTTACAGAAACAAAGACATATATGCTGCTACAGAATGAAGAGGAGTTCTAAGTTCAAAACTGACAGTATAAACTTCATATGTATAGTCCATGAATAAGCAAATAGATCTATAGAAGTAGAGAACATTGTATGAAATCATCACTCTTCTTAAAACAATGACAGTGATTATAAATCAATAGTGACATCATAAGAAAGAAAAAATATATCATATGCCTATATCCTACAGGAGCAATTTTGTTCTCAAAAAAGATAAAAATCATTGTTTCAGTTTCAAGTCTGGGTTCTTGTAATGAAAGTGCAGAGATATCTCCATAGCAAGGCTGTAACACATTAATTCCACTTATATTCATTTTTTGGAATACCAATGTCAAGTTTCCAACTAATACACCAACTCAAATAGATAGCTGGGTACATCAGGTGATGCATTATTTGCAGACTAATGAGTGCCCAATCAGTTTAGAAAGGGCAGGTAGAAGGTATTTTTGATTCTAAGCTACTCCTTATGCTATTATTGATGGTATTTTATATAGGAGAGATTTTAATGGTGTATTTCTGAGGTGCGTTGGACCTGATCAAGTTGATAGACTATTACAAGAGTTTCACAATGGACCTTCAGGAGGTCACTTTGTAGCTAGAAAAATTGCCTTGAAGATTATGCAGGCTAATTAGTACTAGCCTAATTTGTTTAAAGATTCTTTTGCTTGGGTGAGAAGTGTTCCCTATTTGCAGGTAAGCAAAGACTTGCTACCTTACCCCTACATCCTATTAAAGTTCAACAACCATTTGCAAAGTGGGGATTGGATTTCATAGGACCAATAAACCTGCCTTTAAGTGCAGGCCACAAGTGGATTTCAACTACCATAGATTATTTTACGAAGTGGACTGAGGCTATTGCCTTAAAAGAGGCAAATGAATCTGCTATCCTAAGTTTTTATCAAGACCTAGTGTCAAGATTCGGTACACCAAATTCAATTATATCTGATAATGGTCTAGCCTTTTTAGGATTAAGAATATTAGATTGGTCTATCAGAAATAATACCTATTTGAATACTTCATCTAACAATTAGCCACAGGGTAATGGGTAGGTTGGATCTACCAACAAAAACCAGATAAGGATCATCAAGAAGACTATTCAGGACAATCAAAAAACTTGGCATAAAATGTTAAAGTTAGCTCTATGGGCTGACAGAATTACACCTAAGAGGGCTACTAGTTGTTCCCCATATGTGCTTACTTATGGAAAAGAGGCTCAGTTACCTATTTCAATTGAATTGCCTAGATTGGCCTTTATCAAAGAACATGAGCTGCTAAAGGAGCAACCACTTGTAATCAGACTAGGTTAGCTCATGGACCTAGAAGAGACAAGGAAAGAGGCCTTAAGAAAGCTTGATGTACACCAAAGCCAAATGAAGAATCCATTTGATACGAGAGAAAGACCAAGGAATTTTATTATTAGAGATTTGGTGTTCAAGTGGAACGAACTAAGAAGCGGGCCAGGTAAGCATTCTAAATTTGATGCCATTTGGGATGGGCCTTATGCTATCACAGAATGCAAAGAAAATAATGCATTTCAGCTGTCCAAGTTGAATAGAGAGGTGATGTCTATCCGAGTTAATGGGATCCACCTCAAGCATTGCCTCTGAGGATAAGAGACTTCTTTTCTATATAGTAGAGTAGTTTTGCATTAAATAAGTGCTCATGCACATTTGTTTCAGCATTTTGTTTTGGCCATTAGGGCCTGTTAGTTTGCTTTCAGTAGAGTTGTTTTTGGTTTTTTTTTGTTGTTTGAACTATTGGATAGCTAAATTATAGTGTTTTCTGAGTTTCTGAGAAGGATAGAGTATGACTCTATGCCCAATGGATGTGAAGGCAACTGGTCAAATACATAGCAGGTAAGCATATAACAGAAGTCGCCAGAAATGTTACCAGTTTTTTATCACAACTCACAAATTGGCTAAGCAGATTTAACATTTATCATTTTTGATATAAGGTTTGATTTATTTTTGTTATGTGCTAGTTGCATAGTTATTATGACAAATATAGTTTAGTTGTTTAGATGCAGAATGAAAAGTTTGAAATCATTCATTACATTGCAGAGCAATAAAATGAGATAAGTATTCATTCACCACAATGGTTATTCATTTATAAGTTTGAATATATAAGAGAATAAACATTGCATTAAAGGAAACTAAGACATATCAGATGTCTCGTACAAGCCATGGGTTATAGATAAACTCATTCAAATACAAATAAAATACTATGCATCTAATGAAAGAAGAGGGAAATACATAGCCATCATTGCCTTGTTTTGGTTGATCTTCATAGTAGCCTCCAGTTCTGCTCCTAACCTCAGCGTGTACTTGAAAAAATTGCGGGAAGGGTCCCATTAGAAGCTTCGATTATGAAAATCCTTCATCTACTAGGAGAGGCATAATATTTTAGTTATAATGCATTGATCAAATGAGAACATCAATATGTAGAAGGAACTGAAGAGAAGCAAACATAGAGCATCATTGTTTTATTCTAATCTGTTTGTTTCATGTGTAGGTATAGGACAAATCATGAAGCTAATTGAAGACTTTCAACATGTGGTATCAAATGGGCTCCCACAAGGGTTGAGCCTAGTATGCTACTGCCCCTTGATCTCAAAAGGGATGAATAGGAAGAACAAAACCATTGATGACATTCACATGACAAGCTAAAGGAATAGCAAGACAATCATATGCATCAGTCCCATTTCAAGACATGACCATGATTTCACTTCAAAGTACGAAATGCAACCAAGAACATGACCTGAATTAATGGAGGAAAAAATTCAATGCATATAACAACTTATGTACTACTCCAACTGTTATGAAAATGACATTCTCAGACATGATTATAATCAAGAGTACACAATACATTTATAATCATCAGATTGATAAAAGAATAAGTGTTCACAAGTGTTGACTATTTGAGGGTTGCTTACTCGTCCATGATTAATAATCCAATTGGAGTATTCATTATAAACTAGTAAGCAAGTTTGCAAGGACATGTCAGTACCAAATAATATAGTTTCTCATTTAAGTGGAGTGGCAAAATCAAATTCAGAATTCAATTACATAAGCTGCCTTTTAAATGATGAAATATGTATAATTATGCTTCACATTTTTCTATTGATAAGTTGAGCATCAGAATAGTGTCTATCACATATTATATTCAATGCATATCTATGAAAGAAATAGGATAGTATTGCAGATATGTAGTAGAATAATACAAGACAACCAATTCAGATGGCTCATTTTGTCTTTGACAAACTTCAATAGGATCAAAAGAACACTTCATTACATGTGTTATAATAGAACAGCATTATCATGTGATAGAGGAATAGATAAACCGGCATGATCACCATCCTTTATGCTACAGAATATTATTTTGTGTGAAAATGAAATGTATAAGAGCATGGTCGCATCTGGTCATGAGTGAGCTCAAACAAAATTTTAATTATGAAAAGTGTTCTATGAAACTGGTGACATCAGATATAGTGGACCTAATTGATGTCCTACATGACATCTTACATAATGCAATTGATATGATACATTTACAGTTAAGAGGAACAACAGAAGGTTCATCTTGCTACAATATATACAAAACAAGTAAGTTACTTCTTCATTTATTACAATGCCACAATGTCCTGACATAGCTAGGTAATCAATCATGTTTGAAAAGTATATTTGCTACAATCCACTAAATGGACAAGTGAAGCTATAGAAACAAAGACATATATGCTGCTACAGAATGAAGAGGAGTTCTATGTTCAAAACTGATAGTATAAACTTCATATGTATAGTCCATGAAAGAGAAAATAGATCTATAGAAGTAGAGAACATTATATGAAATCATCACTCTTCTTAAAACAATGACAGTGATTATAAATCAACAGTGACATCATAAGAAAGAAAAAAGATATCATATGCCTATATGCTAGAGGAGCAATTTTGTGCTCAAATAAGATAAAAATCATTGTTTTAGTTTCAAGTTTGGGTTCTTGCAATGAAAATGCAGAGATATATCCATACCAAGGCCATAACACATTAATGCCACTTATGTTCATTTTTTCAAATAGCCATGTCAAATTTCCAGAACCCTAACATATTTTTGTAGTGTCGAAAAGAAGAATGGTAAGGTAAGACTATTTAGGCAAAGCCATGGGGAAATGATTGTTTATATAGTAAAAAAGCATAAAACCCTTGTCAGGTTTGAAAAGAGTTTTCTTTCTTCTTATAATATACAATCGAGCAAAGTAAAAGAAGTTTTGTGTAGTATGGGCACAAAGTAAAAGAAGTTCTGTGTAGTATAAAAGAAACCCTTGCTTCAAATACAAAAACTTCATTAATTTTTACATGAAAAGACAAAGAGCCAATTACAAAGTGCCTTATCTACCATGACCATGCCATGTGTGAAGGTATTTCAGATACCTAGCAAATGAAAATGAAACCCTCATCACAGTATGCACAGACATAAATGAAAGAAGCCACAGTGGAAGCAATGATATTGAGGACTTACAGTATGGTGTAGCAGAGAAGAAAACTATATGGCCGCAACCCAATTAAAGACCTTGTCTTTTTTGCTGTTTTCACAAAGTTCAACATAGAGAAATGAAGCAAGATATCTATCAAACTAAGAAACTAAAGAAAGAGCAGCATGATCGTAGCCATTCAAGGAGGAGAATCTATTAAAATGTAGTCAAATGCCATTTTAAAGGTTCAAATCTAAACTTACCAAGTGTAGCCTATTGTTTTGGCTAAAGAAGTGTAAAGTTCATGACCATGGAAGACCAAAGATGGAGCAAAGTATGCAGAGAATGAAACCCCAAGTTAGCAGCCACACAGTTGCAGAGCCAAACTCAACACCAACAAAATGAAAATGACCGAAGTTTTAGGGTTACGTTTTCTCTTGTTTCGACATCCTTTTCATATTTTGACCATGCAAACAACATAATCATTTTATCCAAATGAGATCAGGGTCAACACCTTGTGTTTGATGGTGCCTAGTAATCATAAGGAGAAGTGGCTGACCGTTTGAAGAAATGGCTTATTTTATAAAGTCAAAGGTGGACATTATCATGAGTAAACAAGGCTTGTGTCTTTAGAATCTTTGCAAATTCTTGATCTCATGTGTAGTTGACTCATATTGGAGTCTAAGTATCATTTGACTATGCATGTGGTTGAGTGTCTTTGACCTCCCACTTATGCATTATTCTTTTTCCTTCTAATGTTTCAAATATATGCGCAAGATCAAACAATAACCTTTGGAAATGTGAAGGGTATGTAAGGTGATGACATGGTCAAAGGGGTCAAATGTGATATGGTGGCACTATAGAGGTAGTGAGTTGGTGTTGTCCAAGGAATATGGATAGTGATGACATGGCAGAATATTGACACATGGAGGCCATGGTGTCAAGCCTTTGAAGGCTTTCATTTACTTTTTGCAAATATGTGTGATATTTCATCTTTTTGTGATATCTTGTAAATATCTTGGTGAAATTATAAACTAGATATCATTTTATTTTTGCAAAAAATCATATCGAATAGGATATTGATTTAAATTCTCATATCATTGTAAAGTTAACTTGAAAGCAATAAAATTATGAATTGCTTTTAAAGTTTAACTATTTTTACGTGATTTATAGGTTAATAAGATAGATCAAATATTCCCATTTGATTTGTTTTATTTAGAGCCATATAGGATGATTTTGGAGCTTTCATGAGCAGAGAAAAGTAGTTTTATGGTGGGACCACATGAGAGGGCAATTTTGTAGCTTTATTTTCCAGATTGGTGGCAGATTCAGTGCTTTATTTTTGGCTTTCATGAGTAGCTTGAAAATGGACATAGGGTCTATTTTTAGGAGCTTTTTCAGCTTTCTTCAGAGGAGATCATTTGGAGACATATAAAGGAGAAAAACAAAGTTTTTCTCTATCCTAGTTAGCATCAGTTTCTTCTCTTTTGTTCACAGGAAGATTTGTATACAGGTAGTTTGATCACACATTTTATTTTTCATGCATTGTACTCCTTCCAATTCTAATAGAAAATCATCTTGTTTCACATATTTTGCAATCTTGATCTGATATTATATTGTGACTTTTTCTATCCTTTATTATGTCTCAATACTATTAAAAACTTAGTTCTTCCTAGTTGCAATTTGTGTTTGATCCAAACCTTGTTGCAAATTACTTAAGGAATAAGCTATCAGTGAAATTGTGAGGATTCAGGTTAGAGGATCTGTTTGTGATTGATAGAATTTCATCCATTTTAGATTCTAGAAATTACAAGAGAACCAACTCACTCTGCAGATTTGTTCTCATGAAAGGAGACCCACATGTGAGAATGATTCCATGTTTTAGCAAGTAGTTAGGTTTTCTAAAAACTTAAGAAGGGTGCATACTTGAATTGACAACAAACATAACATTAGAAAATATAATCATTTGTATACATGTTTTGAATAAATAGTATCATAAGTGCATATATAGATCAGCCTATTGTCATGCCACAAAGGTGGAATAGATTGCAGATTGCATCATAAGGAGCTATTTCTTTTAGAGTTAGAGAATAGTTACATCATGAAGGAACAAACAAGTTCTAGCAAACAATGCTACAAGAGAAAAGAAATGGAACAACAGGAACTACATAGTCCATATTAGATAGTATCTCATTCATGAGATAGTCCCATGATTCCAAGTTACTGCCATAGTGACAAGTAATCATCCCACCGTCAAGAGTTTCTTATTGAACAAAGATATAAATGATAAGAGGGACGGTTGGATAGCCAGAGTTATGGAATTTGATGTTGATATCAAAGTGACCAAGCTAATTAGAGGCAAGGGCTTGTGTGAGTAGCTGGTTGAAAGTGAATAGTTTAATCAAGAACATGAAGAGGACACTAAAATAGTGCTGAACAATAATGAACTAGCCACTGTACTGGCTCTTGCAAACAGCTAGGTGTAGCAGATGATACATTATTTATAGTTTGGTCAATGCCCCAAAGGTTTAGATAGAGTAGGAAGAAGATATTTTAGGTTACAAGCTACTCCTTATGCTATCATTGATGGTATTTTATATAGGAGAGAATTTAATGGTGTATTTCTGAGGTGTGTTGGACCTAATCAAGTTGATAGTCTATTAGAAGAATTTCACACTAGACCTTCAAGAGGTCACTTTGTAGCTACAACAATTGCCTTGAAGATTATGCAGGCTAGTCATTACTGGCCTGACTTGTTTAAAGATTCTTTTTCTTGGGTGAGAAGATGTGAGAAGTGTTCCTTATTTGAAGGTAAGCAAAGGCATGTTGCCTTACTCCTGCATCCTATTAAAGTTGAATAGCTATTGCAAAATGGGGGCTAGATTTCATAGGACCAATAAACCTACCTTCAAGTATAGGTCACAAGTGGATCTTGACTACCAAAGACTATTTCACCAAGTGGACCAAGGCTGTTGCCTTAAAAGAGGCCAATGAATCTGCTATCCTAAGTTTCTATCAGGATCGTATCAACATTCAGTACACTAGATTCAATTATCTCAGATAATGGCCTAGCCTTCTTAGGATTGAGAATTTCAGATTGGCATGTTAGAAATAATATTTATTTGAATACTTCCTCAAACTATTACCCACAGGGTAATGGGTAGGCCAAATCTACCAACAAAAATCTCATAAGGATCATCAAGAAGACTGTTGAAGACAACCAGAAAGCTTGGCACAAAAAATTAAAGTTAGATCTTTGGACTGACAAAATTACACCCAAGAGGGCTACTGGTTGTTCCCTTATGTTCTTACTTATGGTAAAGTGGCTCAGTTACCTATTTTAGTTGAATTGCCTACATTGAATTTCATCAAAGAACTTGAGCTACTAGAGGAACAACCTCTAGTAATCAAATTAGCTCAGGTCATGGAGCTGGAAGAGACAAGGAAAGAGGCCTTAAGAAAGCTTGACATGCATCAAACCCAAATGAAGAATGTATTTGATAAGAGAGCAAGAACAAGGAACTTCACTGTTGGATATTTGGTGTTCAAGTGGAATGAACTGACGAGCAAGCCTAAAAAGCATTCTAAATTTGATGCAATTTGGGATGGGCCTTATGTTATCATAGATTGCAAAGAAAATAATGCATTTCAGTTGTCTAAGATGAGTGGAGAGGAGTTTTCTATCCCAATTAATGGGAACCACCTCAAGCATTGCCTCTGAGGGTAAAAACATCTTTTGTATATAGTAGAGTAGTGTTGCAGTGAATAAGTGCTCATGCACATTTGTTTTCAGAATTTTGTTTTGGCCATCAGGGCCTATTAGTTTTCTTTCAGTCGAGTTTATTTTTAGTTTTTTGTTGCTATTTTGACTATTGGAGAGCTGAATTACAGTGTTTTTTGAGTTAGATAAGGATAGAGTATGACTAAATACCTAATGGATGATCAAGGCAACTGGTCAAATGCTTAGCAGGTAAGCATATAGTAGAAGTCACCAGAATTATTACCAACAGCTGCAAATGACAAATGATACGCAGATGATACATGTATTTGATACTCAGAAAAATATTATAGATATTATTATTTTCACATCTAATACTCAGGAAAACATTTATCATAGTCAATGCACGCTGGCAATGATACAAACTTATATGCAGAAAGAGGAGCTTAAAAGCTTTTACAATACTGAAAACTTGTTTGCATCAAAGTTTCTGATTCACTCAGATCAGCTTAGAGATGCAAAGTGAAGAGCATACTCTTCTTAACAAACTCCTAACAGACTCAAGACTTAGGACTAAGACTCTTTCTTTCTAAGACTTCACTCGCCTAGAATTCATTGAGAAATGAAGGCATCCCTCTTGCCTTTTATAGGTAGTGTGGGCAAAACTTTAACCTTATCTCTTGAATGCAATTTGAAATATTTCCATAGAAAGTGGGCATGTAATAACTCCTTTTTGGAAGAGTTACCCAAATGGAGATAAGCATCTTCTGGTGGGTCCCAATAACTCATGAATGGAGAAAGGAGAAGATAGACAAGACACGAAAGGAATCTACTTTTACATGTCTTCATTTTGATCATGAGAAGGTTAACTCATGCTTATTGTAAGGCATGTAAGCTTTCCCCTTTTACCATGGAAGGGCCCATGTCTATCAAGTTCAACGAGGTGATAGATTCCTCGATGGATGACAAACCCATCCATTAGCCTAGGATCACGTGCTTGGTTGTGAGTCGTCTATTTTAGTGATGTAGACGGGAACTCTAGGATCATCCAAAGGATCATAATAGCAATTGGCGCAGGTTTGACTGGACGAGTGTGGTTCACATCCTTTACTAGTTCTATCAGTGCAAATAGGTTCATTTTCCTTCCAGATGATGCTCATGGTTTTCATTTTATATGGGCCATAGAGTACATGGGACATGGCTCTTTGATCTGTTCTATCCATTCGGTAGGTTTTGATGTGTATCCAGATAGGTTTATTCTAGGAATGGAAAAATCTTAGTCTGTTGGAGACATTCCAGTGTTCAAAGATAGATGAAGGTCCAGCAGGTCCATAGACTTGGCAAAGATGTCTGCTGATTGGGTTTTCTTTAGGGGAGTCAAACATGAGTTTGAATATACATCCAATATAGGATGAGGTTCCATTGAACTACATATCATTAGCAGGTGAGTATGGTCCCTAGAATAGATATCTGATTATTTTCTTCCCATCTTTTGCGTTCAACCATTGATCTGGTCTTTCTACTAATGGATTAAGAAACATAATAGTGAGAAATAAGTCTCCACACCAGTTTTGAAGTATATGACCGACAACAGGATCAATGGGTTCTGCTTTAGCTGAGAATTGGAAGAATGGCCTATCAGTCCATAAGCCTAGATATGTTAGCTATTGCTTAGCTACTAACATCTTAAAATGATCATATAGAAAATCATTGGCCATTTGGAACTTATGAAGATCTCTTCTTTGGAAGGGATTTGTGCTCCATTCTTGACAGCTTTCTTCATACCATCTATGTTCTCTTATTCAGATTATATGAACAACACCAGAGCTTGTCCAATCTGCTTCAGGAAGAACAGGTTTTGAAGCATGTCCTTCTCTAGACAGGAAATCTGCAAAAATATTATCAACTCCTGGAAGATGGATAAAATCAAATTCATAGGTTCTTAAAAGCTGCACCCATCTAAGGAGTCTTCCCCTAACAACTTTATTTTTTGATTCTGAAGAATCCTCATAGATTTTGAAGATCACTTTTTAACAGAAATCTTTTATCAGTAATAAACATTTGAAATGCTTGAAAAGTATTGACAACACCAAGGATTTCTTTATACGTACTATGGTAGTCTTTTTCACTATTCTTGAAACTACCAGAGACATATCTAACAATCTCACCTTTATCTTTGGGATCGTGAGATGTAGGCTTACATTCTCTGAGGACACTAGCCCAGGGATTTTCACTTGCATTAGTTTCTACAATCATAAAACCTTTACCTGGTAACTTTAATGGTGAAAGCTAAGAACATTTTTGTTTGATCCTTGAGACCAGAGCATCATGCTTGACCATCCAGGGTGGCGGTGTCTTTCCCAGAAGCTTGTTGAGCTCAATTCTATCTTCAGCAAGTTTATAATAGAATCTTGCAATATAATTAACAAGACCCAAAAAGTGTTGTAATTCTTTGAGATTGGTGACATCAAGATTAGAAATTTTGTTAAGAATATGAGGTTGAGCCTCCATTTTCCCCCTGGGAAGAAGCTTGATGCCAATGAAAACTATCTGATTCTGGGCAAAGTAAGACTTTGTAGGATTAATGGCAAGGCCATTGTGTTGACAAATAGTTAGGAACTGTCGCAGGTGACCAAGATGTTGGGGCATATCCTGGCTAAAGATAAGAATATCATCAATATAGGGTTGGAAAAATTTTGTATAAGGCTGGAAAATAATGTCCATTTGTTTTTGAAAAATGGAGGGAGCTATTTTTATCCTGAAAGGGAGAACCGTCCATTCATAGACCCCTTGTGGAATAGAGAATATTGTTTTGTAGAAGTCGGCACTCTTGAGTCCAATCTGCCAAAACCCTTTGGTTAGATCAAATTTAGAATAAAAATGACTACCTTGAATAGTCTTCTAGATATGGTCCTTGCTTGGCAGAGGATGTTGATTATCAACAAGACAGTCATTTAGCGGCTTATAGTTTACTACTAGCCATTTTTCTAGTAATTCTTTACCATTCTTATCAATCTTAGGAACATACATAGCATGAAATGAGAATGGGGATTCAGAAGTCTAGATTATTCCAAGTTGTTCCAGCTCTGTGACTTCTTTTCTGCAAGTCAATACTTCAGATGAACTCATTAAAAAATAATTTGCTTTGCATTTAGGAGTGAGTTCATTACCTTGGGGATCTCGTTTAAGGGGGAGATCACAAGTTAAACTCCTTTGTTGTTTCTTCAGATCCTTTATGAGGAATATGGTTGCAAAGGCATTCTTGATCTCAGCAAGAAGTTCTTGTCCTGAGTCCATTTGTTTGGCTAGCCAAACAGTATTGATTGCTTTCTTTTTTTTTATTTTTCTAGCTTTGATGTATAAGCTAGATCTTGATATAGCCTAGGAAGCTGATATCTATTTTGAATAAAAATAACATTAGCATCAATGATGAATGACTCCCACTACTGTATAGTTTTGCTTCCTATTACACCATCGTACCCATCTACTTCAAACTAAACAAAAGTTAAAGTTTCCATTAAGCCATTGAAAGCAATTTGAATAGGGGCTTCACAAATTACAGAACTGTCAATTTTTTCTGAATTACCAAAAGTGATGCTAGTGGTTCTTTCAATCCATGAATCTCTAGGAAAAGCATTATATCTGGCAATATTTAAGTTCGCTCCAGTATCAATGAGAAAAGCTAATGGGTAGACTTTGATACCTGGAAAGTGTACTGTTAAGATCACCCATGCACATGAGGTGGTTTTCTTGGTGTGCTGGTTAGCCCTCATTGCCTGTTGTTGACTACTGGTGCCTTCTTCAAAGACCACTTCATGTTCTTCTTTGACAGCCTAATGAATGAGCAGGCTAAAGGGCTTTTCTTCACAATCCAATTATTCTTCCCTTAAAGAAGTTTGTAAGGGTAACTATATAGGTCCAGTTGAATTGAACTGGTTGATGAACTTATCAAGTTCAAGAGACTTTTCCATTTCTTCTGTGAGACAGAAGTTTTCTTCATCTTCTATTTCTGAGATTTCTCCTTGAGCTTGAGCTATAACCTTTTCTATAAAAGCTTTATGACTTCTTCTCCATAATCTTCTAGCCATACTCCCAGGGGCAGGGGCTTCACTGATAGGGCTTTGAGCAGGAGGACTAAGTGGCCATGGTTCTCTTCTTTCCAATGGCTTATAACCATGTCTTTCTGGAATCTTTGTCTTTGGTAAAGATAAACCATATTGAAGGATGGGCATCCTTCAGACTTGAAGTTTAGGAGTTCAAGCTTCTTCATGCATTAGATAATGCTTCTTTGCATTAAGCTACTCTAGTTTTCTAGTCAACTTTCTCCATGTTTCTTGACCCATATCCATACCATGGAGCTTGGATTCTATTTGGACAATTTCATCAATTACCTTGTCCAATTTAGCACGGGTGTCCCTTCATAGCATTCTGTAGAAGAAGGAGACTTCTAAATCATCATCAGCTGATTGAATTTGCTTTTTCATCATATTAACTTGAGGTTGTTTTGGAGCTAATGTGTATTCTTCAGACTCTGATTCTGTCTCTGTGTCAATACTAGATAGAATGATATCTTTTGAGTATGATGGGTAGCTATCGATGAATTCATATTCATCATCTTCAACTCATGCTTCTCTTGCAGATCAGACTTTTCCTTTACTCTTTTTCTTATATCTGTCCGGGCACTTATTTGTAAAATGTTTTGCTTTGCAAATGTAGGAGGTAGGCTCCCATTTATTTGAACCTTTGTCTTTCTTATCCCTTTTCCTGAAATATCCTTTCTTCTTAGGATACTTGCTAAATTTCTTCTTTTTCTTCTTATAATATTTTTCTAACTTATCACATTTGTAGCAAGAAGAGGATTTCTCTGGGAATTGATTTGAAGGCATTATCTAGTAGCATGCCGATGAAGATAGTAAGGGCTTCACCCTTTTCATCTCTTTCTTTGTTTTTCTTTCCTCACAAATTTCTTCATTGATTTGAGTAAGGAATTGAACCAACTGTGGAAAGGTTAGTTCTTTCATTTCAATGATTTATGTTACCAGATTTTTAGGAACCTTTTTGTGATAGAATTCTCCTATCACATCTCCAAAACTTTTTAGAAAAGTAGTGAACATATAATCTTGATTTTGCTCATGGCCTGACTGATAGAAATTCTTATAATATTCCTCACAATACTTTTGAAGTACTTGAGGTCTTTACACTTACCTCTTATGAATTTGTTGTAGGCCAACTTTTCTCTAACATAGACTTGATCTGTACTTCTTCCTATCAAGCTTTCCCTGAAAGTGTCATCTAGTCTTTCCCAGACACTTCGTACAACACTTGTCATAGCATTGAGAGCCTACTTGAACACTTGTGATTCATCAGCATTAGCATTAGTTGATAAATAATTTGTTATCCAGGCTCGTATAGCATCTATTCCTCTTGTATTTTCTATATCCTTAAAATTATCAAAATTAACAAGGGGAGGTGTATTAGCTTTCAAAGTTTGGATATTTTTAAATGGATCAATAGGGTTAGATCCATTAGGGTTGGAACCATTACCACGAGCCATCTAAAACTTTCCTTCTTCTTGTTCTTCTGGAGTAGTTTCAATTATAGGCTTCCTAACCTTAGTTGACAACTTTGGTCCTTCATACTAAGCCTATAAATATCCCTTAGCACTAGAAGGGAAGTTTAATTTTTTAACAGTCTATTTTTGTTTAACAGTATGAACTACTGACTGGATTGTTGCAGATTCTTGGTGAACTCAGACTAGATATTGGTAGATTCCTGAGTTATGGAATCACCTATCAATAGTTGTGATTGTGTGACTAAATGAATTCCCTGATAGACTTCTATTCTATGCCCATTATGCTTTACATGAATGTTTGCATTATTCAATTGAGAGGAAAGCACATCACAGTCTAATTTTACTTCACTTTTGACCTTTTGCAAAAGTTCTCTCTGTTGTTCTAAAGACCGCTCCTGACCCACCACATTTCTGCTTGGCTCTTGAACTCAGTGTACTGGGCTTTGAGTTCTTGGAGGTCTTTATTCATAGAAGCCATCCACTAATATATGAGGCACTTATCCAAGCATTCTACAGTGGAGAAAAGAGAATGGAAGTTCTCTTGAGTACTTAAATGGGCCTTTTCAACTGTGACTGCTTTGATCTAGTGCCAGATCTTCTTATCCTTGCAAGTAACATGGATTTTCTAAGACACATGTTAGTCTAGTTTAGTATTTTGCTTTGACTAGATCCTTGGAGACTTTCTGCTATAGGAAAGATATGGAGAGGCCAAAAATCAGCTTTAAATGTACTAGTGGTGTCAAAGAGCATGAAATCTCTGAATGGTGGAATGGCACCAGGTACTAAGTAAGGACCTGCAGATGTACCTATGGCTTTCTCATGGACTTCTTTGATATCATGTTTAGGTATTATGTCCTGCTTGGCTGAATACATACAGAAATGGCTTGAATTAGGAGGATTAAAAACAAAGGAACAATCCTCACATTTATACATCCCATTTTCTAATTCAGAGTATAACTTATGGGAGTAGAAAGTACTAGCGGCTATGGTCTTGGAGCTGCTAGGTTTGCGAATAGAGGGGATCTTAAATAGATCTTCAAAACCCTTAGCGGGCTGGAATCTTGTGCTCTGTCTGTGTGGTAACTGTGACATAGACAGACCAGGTTGGTTGTAGTTAAACACTCTTTCTATTCTCATAGAAGGGCTACTGTGTAAAGCAGGCTAGTTACCGGATGAGAATCTGATATTTACTTGATCATCTAATTCTTCAATTGAGATGCCTCTGAATTGTGGTTGCTTTTCTTCTTCAGGTTGACCATCCTTTTCCCAAAGATCTAATGCCCATTCTTCAGGCAATTTGGTAGCCTTATGGTGAACTATCTTTGGTGCGGTTAACTGTGTGTTGTCATTAGTAGATTTCTAGATGGTTGATAGACCTTCTAGACCTTGTGCCTTTCTAGGATTTGTCATCAAGGGAATAACCTTGTTGTATAACCTATAGTGAATGAGAAAGGTAAGGGAATGGTCTATAGACTAAATTTTCATATGAACATTCATGGTCTTGAAATTATATTTGAGAACATCTCAAAGATTACCATCTTTTAGACTGATAGGAAAATCTAATAAATAGACAATATAAAGTGACCCTTTGGACATGGAGTCACAGGCAGCACCTAACAAGGAATGTGACAATTTTAGGAACCTTGCATCTTTCAACATCATGAGGACGATGATTACTAATCCCTTTTTGTAATGTCCAGTGATACCTATCCTTACATAAGACAAATGCATAAATTGGGCATTATATGGACTGGCCAAGGCTTCCTTCTGAAATTTCAAAACTTGGGCATCTAAAAATAATCTCAACTTGCCTTTGTTTCCTCCTATAACTACATGTTGTAAAGTAGCTACATGACATCTTTGAGAAGATTTATAACCAAGCCATTTTTTGAGACCTTTGTTTTTGTTGAACATATCAACTAGACTAATTGGGACATCTTTATAAATCTTAAAGGGTTTTATCTTAGGAACATGAAATTCTTTATCATCAAACAGACTAGAGAAACTTTCATCTAATATAATACTACAAGATTCAGGAGTAGAAAAAGAACTTTCATTATCAACAAAGAAATTGGTGAACTTAACTTCTGTGTTGCGATTTGCTATGTGATCGATGCTTGCCATATCTGATCCAGAAGTGCTTGGTCTATCCATTTCTGCACTCAGACCTACGCTTGAACCCGCACTTGAAATACATGATTACTGCCTCAGATCTGCCCTAGACGCAACAAGCAAAGATGGGACTTACACAGAGAGGACTTACAACAGGAGTCTGGTTTGTATGAGCAATACAGGGAGTAATATAAGGAGCAATATAGATAGATAAACTACCACTCACGAGTTGTTATAGTTAGACACCAACTGTAACAACAGATGAACATCACATCGGCTCTGATACCAACTTTGAACAACAACTGCAAATGACAAATGATATGTGGATGATACATGTATTTGATACTCATAAAAATATTATAAATATTATGAGGTTGAGCCTCCATTCTCCCCCTAGGAAGAAGCTTGATTCCAATGAAAACTATCTCATTCTGCGAAAAGTAAGACTTTGTAGGATTAATGGCATGGCCATTGTGTTGACAGATAGTTAGGAACTGTCGCAGGTGAGCAAGGTGTTGTGGTATATCCTGGCTGAAGACAAGAATATAATCAATATAGAGTTGGATAAATTTGGTATAAGGCTGGAAAATAATGTCCATTTATTTTTGAAAAATGGAGGGAGTTGTTTTTATCCTGAAAGGGAGAACTGTCCATTCATAGAGCCCTTATGGAACAGAGAATGTTGTTTTGTAGAAGTCGGCACTCTTGAGTCCAATCTGACAAAGCCCTTTGGTTAGATCAAATTTAGAATAAACATGACTACCTTGAATAGTCTACCAGATATGGTCCTTTCTTGGCATAGGATTTTGATTATCAACAAGACAGTCATTTAGCGGCTTATAGTTTACTACTAGCAGTTTTTCTAGTAATTCTTTACCATTCTCATCAATCTTAGGAACATACATAGCATGACATGAGAATGGGGATTCAGAAGTCTAGATTATTCCAAGTTGTTCCAGCTCTGTGACTTCTTTTCTTCAAGTCAATGCTTTAGATGAACCCATTAAAAAATAATTTTCTTTGTATTTTGGAGTGAGCTCATTACCTTGGGGATCTCGTTTGAGGGGGAGATCATAGGTTAAACTCCTTTGTTGTTTCTTCAGATCCTTTGTGAGGACTGTGGCTACAAAGGCATTCTTGATCTTGGCAAGAGGTTCTTGTCCTGAGTCCATTTGTTTGGCGAGCCAAACAGTATTGATTGCTTTCTTTTTCTTTGATTTTTCTAGCTTTGATGTATAAGCTAGATCTTGATATAGCCTGGGAAGCTGATAACTATTTTGAATAGAAATAAAATCAGCATCAATGATGAATGGATCCCACTTCTATATAGTTTTGCTTCCTATTAAACCATTGTACCCATCTACTTCAAACTGAAAAAAAGTTAAAGTTTCCATGAAACCATCAAAACTAATTTGAACAGGGGCTTCACAAGTTGTACAACTGTCCATTTTTTCTGAATTGCCAAAAGTGATCCTAGTGGTTCCTTCAATCTATGTATTTCTAGGAAAAGCATTATATCTAGCAATATTTAAGTTGGCTCCAGTATTAAAGAGAAAAGCTAATGGGTAGACTTTGATACCTAAAAAGTGCATTGTTAAGATTACCCCTGGACATGAGGTGGTTTTGTTGGTGCACTGGTAAGCCCTCATTGCCTATTGGCGACTACTGGCGCCTTCTTCAAATACCACTTCAGGTTCTTCTTTGACAGCCTGATGAATGAGCGGGTTAAAGGGCTTTTCTTCACAATACAGTTCTTCTTCCCTTAAAGAAGTATGTAAGGGTAACTGTATAGGTCCAGTTGAATTAAACTGGTTGATGAACTTATCAAGTTCAGGAGACTTTTACATTTCTTCTGTGAGATAGAAGTTTTCTTCAGCTTCTATTTCTGAGATTTCTCCTTGAGCTTGAGCTATAACCTTTTCTAGAAAGGCTTTGCAGCTTGTTCTCCATAATCTTCTAGCCATACTCCCAGGGGCAAGGGTTTCACTGATAGGCCTTTGAGTAGGAGGACCAGGTGGCCATGGTTCTCTTCTTTCCAATGGCTTATAACCATGAGTTTCTGGAATCTCTATCTTTGGTAAAGATAAACCATATTGAAGGATGGGCATCCTTCAAACTGGAAGTTTAGGAGGTCGAGCTTCTTCTCACATTAGATAATGCTTCCTGGCATTAAGCTACTCTAGTTTGCTATTCATCTTTCTCCATGTTTCTTGACCCATATCCATATCGTGGAGCTTAGATTCTATTTGGACAATTTCATCAATTACCTTGTCCAATTCATCATGGGTGTCCCTTTGCAGCATTGTACAGAAGGAGACTTCTGAATCATCATCAGATGATTGAATTTGCTTTGTCATCATATTAACTTGAGCTTGTTTTGGAGCTGATGTGTATTCTTTAGACTTTGATTCTGTCTCTGTGTCAATACTGGATAGAATGATATCTTCTGAGTCTGATGGGTAGCTATTGATGAATTCATATTCATCATCTTTGACTCCTGCTTCTCTTGCAGCTCGGACTTTCCCTTTACTCTTTTTCTTATGTCTGTCCAGGCACTTATTTGCAAAATGTTTTCTTTGCAAATGTAGCAAGTAGGTTCCCATTTCTTTGAAGCTTTGTCTTTCTTATCCTTTTCCTGAAATATCCTTTCTTCTTGGGATACTTGCTAAATTTCTTCTTCTTCTTCTTATAAGATTTTTCTGACTAATCACATTTGTAGCAAGAAGAGGATTTCTCTAGGAATTGATTTGAAGGAATTATCTGATAGCAATGCGACGAAGATAGTAAGGGCTTCACCCTTTTCCTCTCTTTCTTTGTTTTTCTTTCCTCACAAATTTCTTCATTTATTTGAGTAAGGAATTGAACCAACTATGGAAAGGTTAGTTCTTTCATTTCAATGCTTTCTGTTACTAGATTTTCAAGAACATTTTTGTGATAGAATTCTCCTATCACATCTCCAAAACTTTTTAGAAAAGTACTGAACATATAATCTTGATTTTGCTGACGGCTTAACTGATAGAAATTCTTGTATTGTTCCTCACAATAATTTTTTAAGTACTTGAGGTCTTTAGACTTACCTCTTATGAATTTGTTGTAGGACAACTTTGCTCTAGTGTCTTTTCTTCCCATGAAGAGATGTGTTAACTGAGCACATACTTGATAGGTACCTCTTCCTATCAAGCTTTCCCTGAAAGTGTCATCCAGCCTATCCCAGACACTTCATGCAACACCTGTCATAGCATTGAGAACTTGCTTGATCACTTGTGATTCATCAACATTAGCATTAGTGGACAAATAATTTGTTATCCAGGCTCACATAACATCTATTCCTCTTGTATTTTCTATATCCTCAAAATTATCAAGATTAACAAGGGGATGTGTATTAGCTTTCAGATTTTGGATATTTGTAAATGGATCAATAGGGTTAGATCCATTAGGGTTGGAACCATTACCATGAGCCATCTAAAACTTTCTTTTTGCTCATTCTTCTGGAGTGGTTTCCCTTAGAGTCCCAATTGAGGGATCAAAGACCTTTTCAATTACAGGCTTTGTAACCTTAGTTGACAACTTTGGTCCTTCATACTGAGCCTGTAAATATCCCTTAGCACTAGAAGGGAAGTTTAATGTTTTAGGAGTTTGTTTTTGTTTAACAGTATGAACTAATGACTAGATTGTTGTGGATTCTTAGTGCAACTCAGACTAGATATTGGCAGATTCCTGAGTTATGGAATCACCTATAAATAGTTGTGATTGTGCGACTGAATGAATTTCTTGATAGACTTCTTCTATTCTTTGCCCATTATGCTTTGCATGAATGTTTGCATTATTCAATCAAGAGGCAAGCACATCAAAATCTAATTTTACTTCACTTCTGACCTTTTGCAGAAGTTCCCTCTGTTGTTCTAAAGATAGCTTTTGTGTGACCCACCATGTTTTTGCTTGGATCTTGAACTCACTGTACTGGGCTTTGAGTTCTTGGAGGTGTTTATTGACAGAGGCCATCCACTGATCTGTGAGGCACTTTTCCAAGCATTCTAGAGTTGAGATAAGAGAATGGAAGTTCTCTTGAGTACTTAAGCAGGCCTTTTAAGCCTTGACTTCTTTGATCTTGTGCTAGATCTTCTTATCCTCAACAAGTAACATGGATTTTCTAAGACACATGTTATTCTAGTTTAGCAGTTTGCTTTGACTGGATCCCTTGAGACTTTCTGCTATAGGAATGATATGGAGAGGCTATAAATCAGATTTAAATGTACCAATGGTGTCAAAGAGCATGAAATCTCTAAATGGTGGAATGGTACCAGGTACTAAGCAAGGACCTGCAGGTGTACCTATGGCTTTCTCATGGACTTCTTTAATATCCTATTCAGGTACTATGGCTTGCTTGGCTGAATACATATAGAAATGGCCTAACTTAGGAGGATTAAAAACAAAGGAACAATCCTCACATATATACATCCCATTTTCTAATTCAGAGTATAACTTATGGGAGCAGGAAGTACTAGCGGCTATGGTCGTGGAGCTGTTAGGTTTGGGAATAGAGGGGATCTTAAATAGATCTTCAAAACCCTTAGCAGGCTGGAATCTTGCACTCTGTGTGCATGTTAACTGTGACATAGATGGACCAAGTTGATTTTAGTTAAACACTCTTTCTGTTCTCATAGAGGGGCTGCTGCATAAAGTACGCTGGCTGCTAGATGAGAATTTGATTACTACCTGATCATCTAATTCTTTAATTGAGATGCCTCTCAATTGTGGTTGCTTTTCTTCTTTAGGTTGACCATCCTTTTCCCAAAGATCTAATACCCATTCTTCAGGCAATTTGATATCCTTATGGTGAACAATCTTTGGTGTGGTTAACCGTGTGCTATCATTGGTAGATTTCTAGATGGTTGACAGACCTTCTAGACCTTGTGCCTTTCTAGGATTTATCATCAAGGGAAGAACCTTGTTGTATAACCTATAGTGAATGAGAAAGGTAAGGGAATGGTCTACAAACTAATTTTTCATATGAAGGTGCATGGTCTTGAAATTATATTCGAGAACATCTCAACGATTACCATCTTTTAGACTGATAGGAAAATCTAATAAACAGTCAATATAAAGTGACCCTTTGGACATGGATTCACAGGTAGCACCTAACAAGGAATGCATCAATTTTTTAGGAACCTTGCATCTTTCAACATCATGAGGATGATGATTGGTAATCCCTTTCTATAATGTCCAGTGATACCTATCCTTACATAGGACAAATACATAAATTGGGGATTATCTGGACTGGCTAGGGCTTCCTTTTGAAATTTTGAAACTTGGGCATCTAAAAATATTCTCATCTTGCCTTTATTTCCTCCTGTAACTGCATGTTGTAAAGTAGATACATGACATCTCTGAGAAGATTTGTAACCAAACCATTTTTTGAGACCTTTGTTTTTGTTGAACATATCAACTAGACTATTTGGGACATCTTTATAAATCTCAAAGGGTTTTATCTTAGGAACTTGAAATTTTTTATCATCAGACTAACTAGAGAAACTTTCATCTAATATATTACTACTAGATTCAGGAGTAGAAAAAGAACTTTCATTATCAATAAAGAAATTGGTGAACTTAACTTCTATGTTGTGATCTACTGTGTGGTCGATGCTTTCCATACCCAATCTAGAAGTGCTTGGTCTATCCATTTCTATGCTCAGACCTATGCTCGAAGCTATGCTCAAAATACAAGATTACTGCCTCAGATCTACCCTAGATGCAACAAGCAAATATGGGACTTACATAGAGAGGACTTACAACATGAGTCTGGTTTGTATGAGCAGTATAGGGAGCAATATAAGGAGTAATATAGATAGATAAACTACCACTCGTGAGCCATTATAGTTAGACACCAACTATAACAATAGATGAACATTACATCAGCTCTGATACCAACTTTGAACAATAGCTACAAATGACAAATGATATGCGGATGATACATAGACTTGATCATCAGAAAAATATTATAGATATTATTATTTTCACATCTAATACTCAGGAATACATTTATCATATTCAATGCGTTCTGGCAATGATACAAACTTATATGTAGAAAGAGGAGCTTAAAAGGTTTTACAATACTGAAAACTTGTTTGCATCAGATTTTCTGATTCACTCATATCAGCTTAGAGTTGCAAAGTGAAGAGCATACTCTTCTTGACAAACTCCTAACAGACTCGAGACTCAGGACGAAGAGAATTTCTTTCTAAGACTTCACTCACCTAGAATTCATTGAGAAAAGAAGGCATCCCTCTTTCCTTTTATAGGTAGTGTGGGTAGAACTTTAACCATATCTCTTGAATGTAATTTGAAATCCATCCATAGAAAGTGGATAAGTAACAACTTCTTTTTCAAAGAGTTACCCAAATGAAGATAAGCATCTTCTGGTGGGTCCCAAAAACTCATGAAGGGAGAAAGGAGAAGACAGACAAGACAAGAAAGGAATCTACTTTTACATGTCTTCTTTTTTATCATGAGAAGGTTAACTCATGCTTACTGTAAGGTGTGTAAGCTTTCCCCTTTTACCGTAGAAGGTTCCACGTCTATCAAGTTCAACAAGGTGATAGATTCCTTGATGGATGACAAACCCATCCATTAGCCTAGGATCACGTGCTTGGTTGTGAGTTGTTTGTTTCAGTGACATAGACGGGAGCTCTGGGATCATCTAGAGGATCATAACAGCAATTGGCGCAGGTTTGACTGGATGAGTCTTTAGGGGAGTCGAACATGACTTCGAATATACATCCAGTATAGGATGAGGTTCCATTGAACTGCATATCATTAGTAGGTGGGTATGGTCCCTAGAATAGATTTCTGATTAATTTTTTCCCATGTTCTGCATTCAACCATTGATCTAGTCTTTCTGCTGATGGATTAAGAAACATAACAGGGAGAACAAAGTCTCCATACTAGTTCTGAAGTATATGATCGATAGCAGGATCAATGGGTTCTGCTTTAGCTAAGAATTGGAAGAATGGCCTATCAGTCCATAAGCCTGCATATGTTAGCTATTGCTTAGCTACTAGCATCTTAAAATGATCATAAAGAAAATCGTTGTCCATTTGGAAATTATGAAGATCTCTTCTTTGGAAGGGATTTGTGCTCCATTCTCGGTAGATTTCTTCATACCATCGATGTTCTCTTATTCAGATTATACGAACAACACCAGAGCTTGTCCAGTCTACTTCAGGAAGAATAGGTTTTGAAGCATGTCCTTCTCTAGATAGGAAATCTACAAAAATATTATCAACTCCCAGAAGATGAATAAAATCAAATTCATAGGTAATTAAAAGTTGTACCCATCTATGGAGTCTTCCCCTAACAACTTTATTTTTTTATTCTTTTCTAAAGAATCCTCATAAATTTTGAAGATCACTTTTTAATAGAAATCTTTTGTCAGCAATAAACATTCGAAATGCTTGAAAAGTATTGACAATGGCAAGGATTTCTTTATCCGTACTGTGGTAGTCTTTTTCACTGTTCTTGAAACTACCAGAGACATATCTAACAATATTGCCTTTATCTTTGGGATCGTGAGATGTAGACTTACATTCTCTGAGGACACCAGTCAAGGCATTTTCACTTGCATTAGTTTCTACAATCATAAAACCTTTACCTGGTAACTTTAATGGTGGAAGCTGAGAACATTTTTGTTTGATCCTTGAGACCAGAGCATCATGCTTGATTGTCTAGGGTGGCAGTGTCTTTGCCAGAAGCTTGTTGAGATCAATTCTATATTCAACAAGTTTATATTAGAATCCTCAATATAATTAACAAGACCCAAAAAGCATTGTAATTCTTGACATTAGTGACATCAAGATTAGAATTTTTTAAGAATATGTCAGTGCAACTAGGTTTATTTTCCTTCCAGATGATGCACATGGTTTTCATTTTATATGGGCCATAAAGTCCTTGGGACATGGCTCTTTGATTTGCTCTATCCATTCGGTAGGTTTTGGTGTGTATCCAAATAGGCATATTCTAGAAATGGAAGAATATTAGTCTGTTGGAGACATTCCAGTGTTCAAAGATAGATGAAAGTCCAACAGTCCATAGACTTGGCAAAGATGTCTGCTGATTGAGTTTTCTTTAGGGGAGTCAAACATGAGTTTGAATATACATCTAGTATAGGATGACGTTCCATTGAACTGCATATCATTAGTAGGTGGGTATGGTCCCTTGAATAGATTTTTGATTATTTTTTTCCCATGTTCTGTGTTCAACCATTGATCTAGTCTTTCTATTGATGGATTAAGAAACATAATAGGGAGAACAAAGTCTCCACGCTAGTTCTGAAGTATATGACTGATAGCGGGATCGATGGGTTCTACTTTGACTAAGAATTGGAAGAATGGCCTAATAGTTCATAAGCCTGGATATGTTAGCTATTGCTTAGCTACTAACATCTTAAAACAATCATAAAGAAAATCATTGGCCATTTGGAAATTATAAAGATCTCTTCTTTGGAAGGGATTTGTGGTCCATTCTCAGCAGCTTTCTTCATACCATCTATGTTCTCTTATTTAGATTATACGAACAACACCAGAGATTGTCCAGTCTGCTTTAGGAAGAACAGGTTTTGAAGCATGTCCTTCTCTAGACAAGGAAACTGCAAAAATATTATCAACTCCTGGAAGATGAATAAAATCAAATTCATAGGTACTTAAAAGATGCACCCATCTAAGGATTCTTCCCCTAACAACTTTATTTTTTGATTCTTTTATGAAGAATCCTCACAGATTCTTAAGATCACTTTTTAACAGAAATCTTTTGTTAGCAATAAACATTTGAAATGCTTGAAAAGTATTGACAACGGAAAGGATTTCTTTATACGTACTATGGTAGTCTTTTTCATTATTCTTGAAACTAATAGAGACATATCTAACAATCTCACCTTTATCTTTGGGATCGTGAGATGTTGACTTACATTCTTTGAGGACACCAGCCTAGGCATTTTCACTTGCATCAGTTTCTACAATCTTAAAACCTTTTTTTGGTAACTTTAATGGTGGAAGCTGAGAACATTTTTGTTTGATCCTTGAGACCAGAGCATCATGCTTGACCGTCCAGGGTGGCGGTGTCTTTCCTAGAAGCTTGTTGAGCTTAATTCTATCTTCAGCAATTAGCACAGGTCGGTCAAGCATGATGCTCTGGGCTCAAGGATCAATCAAAAATGTTCTCAGCTTCCACCATTAAAGTTACCAAGTAAAGGTTTTATGATTGTAGAAACTAATGCAAGTGAAAATGCCTGGGCTGGTGTCCTCAGAGAATGTAAGTCTACATCTCACAATCCCAAAGATAAAGGTGAGATTGTTAGATATGTCTCTGGTAGTTTCAAGAATAGTGAAAAAGACTACCATAGTACGCATAAATAAATCCTTACCGTTGACAATACTTTTAAAGCATTTCAAATGTTTATTGCTGACAAAATATTTTTGTTAAAAAGTGATCTTCAAAATCTACGAGGATTCTTCAGAAAAGAATCAAAAAATAAAGTTGTTAGGGGAAGACTCCTCTGATACCAACTTTGAAGAACAGTTGCAAATGAAAAATGATATGTGGATGATACATGTATTTGATACTTAGAAAAATATTATAGATATTATTATTTTTACATCTAATACTCAGGAATACATTTATCATATTCAATGCGTGCTGGCAATGATAAAAACTTATATGCAGAAAGAGGAGCTTAAAAGCTTTTACAATACTGAAAACTTGTTTGCATCAAATTTTCTGACTCACTTAGATCAGATTAGAGCTGCAAAGTGAAGAGCATACTCTTCTTGACAAACTCCTAACAGACTGGAGACTTAGGACTAAGACTCTTACTTTCTAAGACTTTACTCGCCTAGAATTCGTTGAGAAATGAAGGCATCCCTCTTGGATTTTATAGGTAGTGTGGGAAGAACTTTAACCTTATCTCTTGAATGCAATTTGAAATCCATCCATAGAAAGTGGACATGTAACAACTCTTTTTTTGAAGAGTTACCCAAATGAAGATAAGCATCTTCTGGTGGGTCCCAATAACTCATGAACGGAGAAAGGAGAAGACAGACAAGGCAAGAAAGGAATCTACTTTTACATGTCTTCTTTTTTATCATGAGAAGGTTAACTCATGCTTACTTTAAAGCGCGTAAACTTTCCCCTTTTATCGTGGAAAGGCCCACATCTATCGAGTTCAACAAGGTGATAGATTCCTTGATGGATGACAAACCCATCCATTAGCCTAGGATCTCGTGCTTGGTTGTGAGTCATCTATTTCAGTGACGTAGATAGGAACTCTGGGACCATCCAGAGGATCTTTTTCACTATTCTTGAAACTACCAGAGACATATCTAACAATCTCACCTTTATATTTGGGATCGTGGGATGTAGACTTACATTCTCTGAGGATACGAGCCCAGGCATTTTCACTTGCATCAGTTTCTAAAATCATAAAACCCTTACCTGGTAACATTAATGGTGGAAACTAAGAACATTTTTGTTTGATCCTTAAGACCAGAGCATCATGCTTGACCATCCAGGGTGGCGGTGTCTTTCCCAGAAGCTTGTTGAGCTCAATTCTATCTTCAGCAAGTTTATAATAGAATCCTACAATATAATTAACAAGACCCAAAATGCGTTGTAATTCTTTGACATTGGTGACATTAAGATTAGAAATTTTGTTAAGAATATGAGGTTGAGCCTCCATTCTGCGCCCAGGAAGAAGCTTGATGCCAATGAAAACTATCTAATTCTAGGTAAAATTATGACTTTGTAGGATTAATGGCAAGGCCATTGTGTTGACAGATAGTTAGGAACTGCCACAGGTGAGCAAGGTGTTGGGGCATATCCTGGCTGAAGACAAGAATATCATCAATATAGGGCTCGATAAATTTGGCATAAGGCTAGAAAATAATGTCCATTTGTTTTTGAAAAATGGAGGGAGCTATTTTTATCCCGAAAGGGAGAACCGTCCATTCATAGAGCCATTGTGGAACAGAGAATGTTGTTTTGTAGAAGTCAGCACTCTTGAGTCCAATATGCCAAAACCCTTTGGTTAGATATGGTCCTTGCTTGGTAGAGGATGTTGATTATCAACAAGATAATCATTTAGTGGCTTATAGTTTACTACTAGTAGTTTTTCTAGTAATTCTTTACCATTCTCATCAATCTTAGGAACATACATAGCATGACATGAGAATGGGGATTCAGAAGTCTTGATTATTCCAAGTTGTTCTAGCTCTGTGACTTCTTTTCTGCAAGTCAATGCTTCAGATGAACTCATTCAAAAATAATTTTCTTTACATTTTGGAGTAAGTTCATTACCTTTGGGATCTCGTTTGAGGGGGAGATCATAGGTTAAACTCATTTGTTGTTTCTTTAGATCCTTTGTGAGGACTATGGCTGCAAAGGCATTCTTGATCTCAGCAAGAGGTTCTTGTCCTGAGTCCATTTGTTTGGCTAGCCAAACAGTATTGACTACTTTCTTTTTCTTTGATTTTTCTAGCTTCGATGTATAAGCGAGATCTTGATATAGCCTAGGAAGCTGATATCTATTTTGAATAGAAATAAAATCAGCATTAATGATGAATGGCTCCCACTACTGTATAGTTCTACTTCCTATTACACCATCGTATCCATCTACTTCAAACTGAACAAAAGTTCAAGTTTCCATGAAACCATCAAAACCAATTTGAATAGGGGCTTCACAAATTGCAGAACTGTCCATTTTTTTTTGAATTGCCAAAAGTGATGCTAGTGGTTCCTTCAATCCATGCATCTCTAGGAAAAGCATTATATCTGGCAATATTTAAGTTGGCTACAGTATCAATGAGAGAAGATAATGGGTAGACTTTGATACCTAGAAAGTGTATTGTTAAGATCACCCCTAGACATGAGGTGGTTTTCTTGGTGTGCTGGTAAGCCCTCATTACCTATTGGTGACTACCGTGCGTTCTTCAAAGACCACTTTAGGTTCTTCTTTGACAGCGTGATGAATGAGTGGGCTGAAGGGCTTTTCTTCACAATACAGTTGTTCTGCCCTTAAAGAAGTTTGTAAGGGTAACTGTATAGGTCCAGTTGAATTGAACTGGTTGATGAACTTATCAATTTTAGGAGACTTGTCCATTTCTTCTATGAGATAGAAGTTTTCTTAATCTTCTATTTCTAAGATTTCTCCTTGAGCTTGAGGTATAACCTTTTCTAAAAAAGATTTGCAGCTTCTTCTCCATAATCTTCTAGCCATACTCCCAGGGGCAAGGGCTTCACTGATAGGCCTTTGAGGAGGAGGACTAGGTGGCCATGGTTCTCTTCTTTCCAATGGCTTATAACCATGTCTTTCTGGAATCTCTATCTTTGGTAAAGATAAACCATATATGAAGGATGGGTGTCCTTCAGATTGGAAGTTTAGGAGCTCGAGCTTCTTCTCACATTAGATAATGCTTCTTGGCATGAAGCTACTCTAATTTCCTAGTCACCTTTCTCCATGTTTCTTGACCCATATCCATATCATGGAGCTTGGATTTGTGAGGACCGCCCTTTTTACTACTGTTGTCATGACTATTTACAGTACTGTTATTGTTACTTTCATATTTGTGGGATAGCAATTCCCGAAATTTGTCAGACTATTTAACTTTATTATGTTTTCGGAAAAACTAATTGGGTGATGTTTGGATAAGTTACTTTTCAGAAAAATGAATTAGAGATGATGGAAAATTGTAATATGATTTTTAATTATGTTAAATTGTACTAAGGCATGAGAATGCATGTGTTATTTAAGTTGCTTCGGCTATGATGAATTTATGTGGTTACTGATCTTGTAATTGAGTGTGCAGGGACTACTAATCAAACCACAGATTTCGGAGATCATTCCACACCTTGTTAATTGTTATTCCCTGTTAAGCCGATCTGGTTCCACGAAGAACCAAGATCTCTTTGTGTTTGATGTCATGATGTAATGTGGTCTTTCGTATGGTCGAGTGGGTTAGGTTACCCTCATGTAATATTATTTTTATAAGTAAGTGTTGTAAAGAGATTGAATTTGAAATTTCTATTTTTATTTAAATTATGAGGCCCTTTTTCTTGTGCTTTACCTTGACCTGGGGTGTCTTGTATGGGTTAAAATTGACCCTGGGTTCTACCCCATGGGTCTAGGGGCCCATTTGGCATGGGTAACCCTTGAGTAACCTCCATCTAGTCAACTTAACCTTCCCCTGAAGTTAAGTGGCGAAAATTGGAGGTAGGAGGGGACATGATGGGTTGTACCAACACTCAACCCATCCCCTCTACTTTTCCCTAGATAAGAGATGCCATCCATTAGTGAAAGTTACCTCTTCTTTAGGAAGATTCCCCCATGTACTATGGGGACACCCATGTGAAGAAAGGAGAAAGAGGCATGGGTCACCTGTCTTGTTCCCATTTAATTTTTTTTTTATTTCTCCCATGAGAAAGTGGAGTCACATGAAAGGAATAAGGAGTACCCTTGGGAATGGAGAGTGACATAAGCCACCTGGACAGAATAGTGATTTTTGGGAAGGGTGAGGAGGTGACAAGTGTCACTTCCCCATTTCTCAAAATTAGAAAGAAAGAGAATTTTGGGTTATTTATTTTCAAATTTTGGGATGAGAGGGAGTTAGTTGAATTTTGGGGAAAATCTTTCATCTTTGGCCTTACCAAAAATAGAGAAGTTAGTTTGGAAGATAGAGAAGGGAGAGGGAGTTGGTGGCTAAGCTTGGAAGTGAACTCTGTGGACTCTGCAACAACTTCATTCCAGGAGGGCTTTGCAAGGTTGGTCTGAATTTTGCCTTTGTTTTTGTAGAACTGAAATGTGTATGAAATGTGTGTGAAATATGTGTTTAGATTTGTTTTCTGTGGGGTTCTTGTCGGGTTGTTTGACAGAGCGTCTCCCACTTGGGAGAAATGCTCATCAAGTTTGGGGTAGGGGAGGAGAGATCCTCCTCGGGTGCATACCTGTTCCATCTTTTGGGATGTTGAAAGCCTTGAGGGCATGTATCTGTGACTGTATTTTTGACTTGAGAGTCATATACAGATTGCTTACAAATTGTGATCACACTTGGTTGAGACCAAGAGAAATTTATATGAGTTCATTTATCTGTCAGGGTGACACTCTGGAGTCGAGTGTGTCCACTCTCCTGCCCCTTATGAAACTCACTGTAGTTGAGTTTCCGTATTGTGTAAAATACCCACGGGTGTATGTGTGCTTTGGGATTGTTGTTGTTTCTGTTGTAAAGTGGAGTGTTTGAGTACCCAGGTGTGAGTATGGTCTCCCTAGCTCGGGGGTGACCCTCTTGCGGGTCTACGGTAGGGAGGAGAGCTAGACAAGTGGTATTGTCTTCCTTGTTTGTCTTTGATACGCAGGTTTTTCTCTTGGAGCTTCTGGTTGGCTATTTATGAAGAAACAGTTCATCTTCTTGTCATGAGAATTAGGCCTGGTTCATTTCATAGAGATGAAGAGGGAACATCTCTCTTGTTATTGTTGTAAATTAATGATATTCTGGGAGTGAAGAAAATCACTTCCCTGGTCTTGTTATTATTGGACTTTTATTGGTTGTCATAAGTTTTCAGTTGTATATTGTTTGGGAGTAGAAAGTTCATATCTGGGAAGTTGGTATTCATGATTGAGAAGTTGTAATATGACTGTGCTTAAATTTTAAGTTGATGTTTGCAACCTTTGTTCAATAGCAATTTTTGTGTTTCAAGTATTACTGAAAAGAATAAGTTCGTTTTTGCAACTTAATCTGAGTTGTTTACATTTGAAAGTTTGGAATTGCTTCACTAGTTGAAATGCTAATTTTCTTTTCAATGTTAAAATGGAAAAGACAGTTTTAAATATTTGAGTTATTCTCCATATTAATGGGTTCTGTTAATTTAGAAGGATTAGAGGAAATCTAGCATGTAAATATATAATCTGTTGTAAAGTTATGAAGTCTTAAATGTTTATGAAAATGGAAAATTATAATTATAATAAGGGGATAGCTAGTTACCATTTCTATCAATTAAGTGAACTTGGGATATATATATATATATATATATATATATATATATATATATATATATATATATATATATATATATATATATATATATATATATATATATATATATATATATATATATATATATATATATGTATATATATAATTATATCTACTTGTTATGACAATTTCTTTATAACAGGTTGATTTGGAGAAAATGCAATAAGTAGTGAAATTGAGAAATTTAGGAAATAGTTAAGCACATATAAGAATATTTTTATATATAAATAAATTTAAATATATATATATATATAGAAATAGATATATATATTTCATATTTTGAGTAATTATCATTTTCCAGAATAATAGTGAAATTGAAAATAACTTATCATTTTTATGAAATTGACTGAGAAATATCAATATAAAAATAGATATATATATATATATATATATATATATATATATATATATATATATATATATATATATATATATATATAAATATATATATATTTATATATATCTCTAATTATATACTCATTTATAAATATATATATATATACATATGAATATATATATATATATATATATATTTTAATGTTGTGAGAAATGGCGGACCAAATGTAAGCCGCGGTTTAAAAAAAAAACACAGTCGAATTTTTATATTGGGCGGTGGGGAGTAAACCCCACCGCAGGATTGTTAATACATTTGGAGGTGTGGAGTGGGGCGGAGCCCCACCCACACCCCCACGTCGTGGGAATGTGGGTGGGGCTCCGCCCCACTCCACATCTCCCCCCCTCCAAACCCTTATGCCTCCCGCGGATCTTGTCTGCCGCTCTGCGGCCACCACAAAAGTCCGTCCGCCGCTCTGCGGCCACCACAAAATTCCGTCCGCCGCTCTGCGGCCACCCCGACCTTGCTCCTCTGTCACTGCGGCCACCGCCGCCCATGGCCGCCGTCTGCTGTGAGTCTAAGGCAAAAAAAAAAATGTTAGGGCTTGGGCCCTAACATATGAATGGGTTATTTGGAATATAAATTCAGTTTATTTTTATATAGCTCTATATATAGGCATATATATATATTATATATGTCTATGTATATAGCTATATATATAATATAATAATGATTATATATCTGTATATATATATATATATATATATATATATATATATATATATATAGATGGAGATATAGATATATAAGTTGTGGTAAACCATTTTGTCCATACATAGACATTAAAATAAATATATTATAACTATGTATGTATGTATATATATATATATATATATATATATATATATAATATACATAGGAGTAAATCTATGAACCAATTTATTGGGCCCTCGTTTAAAATCGTTATAAACTATGTTTCATGGATATAGAAAAAAAAAATATAACAAATATAGTCTCACAGGAGATGTTATTAAGTGTTGAACACAACAACCAAAGAAGATATATTACCATGAACAGAGTTTTATAAAGTGGTGAACCACCTACATCTATTGACAACGTCATACGAATTACAATTAGTGTATGAATCGTAATTAAGAGTAACAGTAACAACAGTAATTCTAAACAAGAGAAAATAAAATTATAATTGACAGAGAGTTTAGGAATATCCAGTGATACTCTGGAAAGAGTTTCTCAGAAGTTTCAACTAAAAACGCACGAATAATCACCCGGAAAATGAAGAGGAAAATTACACAACTCCTTGCTCAAAAGAACACTGGAAATAAACCTAAGAAGCCACCACTAACAATCCATGTGGCCATATTAATCTCAACTGTAGCAAACGATCTCATATGTAAACCTGTAAGAGGTTCCGAAGAAGGAAAAACTAACATTGGAAAACACAGAGGAGAAAATGCGCGACCTTTCTCACACGGGATAAGAGAACTAAGTTGACGGACCCTTCTGTCAATTGTGCTTAGGAACAAGTTGACTAAGTATTTACGAAGAGGAGGAACCTAGATCGGGGAAGATTAGGAGACCGAGTCCAGCGAAATAGTAAACCAGCCTTTGTGACCTAGATCATCCTGAAATTAGGTTTAATATCAACAATAACTGCGGTGATAACCTTGATTGACGTAAATCACGAAGAAAGGACAGGATGCACATAAAGAAAGTATAGAAAATGAAAGAGAGAGAGAGACCGAAATATAAACACACTAAATGAACTAAGAGATAGTTAAGGTAAGGGCGATAAAGATATAATCCAACTTAAGAACTTGTGGAAAGGGAAGAGAGGGCAACCAAACCGCCTTGTTGAAAATGCTAAGTCATAGGAGGAGTATGTTTCAGGGAACAAGAGAGGAGACAGACAACCGTGCCTGGCTGAAAAATGACTAAATAGGGAGATCACTAGCCGGTTTAGTCGGAACAAGGCGTTGTGGGGAGTGGTTCCTCTATCAGCGAACCACGGGCGTAAATGAGTGCAGCGTAATTCCCACTAACGCCGTAAGGCATTCTGCTACCGAACATTGCCGAGGATTCGATTTAAGAACTTTGGTAATCTCACTCTTGCAATGACATTAGCAGCGTTGTATAGACCCTCTTGTTGATCTATATGCTTCTGGTTGCACGCCATTGTACTTGTATTCCGCCGATGAGTATAGTGTTTCGCCATGAGAGAACACCGTTGAGCATGCGTACGCATGCGAAAGGGGTTTTTAGGACAGTGTGAGAAAAGTTTTTCATATCTCGTGTCATAACCACATGACAGATGTGGCTATGACACGTGCGATGTGTGTTGTGACCACAAGGAAAATGTGGGCATGACATTTGGTATCAGAGCCAAGTTTGTAAACACTGGGCGTATTTGGGCATGTTATTATTCCGCAACTTTGGCTAATTAGTTTCTACCTTGTTTTGTAGGATGCCTCCCCGACGTGTTCGACGAGCACGATCATGCCACACAGCGTCAGTCGAGGTGCACAGCGATTCCTCAGCCGAGGGACTGGCACCCGCAGATTCAGCAGCACCACCTGCACCACCTGTGCCACAAGCACCACTAGAACCACAGGCGACACCAGTAGCGGATATAGGTCCACAGATCTTACAGGCACTACAGACTATGCTAGACAGGTTACCACCAGTGATTCCTGAGCCACGTATAGAGCCTCGTGTTGCTCCGCGAGAGGAGCCACGTGCCGAGTCACGTATTGAGCCACGTATGGAGCCCCGCGTTGATCCACTAGAGGTGATACATGTGGAGCCCTTCGTTGAGATTCCTGACACAACAGTAGAGGAGGTAGGGTCGGCCTCCCGAGCACGGAGCAGGAGTCCTCCGAGACTTTTGAGACAAGAACAGGTTCAGCAGGGAGTATATGAGGAAGGTGTGGAAGAGCCACTTGGGAGACTTAGAGACAGAGGGGACCCTATCAGAGATCTACTGAGGCTCAACCCACCCACCTTCGCAGGAGCTACAGAGGGAGCTGTGGCCGAGGCTTGGCTAATTAGCTTAGACAGGTGTTTCGCATTGCAACCATATGAGAGCAACACGAAAGCACGAGTGGCAGTTCATCTTCTTAGGGATGCAGCAGCCACCTGGTGGCGCACAGAGGAGTGCAAGCGCCGACTCTCCGTGGATACACTCACATGGGACACCTTCATTGAGCGCTTCAATGCGCGGTATTTGTCCGAACATTATAGACAACGCATAATTGATGAGTTTCATGATCTACAGCAGAGGGGACTCACCGTTACTCAGTATGAGAGCCGATTTATAGAGCTTTCTCGTTATGCGGAATACCTCCATGACGAGAAAATCTTAATACACAAATTCATCAGGGGGCTAAATCACGGGATAGCAGGACCAGTTCGTATGGCAAATCCCCAGACCATGAGCGGAGCTGTTGAAAAGGCCCTTATATCAGAGGAAATTCAGGGACGAGGACAGAATTCATGCCCACAGTACCAGGAACGAAATCCCCAACAACAGCAAAATTTCTGAAGGCCTCAAAACACAACACAGAGAGGAGGATATAATGCTTCAACATTACCTCCTAGGCCTCCACAGCAACAGCAACATCAGCAAAAATCCAAATTTCAACAGAGGGGACAGGGAGGACAGAACCGTGGATGGCAGCAGCAGGGACCACGCAGGGATCAGAGACAGCAGGGTTCATCGGCAGGACCCGCAAGGTCCCAGCAGTCTTACAGAGGCTCACAGGGATCCACCGGACGGACCGGGCAACAACAGTCGGGCAGAACACAGTCAGGGCAGTTACAGGTTAGAGGACCATGTTATGTATGTGGTGGGGCAGGGCATCTGGCTAGAGAGTGTCCGCAGGGATTTACTGCAGGGGGTCAGCCCCGATCAGGAGGGTCCGAGCAGACCGTAGGTGACGTGGGCAGATCTCACCACATGTTTGCAGCGATTGATAACCGCCAGGCCGATTTCTAGGCTTCTGTCATCGAGGCAGCAGGTACGATTAGAGACTTTCCCATCTCGATCCTTTTTGACTCAGGAGCTACTGACTCTTTTTTATCTACATCGTTAGTGGAGCGTTGCAGGCTGGTGGCTTCTAGGCAAGACATTAGGTGGGAAGTTGAGTTGGCCTCAGGGGCCAGGATGTCAGTAGATACCTTGGTTAAAGACTGTGAGATCACATTGGGACCCTTCACCACAACGTGCGACCTTAGGATTATGCCATTAGGGTCTTACGGAGTAGTTCTGGGTATGGATTGGCTTGCGGCACATAGAGCCAAGCTTGATTGTCGCCAGAGAACGATTAGCTGTTTAGACGATCATGGTTCGTCGGTTGAGATAGTGGGCATTCAAAAGCCCACGGCAGTTCGTATGATATCCACACAACAGCTTAAGCGCTGTATGCGGAAGGGATGTCAGATGTTTGCCATCACAGTCAGTGATAGAGCAGAGGATGAACCTGAGGCTACTTTAGATGATCACCCTATCCTTAGAGAGTTTGCCGATGTGTTCCCGCCAGAATTACCTGGTATGCCTCCACGTAGAGAAGTGGACTTCCACATTGACTTAGTGCCAGGTGCAGAGCCGATATCCCGCACACCCTATAGAATGACGACCCATGAACTCACAGAACTTAAGCTGCAGTTGGAAGAATTACTTGAGAAGGGACACATCCGACCTAGCGTTTCACCATGGGGCGCACCAGTGATCTTCGTGAAGAAGAAGGATGGGTCTCTTCGTCTATGCATGGACTACAGGCAGTTGAACAAGGTGACGGTGAAGAATCGTTATCCTCTACCTAGGATTGACGACCTTTTTGATCAGATGCAGGGAGCCAGAGTGTTCTCGAAAATTGATCTAAAATCTGGGTATCATCAATTGCGCATCACGGAGTCAGATATTCATAAAACTGCTTTTCGAACCAGATATGGCCATTATGAATTCACAGTGGTACCTTTCGGGTTGACGAACGCTCCTGCAGTATTCATGAGTCTCATGAACGGGGTGTTCCGTACATACCTAGACCGGTTCGTGATCATATTCCTAGATGACATTCTGATTTATTCACGGACTGAGGAGGAGCATGTAGAGCACTTGCGTCAAGTTTTGCAGAAATTACGAGAGCAGCAACTGTATGGCAACTTGACGAAGTGTGCCTTCTTCAGGACAGAGGTGCAGTATTTGGGACACATTTTATCAGGCGATGGCATCTCCGTAGATCCATCTAAAATTAGAGCAATCCAAGAGTGGCCGGCACCCACGAACGTGACAGAGGTTAGAAGCTTTATGGGGTTAGCCGGGTATTATCGTCGGTTTGTCGAAGGTTTCTCCAGGATAGCACATCCCATCACTTCCCTTCAGCGAAAAGGGAAGGGTTTCACTTGGACCGAGCAGTGTGAAAAGGCTTTTGGAGACCTCAAAGAGCGTCTTACGAGCGCTCCTATTTTAGCAGTACCAGATCCTTCAGAGGAGTTTGTAGTTTGCACGGATGCATCATTAGAAGGTTTGGGAGCCGTGCTTATGCAGGATGGTCGAGCGATCGCATACGAATCACAGAAACTAAAGACACATGAGTTGAACTATCCTACGCACGACTTAGAGCTTGCAGCTGTTGTTCATGCCTTGGTTCGCTGGAGACACTTTCTCTTAGGGCGACGCTTTGAACTCCATTCAGACCATCATAGTTTGCAGTATATTTTCACACAGCCTAATTTGAACGCCTGCCAACGGCGTTGGATGGAATTCCTATGCGAATATGACGTCGATGTCCATTATATCAAAGGGAAGGAGAACGTGGTCGCTGATGCTTTGAGTCGAAGACGCCACGAGATCCAGACTCTGACCTTGAAGATGGACTTGAAGGATCGCATCTTACAGCATCTGCCGGAGGACGAATGGTTTCTAGAAGTGCAGCAGGCAGTACTAAATCAGAAGGCCCTTGAGGGCAAATTTACAGGATATACCCTTGATTCTGATGGTATGCTTCGACATCGGCAACGCATCTATGTACCCCATGCGGGTAACCTTCGTACAGTAATCCTATCAGAGGCTCATAGAGCACCCTACGCAGCACACCCAGGAGTGAAGAAAATGCATGCTGACTTACGACAGCTTTATCATTGGGCTGGGATGAGGCGTGACATTGCCGAATTTGTTGCTCGATGCCTGGAATGTCAGAGGGTCAAGGCCGAGCATCAGCATCCAGCGGGACTGTTGTACCCTCACGAGATACCTGAATGGAAATGGGATACCATTTCTATGGATTTTATCGTTGGTCTACCTATGTCATCACGTCGCCATGATGCTATTATGGTGACAGTTGACAAGCTGACCAAAGTGGCGCATTTTTCACCAATATGTACAACATACAATGCACCATCAGTGGCAAAGGTGTTTCTCGATCAGATTGTTAGACTTCATGGGGTACCTCGCCGCATTATATTTGACAGAGACTCCGTATTCACTTCATCATTCTGGAAAGCCTTACATCAGGCGTTGGGCACACAGCTCAACTTCAGTTCCGCATATCATCCGGAAACCGACGAACAAACAGAGAGAGTTAACCAGGTGTTAGAAGACATGCTTCACATGTATGTGATGGACCACCATTCTAGATGGGAGGAGTACCTGTATCTAGTTGAGTTCGCCTACAATAATGGGCATCATAGCTCGTTGGGTATGCCTCCTTTCCAGGCATTATATGGCAGACCATGCAGAACACCTTTGAGTTGGGATCGTATAGAGGACAGAACAGTCATCGGCCCAGAGATAGTTCAGAATATGGAACTGCAAGTTAAACAGATAAGACAGAGGCTTCTGGAAGCACAGGATAGGCAGAAAAAGTATGCCGATGCAAAAAGGACAGACCGAAGCTTCTCTGTGGGGGAAAGAGTATTTTTGAGAGTGCGGCCGCACAAAAGTCCAATCCGTTACGGAAAAGGCTCTAAACTCGCACCTCGATTTGTAGGACCTTTCGAAATCTTGGAGCGGATAGGACCAGTAGCCTATCGTCTAGCCTTGCCACCTAGCCTGTCACGTATCCACGATGTATTTCATGTATCAGTTTTACGTCAATATATTTCTGACTTATCTCATGTGTTGGATTGGAGTGCTCTTCAGGTAGAGGCAGACGGACAACTGGCATTGGAGCCAATTCGCATATTGGCTCGTCGGACGCTGGCCCTTCGAGGTCGAGAGCTGGACCAGGTTAGAGTCCAATGGGACTTATACGACGAAGTCACTGCAACATGGGAAGATGCAGAGAGATTGAAGACCCTGTATCCTCACCTTTTTGACGACTTCCAGGAGGAAGTACCGTCTTAGGGGGAGAGGATGTGAGGACCGCCCTTTTTACTACTGTTGTCATGACTATTTACAGTACTGTTATTGTTACTTTCATATTTGTGGGATAGCAGTTCCCGAAATTTGTCAGACTATTTAACTTTATTATGTTTTCGGAAAAACTAATTGGGTGATGTTTGGATAAGTTACTTTTCAGAAAAATGAATTAGAGATGATGGAAAATTGTAATATGATTTTTAATTATGTTAAATTGTACTAAGGCATGAGAATGCATGTGTTATTTAAGTTGCTTCGGCTATGATGAATTTATGTGGTTACTGATCTTGTAATTGAGTGTGCAGGGACTACTAATCAAACCACAGATTTCGGAGATCATTCCACACCTTGTTAATTGTTATTCCCTGTTAAGCCGATCTGGTTCCACGAAGAACCAAGATCTCTTTGTGTTTGATGTCATGATGTAATGTGGTCTTTCGTATGGTCGAGTGGGTTAGGTTACCCTCATGTAATATTATTTTTATAAGTAAGTGTTGTAAAGAGATTGAATTTGAAATTTCTATTTTTATTTAAATTATGAGGCCCTTTTTCTTGTGCTTTACCTTGACCTGGGGTGTCTTGTATGGGTTAAAATTGACCCTGGGTTCTACCCCATGGGTCTAGGGGCCCATTTGGCATGGGTAACCCTTGAGTAACCTCCATCTAGTCAACTTAACCTTCCCCTGAAGTTAAGTGGCGAAAATTGGAGGTAGGAGGGGACATGATGGGTTGTACCAACACTCAACCCATCCCCTCTACTTTTCCCTAGATAAGAGATGCCATCCATTAGTGAAAGTTACCTCTTCTTTAGTAAGATTCCCCCATGTACTATGGGGACACCCATGTGAAGAAAGGAGAAAGAGGCATGGGTCACCTGTCTTGTTCCCATTTAATTTTTTTTTTATTTCTCCCATGAGAAAGTGGAGTCACATGAAAGGAATAAGGAGTACCCTTGGGAATGGAGAGTGACATAAGCCACCTGGACAGAATAGTGATTTTTGGGAAGGGTGAGGAGGTGACAAGTGTCACTTCCCCATTTCTCAAAATTAGAAAGAAAGAGAATTTTGGGTTATTTATTTTCAAATTTTGGGATGAGAGGGAGTTAGTTGAATTTTGGGGAAAATCTTTCATCTTTGGCCTTACCAAAAATAGAGAAGTTAGTTTGGAAGATAGAGAAGGGAGAGGGAGTTGGTGGCTAAGCTTGGAAGTGAACTCTGTGGACTCTGCAACAACTTCATTCCAGGAGGGCTTTGCAAGGTTGGTCTGAATTTTGCCTTTGTTTTTGTAGAACTGAAATGTGTATGAAATGTGTGTGAAATATGTGTTTAGATTTGTTTTCTGTGGGGTTCTTGTCGGGTTGTTTGACAGAGCGTCTCCCACTTGGGAGAAATGCTCATCAAGTTTGGGGTAGGGGAGGAGAGATCCTCCTCGGGTGCATACCTGTTCCATCTTTTGGGATGTTGAAAGCCTTGAGGGCATGTATCTGTGACTGTATTTTTGACTTGAGAGTCATATACAGATTGCTTACAAATTGTGATCACACTTGGTTGAGACCAAGAGAAATTTATATGAGTTCATTTATCTGTCAGGGTGACACTCTGGAGTCGAGTGTGTCCACTCTCCTGCCCCTTATGAAACTCACTGTAGTTGAGTTTCCGTATTGTGTAAAATACCCACGGGTGTATGTGTGCTTTGGGATTGTTGTTGTTTCTGTTGTAAAGTGGAGTGTTTGAGTACCCAGGTGTGAGTATGGTCTCCCTAGCTCGGGGGTGACCCTCTTGCGGGTCTACGGTAGGGAGGAGAGCTAGACAAGTGGTATTGTCTTCCTTGTTTGTCTTTGATACACAGGTTTTTCTCTTGGAGCTTCTGGTTGGCTATTTATGAAGAAACAGTTCATCTTCTTGTCATGAGAATTAGGCCTGGTTCATTTCATAGAGATGAAGAGGGAACATCTCTCTTGTTATTGTTGTAAATTAATGATATTCTGGGAGTGAAGAAAATCACTTCCCTGGTCTTGTTATTATTGGACTTTTATTGGTTGTCATAAGTTTTCAGTTGTATATTGTTTGGGAGTAGAAAGTTCATATCTGGGAAGTTGGTATTCATGATTGAGAAGTTGTAATATGACTGTGCTTAAATTTTAAGTTGATGTTTGCAACCTTTGTTCAATAGCAATTTTTGTTTTCAAGTATTACTGAAAAGAATAAGTTCGTTTTTGCAACTTAATCTGAGTTGTTTACATTTGAAAGTTTGGAATTGCTTCACTAGTTGAAATGCTAATTTTCTTTTCAATGTTAAAATGGAAAAGACAGTTTTAAATATTTGAGTTATTCTCCATATTAATGGGTTCTGTTAATTTAGAAGGATTAGAGGAAATCTAGCATGTAAATATATAATCTGTTGTAAAGTTATGAAGTCTTAAATGTTTATGAAAATGGAAAATTATAATTATAATAAGGGGATAGCTAGTTACCATTTCTATCAATTAAGTGAACTTGGGATATATATATATATATGTATATATATAATTATATCTACTTGTTATGACAATTTCTTTATAACAGGTTGATTTGGAGAAAATGCAATAAGTAGTGAAATTGAGAAATTTAGGAAATAGTTAAGCACATATAAGAATATTTTTATATATAAATAAATTTAAATATATATATATATATAGAAATAGATATATATATTTCATATTTTAAGTAATTATCATTTTCCAGAATAATAGTGAAATTGAAAATAACTTATCATTTTTATGAAATTGACTGAGAAATATCAATATAAAAATAGATATATATATATATATATATATATATATATATAAATATATATATATTTATATATATCTCTAATTATATACTCATTTATAAATATATATATATATACACATATGAATATATATATATATATATATATATATATATATATATATATATATATATATATATATATATATATATATATATATATTTTAATGTTGTGAGAAATGGCGGACCAAATGTAAGTCGCCGTTTAAAAAAAAACACAGTCGAATTTTTATATTGGGCGGTGGGGAGTAAACCCCACCGCAGGATTGTTAATACATTTGGAGGTGTGGAGTGGGGCGGAGCCCCACCCACACCCCCACATCGTGGGAATGTGGGTGGGGCTCCGCCCCACTCCACATCTCCCCCCCTCCAAACCCTTATGCCTCTCGCGGATCTTGTCTGCCGCTCTGCGGCCACCACAAAAGTCCGTCCGCCGCTCTGCGGCCACCACAAAATTCTGTCCGCCGCTCTGCGGCCACCCCGACCTTGCTCCTCTGTCACTGCGGCCACCGCCGCCCATGGCCGCCGTCTGCTGTGAGTCTAAGGCAAAAAAAAAAATGTTAGGGCTTGGGCCCTAACATATGAATGGGTTATTTGGAATATAAATTCAGTTTATTTTTATATAGCTCTATATATAGGCATATATATATATTATATATGTCTATGTATATAGCTATATATATAATATAATAATGATTATATATCTGTATATATATATATATAGATGGAGATATAGATATATAAGTTGTGGTAAACCATTTTGTCCATACATAGACATTAAAATAAATATATTATAACTATGTATGTATGTATATATATATATATATATATATATATATATATATATATATATATAATATACATAGGAGTAAATCTATGAACCAATTTATTGGGCCCTCGTTTAAAATCGTTATAAACTATGTTTCATGGATATAGAAAAAAAAAATATAACAAATATAGTCTCACAGGAGATGTTATTAAGTGTTGAACACAACAACCAAAGAAGATATATTACCATGAACAGAGTTTTATAAAGTGGTGAACCACCTACATCTATTGACAACGTCATACGAATTACAATTAGTGTATGAATCGTAATTAAGAGTAACAGTAACAACAGTAATTCTAAACAAGAGAAAATAAAATTATAATTGACAGAGAGTTTAGGAATATCCAGTGATACTCTGGAAAGAGTTTCTCGGAAGTTTCAACTAAAAACGCACGAATAATCACCCGGAAAATGAAGAGGAAAATTACACAACTCCTTGCTCAAAAGAACACTGGAAATAAACCTAAGAAGCCACCACTAACAATCCATGTGGCCATATTAATCTCAACTGTAGCAAACGATCTCATATGTAAACCTGTAAGAGGTTCCGAAGAAGGAAAAACTAACATTGGAAAACACAGAGGAGAAAATGCGTGACCTTTCTCACACGGGATAAGAGAACTAAGTTGACGGACCCTTCTGTCAATTGTGCTTAGGAACAAGTTGACTAAGTATTTACGAAGAGGAGGAACCTAGATCGGGGAAGATTAGGAGACCGAGTCCAGCGAAATAGTAAACCAGCCTTTGTGACCTAGATCATCTTGAAATTAGGTTTAATATCAACAATAACTGCGGTGATAACCTTGATTGACGTAAATCACGAAGAAAGGACAGGATGCACATAAAGAAAGTATAGAAAATGAAAGAGAGAGAGAGACCGAAATATAAACACACTAAATGAACTAAGAGATAGTTAAGGTAAGGGCGATAAAGATATAATCCAACTTAAGAACTTGTGGAAAGGGAAGAGAGGGCAACCAAACCGCCTTGTTGAAAATGCTAAGTCATAGGAGGAGTATGTTTCAGGGAACAAGAGAGGAGACAGACAACCGTGCCTAGCTGAAAAATGACTAAATAGGGAGATCACTAGCCGGTTTAGTCGGAACAAGGCGTCGTGGGGAGTGGTTCCTCTATCAGCGAACCACGGGCGTAAATGAGTGCAGCGTAATTCCCACTAACGCCGTAAGGCATTCTGCTACCGAACATTGCCGAGGATTCGATTTAAGAACTTTGGTAATCTCACTCTTGCAATGACGTTAGCAGCGTTGTATAGACCCTCTTGTTGATCTATATGCTTCTGGTTGCACGCCATTGTACTTGTATTCCGCCGATGAGTATAGTGTTTCGCCATGAGAGAACACCGTTGAGCATGCGTACGCATGCGAAAGGGGTTTTTAGGACAGTGTGAGAAAAGTTTTTCATATCTCGTGTCATAACCACATGACAGATGTGGCTATGACACGTGCGATGTGTGTTGTGACCACAAGGAAAATGTGGGCATGACAGGATTCTATTTGGACAATTTCATCAATTACCTTGTCCAATTCAGCACGGGTGTCCCTTCGTAGTATTTTGCAGAAGAAGGAGACTTCCGAATCATAATCAGATGATTGAATTTTCTTTGTCATCATATTAACTTGAGCTTGTTGTAGAGCTAATGTGTATTCTTTAGACTCTGATTCTATCTCTGTGTCAGTACTGGATAGAATGATATCTTCTGAGTCTGATGGGTAGCTATCGATGAATTCATATTCATCATCTTCAACTCCTACTTCTCTTGTAGCTTGAACTTTCCCTTTACTCTTTTTCTTATGTCTGTCTAGGCACTTATTTGCAAAAATGTTCTCCTTTGCAAATGTAGTAGGTAGGTTCCCATTTCTTTGAACCTTTGTCTTTCTTATCCCTTTTCCTGAAATATCCTTTCTTCTTGGGATACTTGCTAAATTTCTTCTTTTTCTTCTTATAAGATTTTTCTGACTTATCACATTTGTAGCAAGAAGAGGATTTATCTGGGAGTTGATTTGAAGGCATTATCTTGTAGCATGCCGATGAAGATAGTAAGGGCTTCACCCTTTTCATCTCTTTCTTTGTTTTTCCTTCCTCACAAATGTCTTCATTGATTTGAGTAAGGAATTGAAACAACTGTGGAAAGGTTAGTTCTTTCATTTCAATGCTTTTTGTTACCATATTTTCAAGAACCTTTTTGTGATAGAATTCTCCTATCACATCTCTAAAACTTTTTAGAAAAGTAGTGAACATATAATCTTGATTTTGCTCACGGCTTGACTGATAGAAATTCTTATATTTTTCCTCACAATACTTTTTGAAGTACTTGAGGTCTTTACACTTACCTCTTATGAATTTGTTGTAGGCCAACTTTGCTCTGGTGTCTTTTCTTCCCCCGAAGAGATGTGTTAACTGAGCACAGACTTGATAGGTACCTCTTCCTATCAAGCTTTCACTGAAAGTGTCATCTAGCCTATGCCAGACACTTCGTGCAACACCTGTCATAGCATTGAGAACCTGCTTGATCACTTGTGATTCATCAGCATTATCATTAGTGGACAAATAATTTGTTATCCAGGATCACATAGCATCTATTCCTCTTGTATTTTCTATATCCTCAACATTATCAAAATTAATAAGGGGAGGTGTATCAGCTTTCAGAGTTTGGATATTTTTAAATGGATCAATAGGGTTAGATCCATTAGGGTTGGAAGCATTACCATGAGCCATCTAAAACTTTCCTTTTTCTCATTCTTTGAGAGTGGTTTCCCTTAGAGTCCCAGTTAAGGGACTAAAGACCTTTTCAATTATAGGCTTCCTAACCTCAGTTTACAACTTTGGTCCTTCATATTGAGCAATGTCAAAGAATTACAATGTTTTTTGGGTCTTGTTAATTATATTGCAGGATTCTATTATAAACTTGCTAAAGATAAAATTGAGCTCAACAAGCTTCTGGGAAAGACACCGCCACCCTGGATGATCAAGCATGATGCTCTGGTCTCAAGGATCAAACAAAAATGTTCTCATCTTCCACCATTAAAGTTACCAAGTTAAGGTTTTATGATTGTAGAAACTGATGCAAGTGAAAATGCCTGGGCTAGTGTCCTTAGAGAATGTAAGTCTACATCTCACGATCCCAAAGATAAAGGTGAGATTGTTGGATATGTCTCTAGTAGTTTCAAGAACAATGAAAAAGACTACCACAGTACGCATAAAGAAATCCTTGCCATTGTCAATACTTTTCAAGCATTTCAAATGTTTATTGCTGACAAAAGATTTCTGTTAAAAAGTGATCTTCAAAATCTGTTTGGATTCTTCAGAAAAGAATCAAAAAATAAAGTTGTTAGGGGAAGACTCCTTAGATGGGCGTAGCTTTTAAGCACCTATGAATTTGATTTTATTCATCTTCTAGGAGTTGATATTTTTTTTGAAGATTTCCTGTCTAGAGAAGGACATGCTTCAAAACATGTTCTTCCTGAAGTAGACTAGACAAGCTCTGGTGTTGTTTATATAATCTGAATAAGAGAACATAGATGGTATGAAGAAAGCTACCAAGAATGGAGCACAAATCCCTTCCAAAGAAGAGATCTTCATAATTTCCAAATGGCCAATGATTTTCTTTATGATCGTTTTAAGATGTTAGTCGCTAGGAAACAACTAACATATCTAGGCTTATGGACTGATAGGCCATTCCTCTAATTCTCAACTGAAGTAGAACCCATTGATCCCACTGTCGGTCATATACTTCAGAACTGGTGTGGAGACTTTGTTCTCCCTGTTATGTTTCTTAATCCATTAGTAGAAAGACTAGATCAATGGTTGAATGCAGAACATGGGAAAAAATTAATCAAAAATCTATTTTAGGGACCATACCCACCTGCTAATGATATGTAGTTCAATGGAACCTCATCCTATACTGGATGTATATTCAAACTCATGTTCAACTCCCCTGAAGAAAATCCAATCAACAGACATCTTTGCCAAGTCTATGGACCTGCTGGACCTTCATTTATCTTTGAACACTGGAATGTCTCCAACAGACTAAGATTCTTCCATTCCCAGAATATGCCTATCTGGATACACACCAAAACCTACCAAATGGATAGAATAGATCAAAGAGCCATTTCCCAAGGACTCTATGGCCAATATAAAATGAAAACCATGAGCATCATCTACAAGGAAAATGAACCTAATTGCACTGACAGAACTAGTGAAGGATGTGAACCACACTCATCCAATCAAACCTGCGCCCATTGCTGTTATGATCCTCTAGATGATCCCAGAGTTCCTGTTTGCGTCACTGAAATAGATGACACACAACCAAGCATGAGATCCTAGGCTAATGGATGGGTTTGTCATCCATTAAGGAATCTATCACCTCGTTGAACTTGATAGATGTGGACCCTTCCATGGTTAAAGGGGAAAGCTTACGCGCCTTACAATAAGCACGATTTGACCTTCTTGTGATAAAAAAGAAGACATGTAAAAGTAGATTCCTTTCTTGTCTTGTTTGTCTTCTCCTTTCTTCATTCACAAGTTATTGGGACCCACCAGAAGATGCTTATCTTCATTTGGGTAACACTTTGAAAAAGGATTTCTTATGTGTCCACTTTCTATGGACGGATTTCAAATTGCATTCAAGAGATAAGGTTAAAGTTCTACCCACACTACCTATAAAAGGCAAGAGGGACGTCTTCGTTCCTCAATGAATTCTAGGTGAGTGAAGTCTTAGAAAGCAAGAGTCTTAGTCCTAAGTCTCGAGTCTATTAGGAGTTTGTCAAGAAGAGTATGCTCTTCACTTTGCAGCTCTAAGCTGATCTAAGTGAATCAAAAAATCTGATGCAAACAAGTTTTCAGTATTGTAAAAACTTTTAAGCTCCTCTTTCTGCATATAAGTTTGTATCATTGCCAACGTGCATTAAATATGATAAATGTATTCCTGAGTATTAGATGTGAAAATAATAATATCTATAATTTTTTTTTGAGTATCAAATACATGTATCATCCGCATATCATTTGTCATTTCCAGCTATTGATTAAAGTTGACTCAAAAATTGGTTGAACAGATGTAACATTATCATTTTGAGAAAAGTTTTATTTACTTCTATTATGAGTTAGTTGCATAGTTATTATGTTTCAATGTTAAATGTAGTTCAGTTGTTCAAGAAAGAAGGAAAAGTTTTACATCAATCGTTACTTTGCAAAACAGTCAAGTAAGATAAGTATTTCATCCATCACAATGGTTATTCATTTACAAGTTGAAATACATAAAGGAATAAGCATTGCATTGAAAGAAATGATGACATATAAGATGTCCCACACAAGCCATGGGTTATAGCTGAACATATGTAGATATAAACAAAATACTATGCATCTAATGAATGAGAAGGGCAAGACATATCCATCATTGCCTTGTTTTGTCGATCTTCAGAGTAGCCTCCTATCCTTCTCCTAATCTCAACATGTACCTAAAAAATATGGGAAGGGTCCCGTTAGAAGCTTTGGTTATGAAAATCCTTTATCTATTAGAAGAGGCATAATACTTTGATTATAGTGCATTGATCAAATGAACATCATCCATATGCAGGAGTAGAAAAAGAAACAACCATGGAGCATCATTATTTTATTCTAATCTATTTGTTTCATGTGCATGTATAGGATAAGTCATGTAGCTGATTGAAGACATTCAGCATGTGGTGTCAAGTGGGCTCCCACAGGGGTTGAGCCCATCAAGCTGCTTCACCTTAATCTCAGAAGGGATGAACAGAAAAGAAAGAATCATTGTTGACATTTACATGACAAGCTGAAGGCATAATAAAAGCAATCATATGCATCAGTTCTGCTCCATGACATAGTCATGATCATAGTTCAAGTAATGAAATGCAACCATGAAAATGAACTGAACTGTAAAAAAGGGACTACATTTAATGCACATGGTAGCTATCATCATCACTTCAGTTGACATTGGAAAAGTGACATTCACGGGTATTTCACTTATATGTCTTTCATACTATTTTGATGCATCTGAGAGAAATGAGAATATTAAGGTACATTGCATCAGTTGAATGTCAAAAGTTACCAGGGAATGTTAAGAGGCAATTGTATATGATTGTTTGATGATAACATAACATCAGAAAATAGAATCATTTGTATGCATGTTTTGAATAAATAGTATCATAAGTGCATATAGAGATTAGTCTATTGACATGCCACAATGGTTGAATAAAATGTAGATTGCATCACAAGGAGCTATTGATTTTAGAGTATGAGAACAATTACATCATGAAGGAACAAACAAGTTCTAGCAAATAGTGCTACAAGAGAATAGAAATGGAACAACAGGACCTACACAATCCACATTGTATAGTATTTCATTCATGGGATAGTCCCATGATTCCAAGTGACTACCATATTGACAAGTGATCAACTACAGTTGTGCCTGTTCAACCTGTAGAAGTGAAACAATAAAGCTTGTTCATGAATGATAAAGATATCTATTCTATCCTCTATCATAAGTATGTCATTTGAAATAATGAGCTGGAACAACTAGCCAAGGGAGCATTGCAGATCAACTGGCATAATTCACATAAGGTCATGAATAGTAATCAAGTTGCACATTTGCATGATAAAGAAGTAATGCCATGGTGTCATCATTTAATAATGTTATCATGTTTTACTTGAAACATCATAATTATGCTACAATGACAAGAGTATCCAAATGTTCATAAACATCAACAAGATATCATATGTTGCAGATTAGATAACATTTTGTTACAAAAAATGACAGTCAAACTATTTGATACCCCATCTGTCATTATACATAAGAAAGAAGCTATTTGCCATTCAAAATGAAATGGAAAATAAATTCCATTTGTATTTGCCATAACTGCAGAACCAAATGCAGAGTTCATGGATAGCCAAAAATGATACAAAAATGAGACAAATAAATGCTACAGGAGGAAGTGATTGCCATACAAAATGAGAGATCTGAAATGCATCAAGATTAAGAACAAGTACACAAGTGGCAGACATACATTGATCAAAATCAACAACTATAGGATAATGTGGACTGGTTATACATTCAATTTCCAATGATCATATGGTAAAATTAGATAGTTAAGAAGGAGCATTCAAAGCTACAAGAACTAATAAAATAGAGAAATCATTTAAATGTAGATATCATTTTCATCTTATAGGATGATGTATCATGAACAGTTGACAATGATTTTGATAGAGTACAACCATACAGAGGATCAAAATGTCAAGGTTGTAGGAAGATAGAATAGATTATCTGAGTATGACAGTCATTAAGAAATAAAGTACAATGCATTTGAATCATGACAAGATGACTTCATAATGAACCACAATAAGTAATGATAAGGACAAAGAGCATATGTATAGCTGTGCCAGAGAAAGCTTTTTAAGCTTAAAATGTAATATGCAGCTACAGAAAAGAGAAACCCTCTTCACATTTTAGAAAACCCTAGTGTCATTCTTGCATATGCAGTGAAGAAATAGGAGGGATACAAAATGGAGCATAGCCATGGAGAGAATAAGGGTTACTAGTAAGAAAAGATAAAACCCTTGTTTAAAATTTGAAACCCTTATTTCATTTTCTTCCATACACTGAAGTGAGTGTTCCAGAGATGCATATATTCACCATAACCACGACAAAGAAGGGTTCCTACATGTAAAGATTAGACACGCATTTCAAGTTTTTAAACCCTCATGTCATTTTTTGAATTCTCCTAAATGAACATATGTAGAGGCAGAGTGTAGTATGGTAGAAGCCACTGAAGTTTTCTATACACAAAATGATAAAACCCTAGTGGTTTTTGCTTTTTAAAGCTTCAAAATGTTTTTTTACAAATGAATAGATGTATACAGGCATGGCCATAACATAAGAGTTCATGTTTTTAAAGAAAATCAAATACCCATCTCATTTCTTTTACACAAAACTCTTATCTTTTTCTGTCGCAATGAAAATGAAACTAGATACAGAAATAGAACAAAGGAGCTCACCTTTAGTATTTTTAGTGGAGAAACAATTGGCTACAGCCTCATATGAGGTGTTTCATAGTTTTTGTCACAAGTTGCAAGGATGCAAAGACACAAGTAGATCAAAAGAAAGAATGTCAAAGTTTGCAGAGGAAGAAAAGAAGTAGCTGGCCATGCCATTAAAGGAAACAACAGCTACAGAAAGAATAAATGCTAGTAAAAAACTTTTATGCCACATTTACCTTGTTCCAGGCTCAGTTTCAACACTGAAACCAAGTGAATGGAGGAGAAAGACCAGAAAACTCAAACCCCAAGTTGGCCATCATGAAGTTGCAAAGCCGAACAACAAAAATGCAAAAATGAAATGAGATATCTTTTAGGGTTTGCTTCTTTGTTTTGTTCGATGGAGTCATTCTTCATATTTCATTTTTTGACTTTGTAAATACAACATAATTACCTTATACAAATGCATCGTGGTCAACACATGAAGACAAATAGTTCCTAGTGATCGTGAGATGAAAGGGCCGACAACATATCATATGTTGCATTTGATTTTTATAAAGTCAAAGGTGGTCGGTATTATGAGCAGATAATGCTTATGCATTTTAAACCTTTTCAAAACCTTTACTTCCTATGTGGTTGACTTATGGTGTAGTTAAGATACCTTGAGATCATGCATGTTGTCAAGAGTCAAAGGTTCTCCCACTTTTATGCATTGATTATTAATTCAATTCCTTATATGATTCAAATGCACAGAAAGGTCAAAACAAATAACATATGAAGACAAGATATGCATGCAAGGTAATGGCATTGTGAAGGGTCAAGTTTGACATGATGGCGCTTGTATAGGTAGTGAGGTGGCATTTTGCGAGGCATTGAGGCTAAGATGAGGTCGTAGGGTATTGACACATGGGAAATGCATTTATGAGATTAGAGCCATGGTGTTGAGCCTTCAAGGCTTCGATTTATCTTTGCAAAATTTATAGTAATATGTTCATCATTTTTATGATTTTTATAGAAAATCAATTGTAATACCTTGTAAAATATTTGGCAAAATTATGAGCTAGGTATTATTTATTTTATTTTTTTGCAAAATCAAATCAAATAGGGATATAGATCAAATTGCCATAATATTGTGAAGTTAGTTTTAAAGCAATCATTGATAAATTGCTTTTAAAACTTAACTATTTTTAGGCAGTTTATAGGCTAACAAAAATAATCAAATATTATTTTTGATTTGTTTTATTTAGAGTCATATAGGACAAAATTTAAGGATTTAATGAGCAGAAGAAAGCATCTTTGTGGTGGGGACACATCAGGAGATATTTTGGCATCATGATTTAGTAGTTTGGACTTTTTTTAGAGCTTTCATTTATGCTTTTCTAACTAGCTCAAAAATGGACTTGGAGTCTATTTTTAGGAGGTTTATTCTAGCTTTCAGGAAGCGATCTTTCACAGCGTATATTTCAATTTTTTCTTCCTTTTAAGGAGTTCCAATTTTAGTTTTCAGTTTTAGTTAGAGTTTTAGAGATCAGAGTGTAGAGATACAGAGTCTTCCTCTCACATCAAGAGTTTTGTACTCATTTATTTCACTATATTCATTATTCCTTTAGTTATTGAGCATCAACTTTCCTTCATATTTTTGTCTAATTATTTGCGAGTTAATCTGATGTTGCATTGTGATGAAAATTTATCCTTTGCTTTGTCTTAGCTTGTGATTTATTTACAAAATCTTGGTTTAATTTAGGTTGTATGTTGTGTCTTTCAAACCTCCATGTGAAATATTTATGAGTTAAATGAGTTGAGTGTTGTGAGGGTCAAAGTTCAATAACCTGTCTGTGAGTAAGATTTGTTAGGAAATTTAATCTTCAAGTTAATTAGGATTCATTTCTTCTAGTATATCTTTCTATCTTTTTTCCTTGCAAGTCATTAGATTAGGAAATCATAAAGAGAACCAGCTCACTCTAGAGATTCATTCTCATTATAGGAGACTCACATCAGATAATGATTCCATGTTTCAACATGTAGTTAAGTTTCTGTGAGCTTAGTAGGGTGCATACTTGATTGACAACAAATTTTGGCATGCCCGGTGGGACTCTAGAATTGATTTTAGAGAAATTTGTACCCTCATAGCTACTATCTTGGTATATGTAGTAGTTTACCAACCTTTGGAGGATTTCACAATATAGATGGTGACTCATTTTCTCTAGTTTGACATGAAGATTAGTACTTTCAACCTGTGAAAACTAGGTTAATTACAGACCCTTTTGATTATTTATAGCTATCTACATGCAAAAGGAGAGGCAGATCAGTAAGCAGAGTAGTTGAATCATCAAGAAGATCAAAGTCTACACCTTCACGATTCAGTTCCATGAGTCTGGTCAAAAGAAGTAGAAGTCTAGTGCTGATAGTCCAAATACCTATACTGGCCAGGCAGTATGTATTTGCTGCTTTCAATGGAGGCAACCCACTACAACTTGCCCAAAGAGATGATATTCTGATGGCAGGCCTTAAAGGACTACCTTATTTCATCGGAGAGGATCATACGACTGCTGCTGAACACATTCAAGATGTGGCAACCCTTTTTTCTGTGCATAATGTTACTCAAGAAAATGTTCCAATGATACTTTTGGCTACTTCATTAAAAGGAAAAGCCTTACAGTGGTTCAGAGGACTTGCTAAAAATTTAATAACATCGTGGGATCTACTGGGAGATAGATTGCATAAGCACTTTGAAGATAAATCTGACCATGTCTCATTGCTGGAGAAACTGAGCACCATCAAAAGGGGACCCCACAAACACATTGCTAACTTCAACTACTAATTTTAGAGAACATGGGATAGGATTCCCACAATGGTAAAACCCTTGCCAAGGCATGCATTTTTGTTTTATCTTAAAGCTTTGAATAGTGAAATATCTGTAATGATTCAGTCTATGGGAGGGACCACCCTTCCAAATTCTTTTGAGATTGTTGTTAGAGTATAAAACTACCTTATTCAAGAAGGGAAGATAACCCCTAGGCCCCCTTTACCCATTTTCTGTGAAATCTAGCCATTTGTGCCAATGGAAGTACCTCCTCTAGCTGATGTCCCACCTGTTCCAGCAATAGGATATCAATCAGCCCAAGGAACTGTTGTCTCAGCTCAAATCCAAAATTCTCCAGAGATTAAAAATACATTGAGGATAATTGCAAATAAGTTGGTAAATATGGAGAAATGCATACCTTACCAAAATCAGTATCAGCGCAATCAACAGAATGCCCAATTTTAGTCCAATCAATAATATAGGCAACCCTTTCAGGATGATCCTCAAGGTCAGAGAAGAAATTACAATCCTCGACCTTTCCAAGCTTACAACCCAAATATTGCCAGCACCTTGAAAGAACTTGTTCCCACATAGAATAATTTGGTTCAAGATAGTGATTGGTGGTATCCATGTCACCAACCACATAATCAAGCTACCTGCATGAATGGAGTAAGAAATCAAGCACTCATGGTTCAGAATAGCTATGCAAGTTCGAAAGGAGTTAATGGTGAAGTTAAAACTAAGAAAAATAAGGCTAATGTAGTCTTAATGAATTGGGAAGAATCTAATTTTTGTGGTATAAATTATTTACAAGGTCAGAATCAACAAAGTACACCTATTTCAGCCAAGACAAGGTCAAAACTAAAAGCTACAGATGTTAATTAACAAGCTACTATAGTACAACAATAGGTTGTAAGGGACAAAAATCAAGTGTATCCATCACAAACTACCCCTGTACCATAGAAAAAAGTATAAATTCTGTAGAGGGATCAAACAGTACCAATGAAAGATTAGCCCAACATGCAACAATAGTCTTCATGAGGGCATATTGATGTAGCTGTGGTAAAAGGATAGTAGAAAGTAAATCTTGTTACTTTCAACATAGTTGACCATCTTAAGAAAGCTACAATGAGTATGTCAGTTATGGATGCTTTACTCATCCCTAGCCAGAAGAATTTGTTGCAAGAAGCATTGCCTGAACTCTCACTCTCTGAGTGTTCTAGTCAAGAGAAGGCCAAGGTTGTACTTGCCAACAGTTTAGAAATCAAGAGTGATCAGCTAGAAAATGAGGTAAAACCCGCTCCTTTCTATCTAAGTCTCATTATTGGAAATAAACTTGTTCATAACTATATGGTAGACTCAGGAGCAAGCAGTTGAGTCATGCCCAAAAGTGTAGCTGACTCATTAGGATTGGTTTATGAGCCCCTTGCAAAAGGAGTAGTTCAGTTAGATGGGTCTGCACTTAGTACTGCAGGGATAATAAAAAATGTACCACTCACATTGCATGCGTGTCCTAATTTTACCATCCAACAAGACATTTACATCATTGATCTTCTACCTAGTTTTGCCATTTGCCCTTCTACGGAGTTTATAGCCAAATTGGGTGGGTTTCTTTCCTCTGATTGGACTCACTTGTTCTTTAGCACAAGGTATGGCACAAAAGTGACAACACAATTTGAACCACTTGCAAAAGACCATATTGATCCCTGCATTCCTAGCCTAATAAATGCTAATCTATACATCACCTGTGGGCAGCAGGATGAACCCATGTGCCTAGATCCTAATGCACCTATAGAAGAGATAAACTTAGATGATTGGATAGCTAAAGATCATGAAAGTGACCCTTTCCATCACATGGATGAAGTAAGATTAGGCATCTATATGATATAGGAACCTGATGCAATGATTCCTAATCTAATTAAGGACCAAAATCAATTAGAACAACAAGAAGATCAAATTTGGAAGCTATACTTTGCCAGATCAAGGACCAAGACAGGTGCTGGTGGAGGTAATATGTTGATTTCACCTCAGGGAGACAAATATTATGTAGCCTTAAGGTTCACTTTCAGATGCACGAACAATGTGGCTAAATATGAGCCCCTGATCCATGGTTTAGAGTGGACTCAAAAAAAGGTATCAAATCTATTCAAATTTATGGAGATTTTGAATTGATCATTAATCAGGTTAGGAATTTGAATGTTACTAAAAATGATCTCCTCAAAAATTACAAATATACAGTGTGGCATTCAATTGAATTGTTTTGTGCTTTTAATCTAATTTTGATTCCCAGAGATCAAAATAAGTATGCAGCTAAGCTTGCAACATTGGGATCTCAATTTGAGATTCCTGATCAGATTCAGAATGTTGAGGTATAGTCATATGTTAAGATTGTTGTTAGACCTTCTGTACCTGGCAATAGTGTTTCATGGCAAGTGTTTAATAGTGATGAATAGATCTTGAGTTTTCAAGTATAGAAGCTAAATTTGCAGTTGATAACTGGCATAAATATTAGCAGTAATTTTTGAAGATCAGATTATTCAGTTGAGGTTCAATAAGTTGTCTAAAGGACTAGTCACATTAGAATCAATGTTCAACACTGATGATTAGTTCACAAAGGATAAGTGTAGCATGATAGTGAAGCAAGAACACTACCAGACCATAGAAATCTTCAAAGACAAACTGTTAAAGCTTAGAAAGGTATGTACTAGAGAATAAAAATAGTCTTTTGTTCAATTATGTCAGTATTTTTCTGATGTTTTTGCATGGGAGTATAAGGAATTGAGAGGTTTTGATCCTGGTTTGGCCCAGCACACCATAGAATTAGAGCCTAATACCAAGCCTATTAGGCAAAAGAAGAGACCCATCAATCCCAAACTTGAGCACTTAATGAAGGCTGAGCTGAGTAAATTGATTGAAAGCAGTATCATTTTCCCAATAAAACATACCTCCTGGCCTTCCAATTTGGTCCCAGTCAGAAAAAAGAATGGTGAAATATGACTTTGTGTCAATTTGTATGATCTAAATCATGCCTCATTGAAAGACCATTATCCTCTTCCTTCCATGGAATAGATACTGCAAACTATTTCAAGTTCTGATAAGTATTCTTTGCTAGATGGTTACTCTAGATATAATGAAATTCTAGTCAAAGAAGAGGACTAATATACAACTGTATTCACAACTAAGTGGGGTACTATGGCCTATCAAAAAATGCCATTTGGTTTGTCCAATGTAGGGGCAACCTTTTAGAGGGCAATGGATATGACTTTCCATGGTCTTATGAAGAGAATAGCGCTGGTCTATCTAGATGATATATTTATTTTTTTCAAAGATTCTAATGATCACTTTGACACTTGAAGTAGATTTTTCAGAGGTGCAAGGAGTTTGGAGTCTCATTGAACCTCAAAATTTGCATATTTTTAGTTCATGAAGGTAAACTCCTCGGTTATATTGTTTCAAAAGAAGGTATCTCTATTGATCCTGAGAGAGTGTATGCAATTTTAGATTTACTGGTGCCTGCACTTAAGAAAGGCTTGTATATCTTTCTTGGAAGAATTAACTTCGTTAGGAGGTTTATTCTGAAGATTGTAGCTTTGTTACAACCTCTCACTGCAATGTTAAAGAAGAATGTACAATTCAGCCAGACTAAAGAGGGAAACTGAAGCTTCAAGAAAAATAAGGAAGCCATCATTACTGTCCCTACCCTCATTAATCCTAATTATGAGAGGGAATTTATTTTGTATTCTTTTGGAGGAGCTGACACCATTTTTGCATTATTATGTCAGCAAAATGATGAAGGTTTAGAGCAGCCAATTGCATTTTTCACCTAGGTATTCCATGACTATGAGGTAAAGTACTCTTTTCTAGAAAAAAATGTTTTTGGTGTTGTAAGGAGCCTCAAAAAATTTAGACACTTTTTTTTCTAATAATAAAATTCACTCAATGGTTGCTCATCCCACCATCAAGAGTTTCTTATGTAGGAGTCAAGGACAACACTAAGAGGGGGGTGAATTAGTGTCATGTAAATTCTTAACTTTTTGCAAACTTTATCTTACAAGACAAATAGAAAGGAATACATTAAATATTATTTTAGCTCATATACACAAGATTGATAGTGAAAGATGTGAACCAAAACTTATAAGAAAAACACAAATATGCACACATAAAGACAAATTATGACACATAAACTTCTAGAGTGGAAAACCCTCTCGGGGTAGAAAAACCACTCAAAGTTGCCTCACTGGCTTATTCAAAACCCCACTGGTTACATGAAGGTCTCACTGACCAAAGAAGCTTCACTAGCTTTACAAGATGCCTCACTGGTTACATGAAGGTCTCATTGACCAAAGAAGCTTCACTAGCTTTACAAGATGCCTCACTGGCACATACAGAGGTCTCACTGACCACAAGCCTCACTGGCATAGGAAGGTCTCACTGACCACAAGCTTCATTGGCATATTGTGCCTCACTGGCAAACACAATCATCATTATCAAAACATCAAACTTTGTGTGCAAGACATGATTGCCATTCAATCTAATCTGCACCATTATACATTTTGTGTTTCATCAAACATCCTTATACCTCCTATTTGATTTTCAAATCAATACCATAAAATAAATCCTTATACACATCTCTGCAAACAAGCTCTCTTTACAAATTTTCAAATTGTCTCTATCAATCTTTCATCAATCACTGCAAACAATTTTTCACCACTTAATTACAAGTCTGTGCAAGTGCCTTTATGCAATCTAATACACCTATAAGAACATATCATAAAGAAGATTATCTCACACAATATGTCTTTTAATCTACAAATTGGTTCACTCAATCATTCATCTCTATCGTCAAATTATCTTCAACATTGATCTGCACAACAATTACACACTCACCACACTCTAGAACCTGCAAAAATAAATCATATAAATTTTCTTCAAAATCCTTCATATTCCTCTTCCATCTGATCACACAACATTTGCAATAAGATTATAAACAAAAAAAACTCTTGGAATTCCTCTCCTCTGCATATCTTCAATTTGAAAACAAATTGTTCTAATAAAATAAGTTCTTCAATAAAATCTTCAAACTCTTTATCTTCTCCAAAGATAACTATTCATTTTCACCTGCAAAAACATTTTCATCTTCTCCAAAAAAAATTCATCTCAAAAAAATAAAACCCCATTAAAATTCAAATTCTTTTCATATTCTTCTTTCAAAAATTCATCACTATTTCCCATTGCTCAAAAATCCATCTGCAAAAATAAAATTCTTTTCTTTAAATTCCTAAAACCCCTCTTCATATTCAAGCCCTTTTTTTTTTTAAATTTACTTCATAATGAAATTTGCCTTCACAAAAAAATCATCTACATGAAATCTTCAACCAATTTTATCAATTTGCCAAAAAAATCTTCAATGAATTTGATCAACCTGCACTTTTGAGAAAATAAAATCTCTCTCATATTCATAAAAAAATCATCTACAAAAATTACTTTCATCTATTCATATTCCATAAAAAAAAATTCATTTCAATAATAATGCAATTAATATTATGTTAAAAAAACTCTTAAAATGGAAGATGAAGTCATTCACTCCCTTATAGATGTAATTTAAGAAAAATTTGCATAAAAAAATCAACAAAGATGTGCCTTAAGATTTCCTTAAAATCTCATTAAAAATACCTTTTTTATTATCTACATTTCCTATCATAAGATATCCTCCAAGTTCCATGATTTTCTCTCCCAAAAAGAAAATTTTCTTAAAAAAATAAAGGCTCCTCCTTTAGTCTTCAAAGTCACGTGAGAAAGACTAATAATAAGCTTTAAAAAGCTTAAACAAAATCTACGTTAAAAAAAATCCATATACTCCTTATTTTAAGGCTTTTAAAAAACTTATAAATTCCAGTCCTTACTTTAAGGCTTTTAAAAAACTTATAAATTCCACTTTATAAGGAAATTTTATAAAGTTAAAAAAATGACTTTTAGCAGGCTTTCTCCATAGCTTTTATACCCATTAGCAGGTTAATATAAGTGAAATGACGTACATTAGCAGGTCAACACACTTTTAAAATAAAAGTGCATAAATATGATTTAGATGTTAAATAATATTTTTTGAGGATTTCAAAAAAACTTTTAACAACTCCTTGAAATATATTTGACCTTAGAAAAATGATAACTTAAGATCACATTAAAAATGCCTCTAACATGATCTGCAAGAAGACACCAACACCTCTGTAAAGAAACATAAAACCTACCTGCTAAATTTCAATCTCTTACATCAATGACAAATATTGTCATTAGCTTGATATGATCAATCTATATCAACAAGATCTTATTATCAAAGCTAAGTATGATGATCAATAATCCAACAGTCCAACTCATATTAATTCAAATCATATCACAACAACCTTTTGAGATCACCATACCAAATGCCAACTTGAGATGTGTCTTGTATGAGTGATAACTGTAACAACTTATCATGACAACTCTTCCTATCATTATATATGAAGATGAATGTATCCTTTGTCAATCTTTGTGAAAACAAGACAATGAAGCAACATCAAGGAAACAACATAAAAAACCACTATTCAATACTGCCATTGAAAAACCCAAGTGCATCAACATCAACAAGAACACACTGAGCATCAATAAACTTCATAACAACATGAATGAATAACACCAAGTCCTGATAATCACCATGAATGGATAACAAGCATTATGGAGCACACAAATGACAAGCATAACAACTATCTTTCCATCAATAGATCAACACATTTTTTTTTGAAATCAATGACAATCAGTCTCCATCATCTTATTGAATAGAGATATAAATGATAAGAGGGCTGGTTGGATAACTATAGTTATGGAATTTGATGTTGATATCAAAGTGACCAAGCTGATTAGAGGCAAGGGCTTGTGCAAGCAGCAAGCTGAAAGTGAAGAGTTTAATCAAGAACATGAAGAGGACACTGAAATAGTGTTGAACAATAATGAACCAGCCACTGTACCAACTCTTACAAATAGTTGGGTGTAGCAGATGATGCATTATTTATAGTTCGGTCAATGCTCTAAAGGTTTAGATAGAGCAAGAAGAAGATATTTTAGGTTACAAGCTACTCCTTATGCTATCATTGATGGTATTTTATATAGGAATGATTTTAATGGTGTATTTCTGAGGTGTGTTGGACCTGATCAAGTTGATAGGTTGTTAGAATAATTTCACAATGGACCTTCAGGAGGTCACTTTGTTGCTAGGACAACTACCTTGAAGATTATGCAGGTTGGTTATTACTGGCCTGACTTGTTTAAATATTTTTTTTTCTTGGGTGAGAAGATGTGAGAAGTGTTCCTTATTTGCAGGTAAGCAAAGGCTTGTTGCCTTACCCCTGCATCCTACTAAAGTTGAATAGCCATTTGTAAAATGGTGACTGGATTTCATAGGACCAATAAACTTGCCTTCAAGTGTAGGCCACAAGTGGATCTTGAATGCCACAGACTATTTCACCAAGTGGACTGAGGCTATTGCCTTAAAAGAGACAAAGGAATCTGTTGTCCTAAGTTTCTATCAGGATCTAGTATGAAGATTTGATACACCAAATTCAATTATCTCAGATAATGGTCTAGCCTTCTTAGGATTGAGAATATCAGATTGGCCTATTAGAAATAATATTTATTTGAATACTTCCTCTAACTATTACCCATAGGGTAATGGGCAGGCCAAATCTACCAACAAAAATCTCATAAGGATCATCAAGAAGACTGTTGAAGACAACTAGAAAGCTTGGCATGAAAAGTTAAAGTTAGCTCTTTGGGCTGACAGAATAACACCCACGAGGGCTATTGGTTGTTCCCTTGATGTGCTTACTTATGGTAAAGAGGCTCGGTTACATGTTTTAGTTGAATTGCATACATTGACTTTCATCAAAGAACTTGAGCTGCGAGAGGAACAACCTCTAGTAATCAAATTAGCTTAGCTCATGGAGCTGGAAGAGACAAAGAAAGAGGCCTTGAGAAAGCTTGACATGCATCAAGCCCAAATAAAGAATGCATTTGATAAGAGAGCAAGACCAAGGAACTTAATTGTTCGAGATTTGGTGTTCAAGTGGAATAAACTGAGTAGGCCTAGAAAGCATTCCAAATTTGATGCAATTTGGGATGTGACTTATGTTATCATAGAGTGCAAAGAAAATAATGCATTTCAACTGTCCAAGATGAGTGGAGAGGTGTTGTCTATCCCAGTTAATGAGATCCACCTCAAGCATTGCCTCTGAGAATGAAAACTATTTTTGTATATAGTAGAGTAGTGTTGCAGTGAATAAGTGCTCATGCACATTTGTTTCCAACATTTTTTTTGGCCATTAGGGCCTGTTAGTTTGCTTTTAGTCAAGTTTGTTTTTAGTTTTCTGTTGTTGTTTTGACTATTGGAGAGTTGAATTGTAGTGTTTTGTAAGTTAGATAAGGATAGAGTATGACTCAATGCCCAATGGATGATCAAGGCAACTAGTCAAATGCTTAGTAGGCAAGCATATAGCATAAGTTACAAGAAATATTACAATTTTTTGACCACAACTCAAAAATTGGCTGAGCAAATGTAGCATTATCATTTTTAGTAAAGTTTGATTTACTTCTATTATGAGTTAGTTGCATAGTTATTATGTTTCAATGTTAAATGTAGTTGAGTTGTTCAAGAAAGAAAGAAAAGTTTCAGATCAATCATTGATTTGCAGAACAATCAAGTAAGATAAGTATTTCATTCATCACAATGGTTATTCATTTACAAGTTGAAATACATAAAGGAATAAGAATTACATTTAAAGAAATGATGACATATCAGATGTCCCACACAAGCTGTGTGTTATAGCTAAACATATGCAGATATAAACAAAATACTATGCATCTAATGAATGAGAAGGGAAAGACATAGTCAGCATTGCCTTATTTTGTTGATGTTTAGAGTAGCCTCATGTCCTACTCTTGATCTCAACACGTACCTGAATAATGTGGGAAGGGTCCCGTTAGAAGCTCCAGTTATGAAAATCCTTTATCCATTAGAAGAGGCATAATACTTTGATTATAGTCCAATAATCAAATGAACTACATCCATATGAAGAAGGAATTGAAAAAGAAACAACCATGGAACATCATTGCTTTATTCTAATCTATTTGTTTCATGTCCAGGTATAGGATAAGTCATGTAGCTGATTGAAGACATTCAACATGTGGTGTCAAGTGGGCTCCCACAAGGGTTGAGCCCAGCATGCTGCTTCCCCTAAATCTCAGAAGGGGTGAATAGAAAAGAAAGAATCATTGTTCACATATACATGACAAGATGAAGGAATAATAAAAGCAATCACATGCATCAGTTCTACTCCAAGACATAGTCATGATCATAGTTCAAGTAAAGAAATGCAACCATGAAAATGAACTGAACTGTAAAAAAGGGACTGCATTTAATGCAGATGGCAGTTGTCATCATCATTTCAGTTGACATTGGAAAAGTGACATTCACAGGTATTTCACTTTTATATCTTTCATATTATTTTAATGCATCATAGAGAAATGAGAATATTAAGGTACATTGCATCAGTTGAATGTCAAAAGTTACCAGTGAATATTAAGAGGCAATTGTATATGATTGTTTAATGATAACATAACATCATAAAATAGAATCATTTGTATGCATGTTTTGAATAAATAGTATCATAAGTGCATATATAGATCAGCATGTTACCATGCCACAATGGTGGACTAGAATGTAGATTGCATCACAAGGAGCTATTGCTTTTAGAGTATGAGAATAGTTACATCATGAAGGAACAAACAAGTTCTAGCAAAGAGTGCTACAAGAGAAAAGAAATGGAACAACAGGAACTACACAGTCCACATTGGATAGTATCTCATTCATGAGATAGTCCCATGATTCCAAGTGACTGCCATAATGACAAGTAATCAACTACAGTTGTGTCCATTCAACTTGTAGAAGTGCAACAATAAAGCTTGTTCGTGAATGATAAAGATATCTATTCCATCCTCCGTCATAAGTATGTCATTTGAAACAATGAGTTGGAACAACTAGCCAATGGAGCATTGCAAATCAACTGGCATCATTCGCCTCAAGTCATGAACAGTAATCAAGTTACACATTTGCATGATAAAGAAGTAATGCCATGGTTTCATCATTTAATAATGTTATCATGTTTTACTTGAAAAATCATAATTATGCTATAGTGATAAGAGTATGCAAATGTTCATAAACATCAACAGGATATCATATGTTGTATATTAGATAACATTTTGTTACAAAAAATGATAGTCAAACTGTTTGATACCCCATCTATCATTATATAGAAGAAAGAAGCCATTTGCCATTCATAATGACATGGAAAATAAATGCCATATGTATTTGCCATAACTGCAGAACCAAATGCAGAGTTCATGGACAACCAATAATGATATAGAAATGAAACAAATATATGATACAAGAGAAAGTGATTGCCATACAAAATGAGAGATCTCAAATGCATCAGGATGAAGAACAAGTACACAAGTGGTAGGCATAGATTGATCAAAATGAACAACTATAGGATAATGTGGACTAGTTATACATTCAATGTCCAATGATCATATGGTAAAATCAGATAGTTAAGAAGGAGCATTCAAAGCTATAGGAACTGACAAAATAGAGAAATCATTTGAATGTAGGTATCATTTTCATCCTATAGGATGATGTATCATGAACAGTTGACAATGATTTTCACAGAGTACAACCATACAGAGGATCAAAATATCAAGGTTGCAGGAAGATAGAATGCATTATCTGAGTATGACACTCATTAAGAAATAAAGTACAATGCATTTGAATCATGACAAGATGACATCATAAAGAACCACAGTAAGTAATGATAAGGACAGAGAGCATATGTTTAGTTGTGCCAGGGAAAGCTTTTTAAGCTTAAAATGTAATACCTAGCTGTAGAAAAGAGAAACCCTCTTCACATTTTAGATAACCCTAGTGTCATTCTTGAATATGCAGTGAAGAAATAGGAGAAGATATAGAATGGAGCATAGCCGTGGAGAGAATAAGGGTTACTAGTAAGAAAAGATAAAACCCTTGTTTAAACTTTGAAACCCTTATTTCATTTTCTTCCATACAGTGAAGTGAGTGTTGCAGAGATGCATATATAGTCACCATGGTCAGGACAAAGAAGGGTTCTTGCATGTAAAGATGAGACACCCATTTCAAGTTTTTAATCCCTCATGTCATTTTTTGAATTCTCCTAAATGAACATCTGCAGAGGCAGAGTGTAGTATGGCTAAAGTGATTGAAGTTTTCTATACACAAAATGATAAAACCCTAGTGGTTTTTTCTTTTGAAACATTCAAAATGTGTTTTTACAAATGAATAGATGTATATAGTCATGGCTATAATAGAAGAGTTCATGTTTTTAAAGAAAATGAAATACCCATCTCATTTTTTTTACACAGAACTCTTATCTTTTTTTGTCACATTGAAAATGAAACCATATATACAAAATAGAACAAAGGAGCTCACCTTTAGTATATGTAGTGGAGAAACAGCTAGCCGCGGCCTCATATGAGCTGTTTCACACTTTTTGTCACAAGTTACAAGGATGCAAAGACACAGGTAGATCAAAAGAAAGAATGTCAAAGTTTAAAGAGGAAGAAAAGAAGCAGCTGGCTACGGCCATTAAAGGAAACAATAGCTACAAAAAGAATAAATCTGATTCAAAAACTTGTATGCCACATTTACCTTGTTCTAGGCTTAGTTTCAACATAGAAAATGCAAGATTTTGACCACTGAAACCAAGTGAATGGAGGAGAAAGACTAGAAAAATCAAACCCCAAGTCGGCCATCATGAAGTTGCAGAGCCGAATAGCAAAAATGCAAAAATGATATGAGATATCTTTTAGGGTTTACTTCTTTGTTTTGTTCAATGGATTCATTCTTCATATTTCATTTTTTGACTTTGCAAATACAACATAATTAGCTTATCCAATTGCATCATGGTCAACACATGAAGACAAATAGTCCCTAGTGATCATGAGATGAAAGGGCTAACAAAATATCATATGTTGCATTTGATTTTTATAAAGTCAAAGGTGGTCGATATTATGAGCAGATAAAGCTTATGCCTTTTAAACCTTTTCAAAACATTTACTTCCTATGTCGTCAACTTATGGTGTAGTTAAGATACCTTGAGATCATGCATGTGGTCGAGAGTCAAAGGTTCTCCCACTTTTATGCATTGATTATTACTTCAATTCCATATATGATTCAAATGCACAAAAAGGTTAAAAAAAAGAACATGTGAAGACAAGATATGCATGCAAGATAATGGCATTGTGAAGGGTCAAGTTTGACATGATGGCACTTGTATAGGTAGTGAGGTGGAATTTTGTGAGGCATGGAGACTAAGATGAGGTGGTAGGGTATGGACGCATGGGCAATGCATTTATGAGATTAGAGCCATGGTGTTGAGCCTTCAAGGCTTCGATTTACTTTTGCAAAATTTATAGTAATATGTTCATCAGTTTAAAGATTTTTATAGAAAATCAATTGTAATACCTTGTAAAATATTTGGTGAAATTATGAGCCAGGTATTTTATTTTTTTTTGCAAAATCAAATCAAATAGGGATATAGATCAAATTGCCATAACATTGTGAAGTTAGTTTTAAAGTAATCATTGATAAATTTCTTTTAAAACTTAACTCCTTTTAGGAAATTTATATGCTAATAAAACAAATCAGATATTATTTTTTATTTGGTTTATTAGAGCCATATAGGACAAAATTTGAGGATTTCATGAGCAGAAGAAAGCAGCTTTGTGGTAGGGACACATCAGGAGATCTTTTGGCATCATGATTTGGCTTTTTGGACTTTTTTTAGAGATTTCATTTATGCTTTTCTTAGTAGCTCAAAAATGGACTTGGAGTCTATTTTTAGGAGCTTTATTCTAGCTTCCAGGAAGGGATCTTTCACATCATATATCTCAATTTTGTCTTCCTTTTGAGGAGTTCCAATTTTAGTTTTTAGTTTCAGTTAGAGTTTTAGAGATTAGAGTGCAGAGAGACAGAGTCTTCCTCTCACATCAAGAGTGTTGTACTCATTTATCTCACTGTATTCATTATTCCTTCAGTTATTGTGGAGCAACTTTCCTTCATTTTTGTCTGGTTATTTGCGAGTTAATTTGATGTTGCATTGTGATGAAAAATTATCCTTTGCTTTGTCTTAGCTTGTGATTTATTTGCAAAATCTTGGTTTAATTCAGATTGCATGTTGTGTCTTTCAAACCTCCATGTGAAATATTTATGAGTTAAATGAGCTGAGTGTTGTGAGGGTTAGAGTTCAATAACCTATCTGTGAGTAATATCTATTAGGTAATTCAATCTACAAGTTAATTAGGATTCATTTCTTTCAGTATATCTTTCTATCCTTTTTCCTCTCAAGTCATTAGATTAGGAAATCATAAGGAGAAACAGCTCACTCTGGAGATTCATTCTCATTATAGGAGACCCACATCAGAGAATGATCCCATCTTTCAATAGGTAGCTAAGTTTATGTGAGCTTAGCAGGGTGTGTACTTGATTGACAATAGTTTCAATCCAAGCCATCTTAATAGAATAATTTAGGTATTGTTAAAAATTTCACAAATGATAAGTAGTCTCCCCACTTATATTGCTGGTCCATGCAATACATTTGCAACAAATCTTCTAAAACCTGGTTAACTCTCTTAGTTTAACCATCGGTTATAGGATGATAAGATCTACTCACTTTGAGTTTAGTCCTCAGTGCAAAAAACAAAGTTTGCCAAAACCTTGATGTTACACGCACATCTGAATCTGAGATTATCTTTGCAGGGAAGCCATGTAATCTAAACACTTCTTGAACAGAATTGCGGCTAACACAAGTGCTCCATCAGACAAATTCCTAGGTATGAAATGTGCTACCTTCATGAGTTTATCAACCACAACTAAATGGCATCGTGTCTATTCCTAGACATAGGAAGACCTTGAACAAAATCCATACTAATAACTTTCCATTTCTACTCTAGCATATCATGTGGATACAACAATCCTACAGGGTGTTGATGCTCTGCTTTTATCCTCTAACATTCTAAATAGCTTGCTACAAATCTTGCAGCATTGTTCTTCATTCTTTTCCAAAAAAATAGATTTTGCATCTGCTAGAAGTTTAGTTACTTTAGGATGTCTAGAGTATGAAGCAGTAAGATATTCTTTCCATACTAGATTCCTTAATTCAGCAAAATTAGAAACATGTATTCTTCCTCTAAAACTCAATAGTCCGTCAGACTCAAAATGAAACCTATCATACCTTGAATCTTCAAGATTTACCATAAGAGCTTGCTTGACTTGCTCATAATATTCATCACCTAATAAATTTTGAAACACGTAATCTTTAAAGTTTGCATGAATAAAAACAATTGAAGAAATATGTCCCCTACAACTCAGAGCATTAGCTACTTTGTTCTCTTTTAATAGATCAATTGCCTCTTGACATTTATTTGTCCACTCAAATCATTTCTCTTAACCATTTTAGAACCACCTACACATGTTGATAATGTTCTCCTTCATTCTTAGATAAAATAAGTATATCTTCTAGAAAGGCTAGAACAAACTTATCTAAACAATCTCTAAACAAACTCTTCGTGAGATTTATGAATACGACATAGGTATTTGTAACTCCAAAAGGAAACACTGCAAACTCATATTGCCCGTTTCTTGTCCAAAAAGTTGTTTTATGGGTATCCTCATCCTTCAATCTTGAATGATGATATATTGATTACTAATCAATCTTTGAAAACATTGCAGCTTCACGCATCTAATCAAAGAGGTCATCAATACATGGTGAAAGATATGTGTTCTTTATCATTGCTTTAATGAGTATACGATACTAAATACACAATTGCAGATTTATGTCCTTTTTCTTGAGAACGATAACTAGTGCACCCCATGGTGAAATACTGGATCTAATCAAACCTTTAGCAAATAATTCTTATTATGGGGCTTTTGATTCCTTTAATTTTGTAGTTGTCATATGGCAAGGTACTTTTCTAGGTAACTTATCCCAAAACTCTTGGAGGAATAAAATTTGTAGTTGCTCCAATCACCTATTCCATCAACTTTGGTGGAATGACTTTCTTCATATCTAGGACAGTTCTAAGGAAATCTTATGTTTTTCTTCCTTTTAGGGTCTATGGTTTCAATATTTTCATTACTCACACTATATTCTTGGTGATTTTCCTTTCTCATCCCATGAGAAATCTCATTTTCCCCCTTCAGGGTTTCCTTGATCTCTTACTTTCTTTTCCAAAATACTAGGTCTCTCTTTGTTTTTTTTATAAACATGGTTAGGATTGCTCCAATTTGTCCAAGAAATTAACCAATGGTTTATTCTCTTTTAGACTCTCACTATGGTTTATTGTTGTATGGATCATGTTGTCCTTTTTCTCGTGCCAGATAAATAAGTTATCTAATAGTTTTCTGAATCTAAAGAGACTAAAAACATCAAACATATTTATCTCATAACAATCAATAGATTGATACAAAACATTCTCATATTTATTATAATTTATTAAGGAGTAACCACATCCTTGTTTATATAGTTGGTATGACAAGACTACATGTCACTGCCGATTTAACAATATTCCAATTAAATAAACATAGAGGGTGGATGTACACACAAGTACTCCTCCAACACCTTTTTCCTAAAACAAAAGCATCGTAACAACCCCCAAGTGACATATTGTAACTGACTATAGTTTACTAGGTTTAACTACACAAGTAGAAATAGTAGGATTCTTGGCCAGTTCAAAGAGTTGTTTTCATTATAGCCGAAAATGTTTAAGTGCATTAGCAAAAGTCTCTGAATCCTCTAGCTATGCACACTCAGTATAATTAATATGCTCTTTAAGTTTCATTTCCTTGATAGGTTCCTTCTTAACCACTAATTCAAATAAATGTTGGGGAACAAATTTTCTAGAAGTTTTCTTGGTTTTTCTCCACGCCGTTCTGGCACAAGAGAATTCAAACATTAGCTAACCGCATAATGTTGACTACAGGTTAGCATAGTGGACTCATAAGCCCTAGTGTTGAACCTTGTAGCTCTGATACCATATGTAACATCCACATTTTAAAAACATAGTAAAATTAGAAATTTACCATAGAGTAATTCAACAAGGTAAAAATGAGAGAAAATTTTTCTTTTATTTAACATATAATCAAGTAACAAAAAATTATAAGATTTATATCCTGAAATAAGCAACATAATATAATATACAAAAATGACATTTTGTCTTTGCAATTACAAATATCTACAATAGATAATGTTTCACATAGTTTCAATAAACACGAGTCTCAAAGATATACTACATCTGGAAATCTGACATCTTTGTCACAAGCCTCGGTATGCCTTCTACTTGGAGAGAGAGAGAGAGTATCTTTCTAGTGATTTACCTCCATCCACAGACCAGCGGTCTCCCACACATCTTCCACATAGGAAGTGGCCCTACCCTTCACAAGGAATATAGACCAAAGGTGACTAGTGGTAATTTGCCTTCCTGAGTACATAGTGTTCTATCCTACACAACTCTATCAATCATACAACCCTAGATACCCTCTAGCTAAGTATGATTTCTGATACGATGTGTAATCCACATACAGTGAACAAACAATACACGTAGAGACATATGCATTACTATGGCCATAGTTTCAATATAAATTGATGTTTGCAATGAATGTTGTCGTAATGTTCACCCAGTACCCAAACTCAACTTGAATATTATCATATTCCTATAGTTTGACTTGGTCAACTATGTTTAACTTATGAAGTCCTAACATTTCCAATATTTTAGTCTTCCCAACCTAGACAACTTTACATTCACTATCTATATTCCATAGACCTTATCGACTACCTTTCTTTACTAGGATTCTCATTGCATCATTGCAATACCCGAGATCCAAGACTTTTCAATTCAAAAGAATTTTAAATAAATTAATAATGACTAAGACAGTTACCTTACCTAGGTTAAGCATCATAGTCTAGGAAATTATTTCATTTCTTACAAGTAAGAATAAATATACATATTTTGCATACTTGTCCCTTCAATCATGATCTATGTAATGATCTCAACAATTTAATATAAGTAATTACCATATCTGGGTCAAGTTAAGATTTAACTAAGAGTTTTATATAACTCAAATCTAGTCTTTCTGACTTAGGTTGATTCATAAGAACCTGTCACTACTCCATAGACCTTATGGAATGACTATCTATTCTTGGGTATCTCTTTGCATCTTTGCAACATTTGAGATTTATCACTTATCAACAAGTAATAGCTAAGAGAAGTTGTGACCAATAAGGTATAATAAACTTTATGGTTGACTAACCATTTAATAGTACCTCTTGTATGCTTCCAAAACCTTAGGCTTATGACTTATATCTCAAGTTGACTTGTAACCAGACAAATAGGTTCCTCTACCTAAGGGTAAACATTATTGACTAATAACAAATCTCTTTTCCATAAGATAAATGAAACATTTATTATTTAGGGTTCTCAACATTTTAATGTCTACCCCCATAAAATAACTAAATGGGTTATAACCATAAGGGTGTCATCAAATAATCTTTAACCATTCTAAGTTAAACTAGGGTTTTATTTTACCCTTGAATAATCCATTATATCAAAATAACCCTATCTCATAACTTCAAGATTGAGGTTTATAAATGACCTTTGGTTTAACTCAACCAATGTTAAGATTACTATGGTTTTGTAATAGATAATAACTCCTATACAAAAGGAACTTCTAAGATCAAGTAAGTAAGATCTATTGTTCTTAGAAAGATTTTTCAAGTCATTAAGACACTATTTCACCATGCTCAGTTTCCATTCTGCTACTGTAACATCACCATCCATAATGCTCAAGATTTAACTTAAACATGTATCTTAATCAACTTATTAATTAACAAATTGATAGAGATAATCAAATTTGAACCAAAAGAAACATAATCCTTTTCATCAATTAAGCATGTCAATCTAATCATGATATAACAAATCTTATATTTTAGTAATCAATTAGAAGTCTGTAGTGAGTAACCATCACTAATCAAGTACAAGATATGCTCAAGGCATCATAGTTCAAATAATAAATTACAATAGACTCTCTGGTCATAAATGCAAATACTGTATCAAGATCCCATGACATCAAGCTCCATAAGCCTTGGCTTGTCTCATGCTTGGGAAGGAGAGCATCATCTTGGTGCTTTTCCTCCAACCATGGACCTACAGTCCCCTACTCATCTTCCTAACTGGAAGAGGTCCTACCCTTCATGGAAAGGTTAGACATTAGAAACCATTTGGTTAGCCATCTCAAGTTTTTGGTGTTGTGTTCTTCCTAATGTCTCACGGTCAAAACCTATAGATACACTCTAACTTGTATGACACTACTAGAGACACTAGGCGATCAGGAACATTGTGGACTGACAATGCATGTAGAGATAGATACATTACTTTGGACAAAGTTTTATATACATACACATTGTACAATAAATGTCATCATATGTCCACCACCCTAACTTGACTTATAAGCTGTCATGTCCTATAGTAAATTCTTATCAACCTTTCTCTTTAGATCTAGTATGAGTGGGATCAATTTGATTCATTGTCCATACTTGGACATTCGACTCCCATCATAAGTTGGTTACAACTAATTAGGTTAATTTCATAACAAGGAACTAGTGACTCCTTGTCACTTTGGTCCCTTTTAAACTCATATCACAATTCGAGCAATTATTACCATCTTGGTTCATCTATGGTCTACTTTATAAAAACTAAATCATCATATATGATGAAGTCATATTCATAGTACTCATGGCATATCTTTCCATAGTAGAATAGAATGATTTCATTATACTAAATAGATTTTATTATCTTTACGAGCTTTAGAAGCTAAATGCCATTCTCAGTGGTTTACAAAGGGTATAAAAAAGAGATCATAACTTATAATAATAATCGGCTGGTCTTAGTTAAGACACAGAATAAATCTATATTGATCTTTAAGCACCACAAACTATTTTCATGATGAGACTATGATCTCAAAGATTTCACCACCTTCACATCGATGGTTTAAGAATACAATTCTTGACAGTTTAAATATCCATGATGTATATCACAGTCAGGTTTTCCATGCATGCCAACTTGATATCAGTTATAGTGTTTCAGTCACAATGATGCATAAGTGCCTTTATGGCTATCTCCACAATCGAATGACTATTTAATTCAAAGAGAAAAAGATTATAATAATTAATTGGAGTCATTATCAGTTATACATTGTTTCTATACCGAGATTACTTTGGGTCTAACTGTATCATTAGTCGACAAGTGTTTAACATGTTTTGAAGCTCAGCTCTGCCATAACAGCATTGGGCACCTTTATCACAAAATGTGGAATATATTAGAGCTAGGACGTAAGAACTTTAACTTAGACATAGAAAAGAGTTCATCTCTAAAAGGCTCGGCTTGGTGGTCTCAAGAAAGTATCACACTAAAACATATTGAAGTCGTTGTTTGGCTTCTAAGCCTCGAGCTTAACCACCAGAAATAATACAATGTTTCACTACCTCGGCCACACGGCCTAGAGTGTAGTCTCAAGAAAAGATTTCAATATTTTGAAATATTCATTCATATGACCTAAAGTGTAATCTCAAAAAGAATATTGTGGGTTTCATAGCTCAGCAAAAAAATCAACAATGAACTCTCTATCCAGCCAAATGTCTTTTTATGAAAATGAATCGACCAACTCTTGGCATGCTGTTTTGGAAGGTAACTACCTTTCCATTTGGTTGGTTCCCACAAAAGTGGCTCGATCTAGGTATCATGCGAGAAAGGATGAGCTCAAATCTCTCCATCATTCCTCAAGGCTAACTTACAACAAATTAATAGCATTTGATAGTAATCAAACATTATGATAAGTAAAATAATAACAATATTATTGCAATTCAACCTATAAATAGGTTTTCATCCTTACTTAAGGATTATCACTATATAATAGAAAACACAAATTGAGTCACAACAAGATCGTAAGTTGTTGGGGTTGAGTATTACTCCCCTGAAATCGACTATCATCCTTAGTCAAAAGACTAGGGAACAATATCCTGCAAAACAAAAAGATAATGAGAGACTTCCTTATCTCTTTACACGATTGTCCCTCAACTTGAGATGATGCTCCAAGAACATTGTCTTGTCATCACAACTAGTCATGATGGTACCAATGACATAATGACTTACAAAGAACATGAAAACTAAGAAAAGAGAGACATGACATGTGACAACTTACGAAGGGGTTTAGAAGGACATAATAGTCAATACTCAGATGGCCAATCAACCTTTTGCTTTCCTAACATCTAACATTTCCTCCAGGATGATACTCTCCTTCCTTCTTCAAAGGACGTTCATTTTCTTGTCACACTCAGGACCACAAGATCATGATCAGTGCATCATTATCATGTCTCATAATATAAATCAATTAATTTACAAAACTAATTAACATCAGTAACTACTTCATAATCAAGAGTTAAATCAAAATTTTCCACAATATTAAATCAATTAACTATGACTAATCCTCCTGATTATCATGCCAAGTTAATGATTAAGTCTAATTATAAGTTGGGGTTGTAACATATTTCCCCCATAAGAATAATTATCCCCAATGATTAATTTTCTTTAAGATAAACCAACATAATTTGAAAATGTTTTCAAAAGCATAATATCAAATGTCTCAGAGAAGATGAGGAAATCTAGCATAGAAGTCATCATAATTTTCCCAGGTGGCATTTTCCACCAAATATTGCTCCCACTGGACCTTGTACTATGTTATTTCCTTATTATGTAAGCATAGATTATGCATTTTGAGCACCTTGATGGGCTTGATCACCACCACTTCTGGTTCTTTCACTTGTAGATTATTCAAATCAATCATAGGAATTTGATTATCAACAGAATTAAACTTTTTCAAATATGAAACATGAAACAAATTATGAATCATGGCAAGTACTAGTGGTAGAGCAATTTTGTATGCCACTGGGTTGACTTCTTGTAGAATTTCAAAAGGGCCCACATATCTTGGTGCTAGCTTGGACATTTTTCCAAATTTGATGGAGCTTTTATGAGGCTTTACCCTTAGGAGAACTTTATTTCCTATAGTGAAATACCTTTCAATATGCTTTGCATCTGCATAACTCTTTTGTCTATCATTCACTTCTGCTAGCCTCTTTTTAATCAGATTGACTTGTTCTTCCATCTCAAACAACATTTCTAGACCAGGGCTAACCCTATCTTCTAGCTTATCCCAGCTTATAGGGGTTTGGTACTTCTATCCATATAATGCCTCAAATGGTGCCATCTTAATAGCTGAGTGATAAGAGTTATTATAGGTAAATTCCACTAGAGGAAGGTAATCCTCTGATGCGTATTGTTGATTCATGCAATACATCCTTAATAAGTCCTCCAACACTTGGTTCACCCTTTCAAATTGTCCATCTATTTCAAGATGATAAGCAGAGCCTATGTTCAACTGTGTACCAAGTGAAGAAAAAAAGGTTTGCCAAAACCTCGATGTCATCCATGCATCCCTATCTGAAATAATCTTCTCAGGAATGCCATGCAGTCTGAAAATCTCTTGAAAAAAATTTTGAGCAATGATGGGTGCCTTGTCCATCAAGTTTCTAGGTATCAAATGGGTTGCTTTGGTGAGTCTTTCCACCACAATGAAGATAGCATTGTGCATGTTCCTTGACATAGGAAGCCCTTGTACAAAGTCCATGCTTATAATCTAGCATTTCCACTCAGGAATTTCATGAGGGTATGATAATCCTGGTAGTTGTTGGTGTTCCGCCTTCACCCTTTGGCTTTCAATACAAGTAGCTACAAAATTTGCAATATCCCTCTTCATTCCTTTCCAAAAATATAAAGGTTTCACATCAGCAAGTAACTTGGTTACTCCAGGATGCCCAAATATGGTGCAGAATGAACCTCTTTCCAAACTATATTCCTTAACTCTACTGAATTAGATACATACATTCTTCCTTTAAACCTTAATAAACCATCTGGTTTAAGGTTAAATCTATCATATTTCAAATTCTATGGATCCTTCTCAAGGGCCTATTTTACCTACTCGTAAAACTCATCTCCCTTAGATTTTTGTAACACCTGGTTTCTAAAATCAAAATGTATAGAGATCATAGAGGAGATATGCCTTCTCCTACTTAAAGCATCTGCCACTCAATTTTCTTTTTCCTAAATATACTTAATCTCAAAGTCATAATATGAGATAAATTCTAACCATCTTCTTTGACGAGCATTAAGATGGGGTTGAGTGAACAAATATTTAAGTCCATGGTGATCTATTTTCAACTCAAAAGGTTTTTTGAGCAGATATTGTCTCCACATTTGGAGTGTGTGAATGATTGCTACCAATTATAAATCATGTGGGGCATAGTTTTGTTCATAGTTTTTTAGTTTGTACGATTCATATGCAATGACATGTCCATCCTGGACTAGTACACCACCTAAGCCTTCCCTTGAGGCATCGGTAATGACTACAAATTGACCTTCTGGGTCAGGTATTTTCAATATCAGGGCTAAAGTCAAATTTTCCTCCAATAGGTCAAAGGCCTCCTGGCACTTTTCTAACCATTCAAACTTATTACCCTTTCTTTGCAAGGAAGCTATAGGATACTCAATTTTAGAGAAGTTTTTCACAAACTTCCTAAAATAACTAGCAAGGCCCATGAAACTTCAGACCTCATGAACATTTCTTGGTTCTGGCCATTTAGAAATAGCCTTAATCTTAGTTGGGTCTATAGCTATTCCCTTAGCTGAAATTATATGACCCAAATACTGTACTTATTTCTAAAATAAAGTACACTTAGAGAGCTTCCCATATAACTTATGCTCTCTTAATCTCTAAAGAACAATTCCTGAATGTTGTATATGTTCTTCATTCTTAGAATAGATCAAATTGTCATCAAGAAATACTAAAACAAACTTGTTTAGATAGTCTCTGAAAACACTATTCATAAGATTCATAAATGCTGCTGGCACATTTGTCAACCCAAATGGTAGGACTGTGAATTCATAATGTCCATATCTAGTTCTAAAGGTTGTCTTATGGATGTCTTCATCCTTCAACATCAATTGGTGATATCCAGATCGAAGATCAATCTTGGAAAATACTGTTGCAGCCCTCATCTGGTCAAGAGATCATCGATGCAAGGTAAAGGGTATTTATTCTTAATAGTTGCTTTATTTAACATGTGGTAATCTATGCACAACTGCAAAGTGTCATTTTTTTTTTCACAAAAATGACCTATGCTCCCCATGGTGATACATTGGGTCTAATCAACCCTTTATCTAGCAGCTCTTGTAGTTGAGCCTTTAACTCCATTAGTTCTGTTGTGGTCATTATGTAGGAGGCTTTAGAAATATGTTCTAATCTGGGAATAATATCAATGGCAAAATCAAAGGCTCTTTTAGGGGGTAACCTTGGTAGTTCATCTAGAAATACATCCTCAAAATCCCTGAGGAAGGGATACTTGTCCATATCTGATCTTTCCTAACCTATGGACTTCTTCATCCCTATTTCATTAAGTTTTTGGGATTCATTAAACATCAATTCATCTTGGAAGTAAGTCTCCTTTGTTTCATCTATTTTGTCCATCTTGATAGAAAAATGTTGGCATCCATTTCTCTATGCCCTTTTCATTTGTAAGGCAGAAATTTGCCTTAGTTTGATTTCCCTAGGTTTCCCTTGGAGAAAAAATTTGTTTCCTAAATCATCCAAACATTCTACTATGTTGGCATAACAATCAGCTTTGGCTTGATGTCTCCATAGATAATTTATCCCTTGGACAACATCATACGAGCCAAGTGGGGCTACATAAAGATTTACTTCCATGGAAAAGCTTGGAAGTTCAACTTGAGCCTCAAATAGGCATTGCTCTACCTGAGCCTTGGTATGATTTGCATATTCTACAGACCAAGTATCTACCATGAATACTAATTTTCTATGTATCTTATTAACAATTTTGGGAGAAATAAAACATTCCATAGCACCTGTATCAATTAAAACTGAAATTGGAACTCCAAACAAAATACTTGTTGTCTCTACGAGAGTTATTTGGTACTTGGCTTGTCGGTTGTCCAAGGCTACATGTATACACTGTTGGAACACCACTTGCTAGGATGGCAAAGGATTCCCTCTTGGTTGCACTCCCTATGCTTTGTTGGGACAGTGATTGGCATAGTGATCTTCACCACAAGTGTAGCATCCACCAACTGGTCCTCACCTCTCTTGAACTTTTCTAGAATTGTTTCCATTCTTCCTAGAGTGGTTGTTTCACTTTTTCTCTCCCCTAGACTTAGTTTGTTTATTTTTGGCCCCTTTATTATTCTTCTTAGTATATTCCTATTTCTTCCCCTTTTTCCTTGAGGGTTGAGAAGATTAAGACTAGTTATATCTCTTGCAATTTCTTTCCCTCTAGGCCGACATAGCCTTCAAGTTCTGTTCTTGTCTGATGGCCTTCTCATAGACCTGTTCCATAGTAGTAGGACCATGAACATTAACTTCACCCCCAATTTGGATGTTCAACCCCATTATAAACTTTTGGACACAGAATTTTTCATCTTGCTGATATTGTGGCACATATGTCAATAGTCAAGTGAATTTTTCCCAATACTCATTTACAATCATATCAGCCTATTTTAGGTTTTGAAAGTCTATATGATTTTTAATCATAAAATAGTTGAGGCAACCATCTTTGCCTAAACAGTTCTACAAACCTGTCCCAAGTAAGGCTTCTAGACCTCAAGCCTAATTCCATCTTTTTGTTCATTCACCGTGTGGATGCTTCACCCACTAGCTGAAATGCTCCCCGGGTTAGGGTTAGGGTAGATCAAAGCAATAAACACTAACAATTATATGCAGATTAAATAACCCAAATATAACAATGAGGAATAACACAAAAGAGATCAACACAGAAATTTAACGTGGTTCACCCAATATGGGCTACATCCACAAAAACTTAGCCATCCAATGATTTTATTATCTAGTGCAAAACAAATTACAATCGCATGAATACATCACTGTACCATACATCCCAACCACTTATAACTAGCTTTTCAGAAGCTTCTAGAATTAGGGTTTTGTAATGTCATTTTTCTTTTGTCAGTTAATAAAAATTAACAACCGACTCTGATTGTGCAAAAAAGAGGGAAAAAAACTTTGTTTCGGGGGTTGCACCCCTGAATCCCTAATTCTTGGGGGCTTCCTCCCTCGAATCAGTCACCACATACCAACAATCTCCCACTTGGAGACTGATCTTGGGTGATACCACTACGCTTGCAACTCCCACTAGATTACAGGCTTGGTTGGTTTCTTATGTCCACCATTATCAGTCATGAAGGCCAACAGAAACTGATGAGGAAATCAATTTCTCCTATGTAACTGCCTTTGTTAACATATCTGCAGGATTCTCACTTGTGTAAATTTTATCTAGCTTCAACTGCCCATCCTCCAAAACTGACCAGATGAAGTGGTATTTGAGTTGTATGTGCTTAGTTTTTAAATACAAAGCTAAATTCTTAGCAAGATAAATGGCACTCTGGCTATCAGTGTACAAAGGGTTGTCTTCTTGTTGTTGCCCCAATTCCTTCAGAAAATGTTGTAACCAAAGCATCTCCTTGCTAGCTTCTATAGTAGCAACATACTCATCTTCAGTGATTAAAAGCGCAACAACCTTTTACAGTCTTGAAATCCAACTGATTGTAGTACCTCCTACAGTAAAAACATACACTGTAGTACTCCTACTACTATCAATATCACCTACCAAATCAGAGTCAACATATCCTTTTAGAGAAGAATGTTTTCCTCCAAAACATAGTTTCTTTGAAGTAGTACTTCTCAAATATCAGAGAACCCATTTTACAGCATTCCAATGTTCCATTCTCGGATTGCTTATATACCTGCTCACAACTCCCACTACATGTGCAATATCTAGCCTTGTGCATATCATTGCATACATCAAGCTTCCAATTGTTGATGCATATGGTATCTTAGATATTTTGTCTTCCTCCTCTTATGTCTTTGGACACATCTCCTTAGTCAACTTAAAATGACTAGGCAAAGGTGTACTAACTGTTTTTGCATTCTGCATGTTAAACCTTTTCAACACCTTCTCTACATATTCACTTTGGGACCAAAATAATTTTCTGTCTATCTTGTCCCGTGTGATCCTCATACCAAGGATTTGTTTTGTTGCACCCAAATCCTTCATAGAAAATGAATTTGCTAATTTCTTCTTAAGTTCATTAATATGCTACATGTTAGACCTAAGAACAAGCATGTCATCAACATAAAGCAACATGATAATATAGATGCCATTACCTAATTTCTTGAAATAAACCCAATAATCAGAATGACATCTTTTGTAACCTTGTTCAGCCATAAAACTATCAAATTTCAAATACCATTTCTGAGGTGCTTGCTTTAGGCCATACAAACTCTTATTTAACCTGTACACAAAATCCTCCTTACCCTTGACCTCATATCCCTATGGTTGCTACATGTATATTTCCTCTTCTAGATGCCCATGCAAAAAGTTTGTTTTCACATCTAGTTGTTCAAGATGCAAGTCTTCTGTAGCCACAAGACTTAGAATTGTTCTAATAGAAGTCATCTTTACAACCAGAGAAAATATTTCATCAAAATCTATACCTTTTCTCTATGCAAAACATTTTACCACAAGTCTGGTCTTATATATTTTCTTGCCTCCATCTGCTTCCTTCAACCTGTAAACGCATTTATTTGGCAATGCTCTTTTACCTGTAGGCAATTGAACTAAGTCCTAAGTCTAATTCTGTAGCAAGGAATCCATTTCCTCTTTCATGCTTAGCTTCCATTGCTTTTTGGTATCTACCTGCATTACTTCTTCATAACCTTCAGGTTCACCAAAATCAGTTAATAATATAGAATATAATGATGGAGAAAATATTTTAGGATTTTCTTGTGGGGTTCCAGGAACAATTTTCTACCTACGGATTCCATTATATGAATAGTAATTCTCAAAATCTCTACTGCAATACTCACCTCCATTATCAAATCTGAGACACTTCAACTTTTTTCTTGTCTCATTCTCAACCAAAGCTTTCCACTTTTTAAAAGTTTCAAATACTTCTGATTTTTGTTTTAGGAAATACACCCATGTTTTCCTAGTTGCATCATCAATAAAAGTAACATAATAGCAAGAGCCACCAAGAGAAGATACCTGAGCTGGTCCTCATACATATGAATGCACAAACTCTAATTTATCACTCTTCTTCTCTTTCCCAACTTTGAGAAATCAGACTCTTTTATGTTTTCCATAAACACAATTTTCACAGAACTCCAAGTCAATCTTCTTTAGACCTGGTAGCAAATTTTTGGAGTGAAGGATCTTCATTGCTTTCTCACTCATGTGCCCAAGTCTATGGTGCCACAGTTCTATTTCTCTCCCTACAACAAGTGTTATAATTGTCTTAGTAGCAACTATTTTCATAGTAGCTAAGGTGGAATAAGTATTACTAGTACACAAATATAATGTGCCTACCTTTTCACCTTTAGCAACCACTAATGCACCTTTAGTGACCTTCAAGACTTTGTCTAAAAATGTAACTATACAACCTTCACTACCCAGTTGTCCTGCAGAGATTAAATTCCTTCTCAAATTTGGAACATGCCTTACCTCTTATAGCAACCATTTATTTCCATTCTGCAACTTAATTTTTATCTTTCCTTTTCCGACAATTTGATAGGGTTCATCATCACCCAAATATACCTGTCCAAAATCACCTTGAACATAATCTACAAAATATTTCCTATGGGGTGTGGCATGAAATGAATCCCTTGAATCTATTACCTAGGAATCATTAGCATTATCTAAACACATAATTAAAGCATCCTGTAATTTGTTACTTGCAACATTAGCTTCCTTACTAATGTACAGTACTTGCATGATCAGCTTCCACATACCAACACCCCAGACATCTTTGGTAACCTCATTATAATTTCTAATTTCAAAATACTTCCTCATCTCCATAAGCCATGCCTTTATTGTATCTCTACTTACGGATCCATCAAATTTAGGTGGCATGACCTTTTTCATGTCATGAGACAGTTCCATAGCCATAAGGCTCCTCTTATCCCCTTCTTGTCTAGCCACAGAGTTATTTTCTCTATGTTGGCTTTGGGTGGTGTCATTATGGTGTTACTAGCCATCACCCCCATCATAATCATCTTGCCTATCTTCTGACTAGCCTCCTACTTTAAGTTTGAGAGTTTCTACCCTCGCCCTTGTTTCTTTCAACAAAGTCAAGCTCAGATTGCCCTTAAGGTGCTCCTTCATCTCGACTATCCTCCATTCTGGTTCTAACTCAAAACTTTACTGCAATCTACTTCTTCCTAAAGTTTGTAGATTAATCACAGATTAGTTTTTCCATGTTAGACAATTTATTCATTTTACAAATCCACTCACATTTGTGTAATCTTTAACAAGAAAGGAAAGATTGTCAAAATTGCCATTACATTACATTTTCTATTGGATTACATATAATCCACAAAATTACAAAGTTGTTTTTACAACTTGCTCCTGCAAGTCATTTACAATTTGGGATAGCTTCCCGTATTCATGTTTTCTTTTCAATCTTAGGATGTGAGGATACACATAGTATTCCTTCACATCCTCCTTAGGTACATTACCATCTTTAGGGTTATTTCCCTCGGCTGGTGATTTAGGGACAGAGGGTGTCACTGATGCTTTAGTAGAGTTAGGGGCAGCCAACCTTTTATCTTTCCTTAACTCCTTCTTGATGAATTTCACAGCTTGTGCCTTCAAGATCTTTTGTTGGTGTAGGTAATGTCCATGTTCTGTTACCTTCTTTCAAGGTGCAGTTCTAATTTTTACCATTCTAGCACAGAACATCCAATCATTAGCATACTTAATGTTGGATACAATAATCATCAAGTAGTGAGCTCATAAGGTCCATTTATTGAACCTGGTAGCTTTGATACCATATGTAACATCACCATCCATAATGCTCAAGATTTAACTTAAACATGTATCTTCATCAAGCTATTAATTCACAAATTGATAGAGATAATCAAATTTGAACCAAAAGAAACAATGTTTTCATCAATTAAGCATGTCAATCTAATCATGATATAACAAAGCTTACATTTTAGTAATCAATTACAAGTCTTTAGTGAGTAACCATCACTAATCAAGTACAAGATATGCTCAAGGCATCATAGTTCAAATAATAAATTACAATACACTAGTAATAAATGCAAATATTGTATCAGGATCCCATGACATCAATCTTCATAATCCTTGGCTTGTCTCATGCTTGGGAAGGAGAGCATCATCCTAGTGCTTTTCCTCCAACCACGAACCTGTAGCTCCCCGCTAAACTTCCTAACTGGAAGAAGCCCTACCCTTCAAGGAAAGGTTAGACATTAGAAACAATTTGGTTAGCCATCTGGGTAAAGAGTGTTGTGTCCTTCCTAATGTCTCATGGTCACAAACTATAGATCCACTCTAACTTGTATGACAATACTGGAGACACTAGGCCATCTGGAACATTGTGGACTGGCAATACATGTAGAGATGGATACATTACTTTGGACAAAGTTTTATATAAATACACATTGCACAATGAATGTCATCGTATGTCCACCACCCTAACTCAACTTATAAGCTATCATGTCCTACAGTAAATTCTCATCAACCTTTCTCTTTAGGTCTAGTATGAGTGGGATCAATTCAATTCATTGTCCATACTTGGACATTCGACTCCCATCATAAGTTGGTTACAACTAATTAGGTTGATTTCATAATGAGGAACTAGTGACTCCTTGTCACTTTGGTCCCTTTTAGACTCATATCACAATTCAAGAAATTATTACCATCTTGGTTTATCTATTGTCTACATTATAGAAACTAAATCATCATATATGATGATGTCATATTCATAGTACTCAGGGCATATCTTTCCATAGTATAATAGAATGAATTCATTATACTAAATAGTTTTTATTATCTTTACGAGCTTTAGAAGCTAAACACCATTCTTAGTGGTTTACAAAGGGTATAAAAAAGAGATCATAACTTATAATAATAATCAGCTGGCCTTAGTTAAGACACAGAATAAATCTATATTGATCTTTAAGCACCACAAACTATTTTCATGATGAGACTATGATCTCAAATATCTCACCACTTTCACATCAATGGTTTAAAAATACAATTCTTGATAGTTTAAATATCCACGATGTATATCACAGTCAGGTTTTCCATGCATGCCAACTTGATATCAGTTATAGTGTATCAGTCGCAATGATGCATAAGTTCCTTTATGGCTATCTCCATAATTGAATGATTGTTTAATTCAAAGAGAAAAATATTATAACCATTAACTAGAGTCATTATCAGTTATGCAATGTTTCTATGCTGAGATTACTTCAGCTCTAACTTCATCATTAGATGACAAGTGTTTAATATGTTTTGAAGGCCGTCTCAGCCATAATGTCTCGAGCACCTATTATCACAAAAATGTGGAATGTATTATAGATGGGTCGTAATACCTTTAACTCAGACATAGAAAAGAGTTCATCTCTAAAAGTCTTGGCTTGGTGGCCTCGAGATAGTGTCACAACTAAAACATATTGTAGTCAATGCTCAACTTCTAAGCCTCAAGCTTAGCCACCGGAAAGAATACAATGTTTCACTGCCTCAGCCACATGGCCTAGAGCAAAGTCTCAAGAAAATGTTTCAATGTTTCAATATTCAGCCATATATCCTAAAGTGTAATATCAAAAAGAATATTGTGGGTTTCATTGCTCACCAAAACCCCAACAACAAACTCCCTATCTAGCCAAAAGTCTTTTTACAAAAATGAATAATCAAAGATTGATAATTGACCGACTCTTGGCATGTCATTTTAGAAGGTAACTACCTTTCCACTCAGTCGATTCCCACAAAAGTGGTTAGATCTAGGCATCGTGTGAGAAAGGATGAGCTCAAATCTCTCCATTATTCCTAAAGGCTGACTTAAAACAAATTAATAGCCTTTGATAGGAATCGAATATTATGATAAGTAAAATAATAACAATATTACTGCAATTCAACCTATAAAAAGGGTTTCATCCTTACTTTAAGGATTATCACTATATAATAGAAAACACAAATTGAGTCACAACAAGATCGTCAGTTGTTCGGGTTGAGTATTACTCCCCTAAAATTGACTATCATTCTTAGTTGAAAGACTAGGGAACAATATCGCAGAGAACAAAAAGATAATGAGAGACTTCCTTGTCTCTTTACACAATTGTCCCTTGACTTGAGATGATTCTCCAAGAACATCGTATGGTTATCACAACTAGTCATGATGGTACCAAGAACATAATGACTTACAAAGAACATGAAAACTAAGAAAAGAGAGACATGACACGTGACAACTTACGAAGGGGTTTAGAAGGACATAAAAGTTGATACTCAGATGGCCAATCAACCTTTTTCTTTCCCAACGTCTAACCTTTCCTGTAGGATGATACTCTCCTTCCTTCTTCAAAGGATATTCATTTTCCTGTTCACACTTAGGACCACAAGACCATGATCAGTGTATCATTATCATGTCTCATAATATAAATCAATTAATTTACAAATCTAATTAACATCAGTAACTACTTCATAGTCAAGAGTTAAATCAAATGTTTCCTCAATATTAAATCACTTAACTATGACTAATCCTCCTAAATATCAGGCAAGTTAATGATTAAGTCTAATTGTAAGTTGGGGATGTAACAATTGCATTCAACCATTTAATTGATTCATTCTCTTTAGGTTTGTTTATAACTTGCTCTACAATGAAGACACTAAAATAAAATTTTACCATAGTCGTTAGTACATTTATGGACACATTCAATATAGCCTCCTCTTTCTTCATCACCTTCCAATTAATTAAAATATTAGTTTTTTTATTGGATATCTTGGTATACAAAAGAATGGTGTCATGAATAAAAAGAAGTCCATCTAAAATAAACTTTTCTACCCATTCCTCCACTGCATTGCCAAAAAAATTGTACCTATTGATCTGATCAATGACCTCGGAGCTCACACCTTTAGGAATGTCAGAAGTAGCATCTATGGGTTAGGAAGTGATATCTATTAGAAACTTGCTAGTGTTTTCATTTATGTCAACCCCTAGAAGATGGTTCACTTGGTGTCTAAGTGCTTTTGAGAAAAAAATATAACATGTACAGTATCACAGAGGTACCATTAGTATTATGCTCGGCATTTCATCCTAATTAAAGATATGCTTATACGGTTTGGAAGTGTTGATGAAAGGTGTTTAGAGGTATTATATCCCAAGTTTTAGGTTTTGGATCATGTGAAAGTAGAAGATGTGTTTGACAAAGTATTTGACTATGAAGAAGACTGTCTAGGAGAAATAAGATTGCTTTGCATTTCTCTACATTGAGATTTCATGACCTATGGATCTGGTAATATACTTATATAGTCTACATCAATATTTCCTTGAAGTTTCCAATGTTGGCATGCTCCGTAAGTTTAGTTCTTGCATTGGTGATCAGTAACAGTGTGTCCTGATGTGTATAATGAAGACATTCTTTGATTCATGTGGTTGTCACAATATGGCAAAGAATTTTGATGATGTTGAGTGTTCTAAGAAGGTGTGTGAGTGTTATGGAGTGTCTCTTTGGTCCACATAACATTTTTAGACTTGAAGAAGGATGGATGTGATCGTTAGCTCAGGCTTGCCTGACTTGGCAAGCTAACACTATTTGAGGAGGTACCTCATGAATTATAGATGTGATAAGCAACTTGATGATATAATTTTTTTTATGAATATGCATGTCTATTACTAAAAAGTTTTTAAATAAAATACATATTCACAAAAAAAAGGCTGAGGGACACAAGGTAACCCCATAAAGTCCAATGTCACATGGGCAAAGCCCAAAGAGAAACAAAAGCAACTTAAAACAACATAAGAATTCAACTAAGCAGCAAGAGCAATCCTGGTGGGCAGCAGTGGTGGATCCTTATCCTCTAAATTGCCCTAGATATTAGTGGGGTCCTAGATATCCTCAGGAATGAACCAACCATCCATTATTTCTCCTTTTTTGCCATCATGCACTAGGGAAATAGCCAGGGCCAAAGTGGGAAACACTTTGGGAGAACCCAGCCAACTAGAGTCTTGCCATCCAGAGTCCTGCTAGCCACTTGTACCTCATGTATGCTGCTCATCCCTTCCAGAACCCCACGCAGAACCACCATACAGAGGAGAGGCAGATCACTACTTAGTAGCTCCACCCCATGAGGGAGAGGTAGAGTGCTGCCTAGGAATACCACCACTGCCAGAGTGGCAACAGGACTAGGAGTGGGGATTCTGAGAATGATGGTCAAGAGAACTCCTACCACGCCTTCGCCCCCAAGAGGGGGAATAACCCTGAGAAGTGGAAACATCAAGAGGGACCTTGGCCATAGTGCAAGGGGCATTGTCCCAGTGGTCTAGGAGTTCCTAGAGGTGAGAGACCTCCAAAGCAACTTTGTTGGCTTGAACCTAAATCTGAAGAAGCGCATTGTTGCAAATACAGGCTTTAGTAAACATAGAGATATCTATTGCTATAGTATGATGGGCAAAAATAGTAGAATTTCTATCCTTCTATGATGAAAACAAAATCTCCCCCTAGAAAACATGCCATATTTGAGTAAATCTGGATGAAAGATGAGGCTAGTCTCCTAAAAGAATCATATGCTAGGAAAAAGGTTCTAGATGAAATGGCCGAAAAAAAGTCATAAATCCAATTCCAAAGGTTCTGGGCATGTCGGAAAAACAAAAAGATATGCATAAAAGTCTCTGGTTGGCCACAAAATGGGCATCGAGGATCAGTAAAGCCTAAATGGAAGAGACAAGACCCAATTGGCAATCCTTGGAAAATCACACACCATGCAAAATGAGCCAACTTGGGTTCAAATAATTCAGACCAAATAATCTAGAATCACCTTTGCCAAATAGAAGGTGAAGACTGCAAATGCCAGTGGTTGTTTGAATAAGACACCATTGGTAGATGTGGTGATAGCCAATAGTATCCAAGTTGTGGTTTATACCATCAAAAAGTGGTCTTAGGAGACCACAACTAATCCTTCCGCTATGGATTAGCAGAAAAAATACCAATCTTGTGAATCATATTTAGTGGGAGAGCTAACATCACAATGTTGTAAGTTTCACGATCCAATCTGTTAAGATTAAATTGGACTCTTATATGTTCCCATGACCATAAATTCATTGAGGCTCTAGAAAATAAGTTCTTGGGAGTACGAATACCCCGCTAGTGAAAACATAAAGCATGAACCCAAGGAAGATTAGCAATAGGTTGATCTTGAACTTGAATGAGAGGGCACCACTAGAGAGATTGTAAAAATTGAATGAAAGACCTTCATGAAAATTAGAACAATTCCAGCAAAGCCAAGGTTTAATGGCTTCCCAAGCTAGCCAAAATGCTTTTGGCAACAAAATTACCTTCAATATGAATAGCTTCTTTCATAACAAGAAGGGTCTGAAAACCAATCCCCTTCCAAGCTGGGTGGTTAACAGGATAGCCTAAAGATATATAGTGTTGAAGCAACACTTTCTAGGCCTCATTACTAGAGACTGCCCACACAATCCATTTGGCACAAAGAGCCATACCTTGGCATTGAGTGGAAAGGAGTCCAAGCCCTCTAGAGTCTCTTGAGAGCTAGCAAAATTCTGAGGCAACTCTGTGAAACCCTCTATGCTCCTCAAAGGAGGCCCATAAAAAATCCTTGAGAAGCTTCTCCAACTTCATGTATGAATCTTTAGACAAGGCCTAGCAAGAAGAGTAATAAATATGAGTAGCTATGAGAATTGTGGAGCAAAACTAAAATTTACCAGACAAATAAAGCATCTTGGTGATCTAGAATGAAAGCTTCTTCTCAATTCAAGAAAGCACAACATTCCAAAGATCCACAGGGGAGGCTTGGAAAGAAAAAGAAATGCCCAAAAAGTGAAAAATTTCTCCATGATTGATCCACTTCCAGTGATATTGGAGGAGACATTGAGGAGACGGAAGAATGGATTGCCTATAACATTGAGTTTTATGCCATTGAATTGCAGAGCTAGAGGCTAGACAAAATGTGTCAAGGCAATGAAGAGCTTCTTTGATATTTTGCTCTTCTTCAATTAGCTTAAGAGAGCAGTCATTTGCAAAGTGACCATTCAAAAGATGAATAGAAGAATCAAGGAGAGCAATTCCTCTAACCCACCCAAGAGAAATCGAATGAGCCAATAAATAGCTAAAACCTTCAGCAGCCAAGACATATAAAGAAGGAGCAAGCGAGCAACCTTGCCTGATAGAATGATGAGGGCCAAAAGCTTGAGATTGGTGATCACTAATGGTAATGCATGCAGAAGCATCTCCAAAAATGATTTTGACAAATTGAATAAAGTGGGGGCTAAAACCTAGAGCCTTAAGCATGGCAAGAATAAAAGGCCACTTAATGTGATCTTAAGCTTTAGCAAAATCGATTTTGAGGGAAAGGGCCTATTGCCAAGACTGGTGAGCCCATTCCATACCTTTCCAAACAAATATAATATTGTCCAAAATTAATCTAGATTTAGTGAAGCCTCTTTGTTTTGGGCGAATGATCTACGGAAGCAGATGACGAATTTTTAAAGCTAACACTTTGGCAATGATCTTGTAGGAAACATTGAGCAACATGATACGAAACTTATTCTAGATATCTTTAGGGTCACAAACCTTAGGTATGAATTTGATATTTCTCTTATTAATTAAATAACCTAAGGATTGATTATGAAAGGCTTATAGATAAACTTTGTGCAAGTCTGGACCCACACCATGCCATAATGCTTTATAAAACTCACAAGGAAAGCCATCAAAACTTGGAGATTTGTCATCCGCCATGGAAAAGACAGCCTCCTTAAGGTCTTCAATGGTGAGAAATTACTCAGAGAAGGCATGTTGAATTTATGAAAGCTTAGAAGGAACCATTTGAAGGCATTCTTGCAGAGCTCTAGAGAATCCTCTTGCGCTATGAAAACTTTCTCATAATGATAGACAAAAGATTGAATAATATCTAGCAGCTTAGAAAGCACCATCTACCCTTCCTGAATTTTCTTAATCCCTAGCGAAGAATGATGACAATGCAGAGCCAAGAAAAACTCCTTCGAAGCTCGATCTCCAATTTTAAGCCAATGAAGATGGGATTTGATCTGGGCACCCCTAGTAGTGTAGCTATCAACTAGCTATTTATGATGATGAAGATAATCCACCCTGGCCTATAAGGTTTGAGAAAAATGATTGGCAACAAGTTCTTCTATAGCATGGAAGAGATTCGAGGTAGTGGCCTTGTATGAGCACTGCCAAAAAGTGGCAAGTTGATGGCCATAGATGCAGAGAAACTGAGTGGTGCACTGAATGTGTGAGGGCCACCCTTTTTACTTCTGTTCTTGTGACTATTTACATTACTGTTATTGATACTTTTTATATTTGTGGGATAGTAGTTCCCGGATTTGTCAAACTATTAAACTTTATTATGATTATGGAAAAACTAATTGGGTGATGTTTGGATAAGTTTACATTTCAGAAAAGTTAATTAGGTGATGATGTAAAATTGTAATATGATTTCATTTATGCTATTTAGAACTATGTCACGGTAATGCATGTTTTTAAGTTGCTTCGGCTATGATGATTATATGTGAAACTGATCTTGTAATTTAGTGTACAGGATTTACTAATCAAACCACAGATTCTGGAGATCATTCCGCACCTTGTTATTGTTATTCCTTGTTAAGCCGATCTGGTTCCACGAGGAACCAAGATCACTCTGTGTTTGATGTGGTGTTGTGTTGTAAAGTGGTCTTTCATAAGGTCGAATGGGTTAGGTTACCCTCTTGTAACACTATATTATGATTTGTGTTGTAAAAAGATTGAATTTGAATTTCTTTCTTTTATTTAAATTTTTGAGGCCTTTTCTTGTGCTTTACCTTGACCCTGGGTCTCCTGAGTAGGTTGAAGTTGACGCTGGGTTATACCCCATGGGTCCATGGCCCCATTTGGCATGGGTAACCCTTGAGTAACCTCCATAAGGTCATCTTAACTTCACCTTGAAGTTAAGTGGCGAAAATTGGAGGTATGGGGGGGATAGGATGGGTTGTACCAACACCCAACCCATCCCTCTTCAATCCCCAAGGTAAGAGATGACTACAAACCCATCCATTATAGAGGAATTGACTTGAAGTCACCCTCACCATTAGTGAGATTCCCCATGAGTTGTGTGGTCATCCATAATGAAGGAAGGAAGAAGAGGCATGGGTCAGGGAGGACAGAACTGTGGTTGGCAGCAGCAGGGTTCACGTAGAGATCAGAGACAATAGGGTTCATCGGCAGGACCTGCAAGGTCTCAACAGTCTTAAAAAGGATCACAGGGGTCCACTGGAGGGACTGGGCAACAACAGTCAGGCAGAACACAGTCAGGACAGTTACAGGCTAGAGGACCGTGTTATGTGTGTGGTGGGGCAGGGCATTTGGCTAGAGAGTGCCCGCAAGGATTTACAGCAGGGGGACAGCCTCGATCAGGAGGATCTAAGTAGACCGTAAGTGATGTGGGTAGATCCCACCACATGTTTGCAGCAGTTGATAACTGCCAGGCCGATTTCCAGGCCTCACTCATCGAGGTAGCAGGTACAATTGTGGACTTCCCCATCTCTATCCTTTTTGACTCAAGAGCTACTCACTCCTTTCTGTCTACATCGTTAGTGGAGCGTTGTAGGCTGGTGGCTTCTAGGCAAGACATTAGGTGGGAGGTTGAGTTGGCCTTAGGGGCTAGGATGTCAGTAGATACCTTGGTTAAAGACTGCAATATCACATTAGGATCCTTTACTACATCATGTGACCTTAGGGTTATGCCATTAGGATCCTACGGTGTAGTTCTGGGTATGGATTGGCTTGCAGCACATAGAGCCAAGCTAGATTGTCGCCAGAGGATGATTAGCTATTTAGACGATCATGGTTCGCCGGTTCAGATATTGGGCATTCAAAAGCCCATGGCTGTTCGTATGATATCCGCTCAATAGCTTAAGCACTGTATGCGGAAGGGATGTCAGATGTTTGCTATTATAGTTAGTGATAGAGCAGAGCATGAACCTGAGGCTACCTTAGATGATCACCCTGTCCTTAAAGAGTTTGCTGACGTATTTCCACCAGAATTACTAGGTATGCCTCCACGCAGAGAAATGGACTTCCACATTGAATTAGTGCCAGGTGCGGAACCGATATCCCATGCACCCTATAGGATGACTACACATGAACTCACCGAACTTAAGCTACAGTTAGAGGAATTACTTGAGAAGGGGCACATCTAACCTAGCGTTTCACCATGGGGCGCACCAGTTATCTTCGTGAAGAAGAAGGATGGGTCTCTTCAATTATGCATGGACTACAGGCAGTTGAACAAGTTGACGGTGAAGAACCGTTATCCATTGCCTAGGATTGATGACCTATTTGATCAGATGCAGGGAGCTAGAGTGTTCTCAAAAATTGATCTAAAATCTGGGTATCACCAATTGCGCATCATAGAGGCAGATATTCATAAGACTGCTTTTCGAACCAGATATGGCCATTACGAATTCACAGTGGTACCCTTCGGGTTAATGAACGCCCCTGCAGTGTTCATGAGTCTCATGAACGGGGTGTTCCGTACTTAATTAGATCGGTTCATGATTATATTTTTAGACGATATTTTGATTTATTCACGGATTGAGGAGGAGCATGTAGAGCATTTGCCTGAAGTGCTGCAGCGATTACGAGAACAACAACTTTATGGCAACTTGGCGAAGTGTGCCTTCTTCAGGACAGAGGTGCAGTATTTGGGACATATTTTATCAGGCGATGGTATCTCCGTCAATCCATCTAAAATTAGAGCAATTCAAGAGTGGCCAACACCCACCAATGTGACAGAGGTCAGAAGCTTTATGGGATTAGCCAGGTATTATCGTCAGTTTGTTGAGGGCTTTTCTAGGATAGCACATCCCATCACTTCCCTTCAGCGAAAAGGGAAGGGTTTCAACTAGACCGAGTAGTGTGAGAAGGCCTTTAGAGACCTCAAGGAGTGTCTTACCAGTGCTCCTATTTTAGTAGTTCTAGATCCTACAGAAGAGTTTGTTGTTTGCACAGATGTAACATTAGAGGGATTGGGAGCCATGCTTATGTAGGGTGGTAGAGCGATCACATACGAATCGCAAAAACTGAAGACACATGAGTTAAACTACCCTACTCACAACTTAGAGCTCGCAGCAGTTATTCATGCTCTTGTCCACTGGAGACATTTCCTCTTAGGTCGACGCTTTGAACTCCACTTGGATCATCATAGATTGCAGTATATTTTTACACAGCCAAACTTGAATGCCCGCCAACGGCGTTGGATGGAATTCCTATGCGAGTATGACTTTGATGTCCACTACATCAAAGGGAAGGAGAACATGGTCGCTGATGCTTTGAGTCGAAGGCACCACGAGATCCTGACCCTGACTTTGAGGGTGGACTTGAGAGATCGCATCTTACAGCATCTGCTGGAGGACGAGTGGTTTCTTGAGGTGCAGCAGGAAATTCTAAATCAAAGGGCCCTTGAGGGCAAATTCGTAGGATATACTCTTGAGTCTGATGGTTTGCTTAGACATCAGCAACGCATCTATGTACCGCACGCGGGTAATCTTCGTACCGTTATTCTATCAGAGGCGCATAGAGCACCCTACACAGCACACCTAGGAGTGAAGAAAATGCATGCTGACTTACGACAGCTTTATTATTGGGATGGGAAGAGGCGTGACATTACAGAATATGTTGCTCATTGCCTAGAATGTCAGAGGGTCAAGGCCGAACATTAGCATCCAGCAGGACTGTTGTACCCTCACGAGATACCTGAATGGAAATGGGACACCATTTCTATGGATTTTATCGTTGGTCTACCTATGTCATCATGTCGCCATGATGCTATTATGGTGACAGATGACAAGCTGACCAAAGTGGTACATTTTTCACCGATATGCACAACGTACAATGCACCATCCATGGCAAAGGTGTTTCTTGATCAGATTGTTAGACTTCATGGGGTACCTTGCCGCATTATATCTGACAGAGACCGTATTTACTTCATCATTCTGGAGAGCCTTACATCAGGCGTTGGGCACACAGCTCAACTTCAGTTCAGCCTATCATCCGAAGACCGACGGACAAACAGAAAGAGTTAACTAGGTGTTAGAAGACATGCTTCGCATGTATGTTATGGACCATCAGTCTAGATGGGAGGAGTACCTGTAGCTGGTTGAGTTCACCTACAATAATGGGCATCACAGCTCATTGGGTATGCCTCCTTTCCAGGCTTTATACGGCAGACCATGCATAATACAATTGAGTTGGGATCGGATAGAGGACAGAACAGCCATCGGTCCAGAGATAGTTCAGAATATGGAACATCAGGTCAAACAGATTAGACAGAGACTTCAGGAGGCACAGGACAGATAGAACAAGACTGTTGATGCTAAGAGGACAGACTGAAGCTCCTCTGTGGGTGACAGAGTATTTTTGAGAGTGTGATTGCACAAGAGTCCAATCCGTTACGGGAAGGGCTCTAAGCTCGCACCTTGATTTGTAGGACCTTTTGAGATCTTGGAGTAGATAGGACCAGTAGCCTATCGTCTAGCCTTGCCACCTAGCCTGTCACATATCCACGATGTATTTCATGTCTCAATTTTACTTCAATATATCTCTGACTTATCTCACGTGTTGGATTGGAGTGCTCTTCAGGTAGAGGCAGATGGATAGCTGGCGTTGGAGCCAATTTGCATATTGGCTCGTCGGACGCTGGCCCTTCGAGGTTGAGAGCTGGACCAGGTTAGGGTAAAATGGGACCTACACGATGAAATCACAGTGACATGGGAAGATGTAGAGAGACTGAAGACCCTTTATCCTCACCTTTTTTATGACTTCTAGGAGGAAGTACAGTCTTAGGGGGAGAGGATGTGAGGGCCACCCTTTTTACTTCTGTTCTTGTGACTATTTATATTACTATTATTGATACTTTTTATATTTGTGGGATAGTAGTTCCCGGATTTGTCAAACTATTAAACTTTATTATGATTACGGAAAAACTAATTGGGTGATGTTTGGGTAAGTTTACATTTCAGAAAAGTTAATTAGGTGATGATGTAAAATTGTAATATGATTTCATTTATGCTATTTAGAACTATGTCATGGTAATGCATGTTTTCAAGTTGCTTCGGCTATGATGATTATATGTGAAACTAATCTTGTAATTTAGTGTGCAGGATTTACTAATCAAACCATAGATTTCAGAGATTATTCCACACCTTGTTATTGTTATTCCTTGTTAAGCCGATCTGGTTCCACGAGGAACCAAGATCACTCTGTGTTTGATGTGGTGTTGTGTTGTAAAATGGTCTTTCATAAGGTTGAATGGTTTAGGTTACCCTCTTTTAACACTATATTATGATTTGTGTTGTAAAAAGATTGAATTTGAATTTCTTTCTTTTATTTAAATTTTTAAGGCCTTTTCTCATGCTTTACCTTGACCCTGGGTGTCCTGAGTAGGTTAAAGTTGACCCTGGGTTATACCCCATGGGTCCAGGGCCCCATTTGGCATGGGTAACCCTTGAGTAACCTCCATAAGGTCATCTTAACTTCACCCTGAAGTTAAGTGGCGAAAATTGGAGGTATGGGGGGAGATAGAATGGGTTGTACCAACACCCAACCCATCCCTCTTCAATCCCCAAGGTAAGAGATGACTACAAACCCATCCATTATAGAGGAATTGACTAGAAGTCACCCTCACCATTAGTGAGATTCCCCATGAGTTGTGTGGTCATCCATAATGAAGGAAGGAAGAAGAGGCATGGGTCACCTGTCTTTTCCTCCTTTAACTCCTTTTATTTCTCCCATGCGTAAGAGAAATGACATGAGGAGAGGGATAAGGAGGACTTTAGGGATGGGTGAGTGACATAAGCCAACACTCATCCCTTGGGACATAATAGTGGTTTGGGGAAGAGTGAGGAGGTGACAAGTGTCACCTCCCCATTCCTCTAAACTGAGAGGATTTGGGTTATTTGAATCCCATTTTTGGGATGGAGAGGGAGTTAGTTGAATTTCTTTTGAGAGTTTTATTTATTTTCATATTTTTTTTAAAAAAAAGGATTTTTCTTGGAGAGGGAAGAGAGAGGGAGTTTGGTAGCTTAGGTTGGAGCAGATCTCAGTGGAGCTCTACAACAGCTTCATCCTTAAAGGGCTTTGTAAGGTTGGTTTGTTTTTACCTTTCTTTCATGTATCTGATTGTTGTATGAAAAGTGTGTGAAAGTTGTTTATTTGCTTGTGTTTTTTATTTGTTTTTGTGGGAACTGTTGTCGGGTTGTTGACAGAGCTTCTCCCACTTGGGAGAAATGCTCATCAAGTTTGGGGTAGGGGAGGAGTGATCCTCCTTGGGTGCATACCTGGTTTCTTCTTTTGGGATGTTGAAAGCCTTGAGGGTATGTGTGGATGACTTGAAAAGAATTGTCATTTGGCTTGAGAGTCCAAATACGAACTCTATGGAGAAGTTGTTATCAAATTAGGCTTGAGGCCAAGAGAAATTGTGTTGGTTATATTATCTGTAAGGGTGACACTCTAGAGTCAAGTGTGTCCACTCTCCTACCCCTTGTAAAGCTCACTGTACTTGAGTTTTTGTGTTGTGTAATTTACCCACGGGTGGTTGTGTGTTTTGGGTTTGTTGTTGTTTCCTGTTGTGAAGTGGATTGCTTGAGTTACCCAGGTGTGAGTATGATCTCGCTAGCTCGGGGGTGACCCTCTTGCAGGTCTACGGTAGGGAGGAGAGCTAGATGAGTGGTGTTTTCCTTCTTTGTTTTGTTTGATATGCAGGTTTCCTCTTGAAGCTTATGGTTGGAATTGGAGGATTGCTATATTTAGGGAGAAAGAATTTCATCCTTGCTATAAGAAGAGTTTGGTTCATTGAGTTACATCCTGTTTAAGTTCATTGTGGAGGGATTTTCTTCCTCTGAAGTTGTAAGATTTATTGTTTGGGGAAAGAGAGAAATTCTTCCCTTCAGTATTGTTTGTTTGTTATGAATTTTGACAGTCTACATTTACTTGGTGTATATATTTGTGAAGTAGTGAAATGTATGATTGATTTAGACAAAGGTGTTAAATTTATCTATAGTATTGTTTGGAGGTGGTGGAGGAAACTATGTATTTTGTTAATGTTTAGATATTGTAATTTGAACCAGTTGTGAGCCAATGTGATATTAATTATGCTTTCCATTCCCATTTTAAACTAATATGCGTTAAATTGAAATTTGCAAGTTAGAATTAAGAGAAGAAAAGCAAAGAAAAATCAATTTTAACATTATGTGTATGAAGTCTAATTCTTATAGTTGCATTGATACATATCTTAATAAAATTGTAAATGACAAATTAAGAGAATTGAACTTTAATTCCCTGTGTTTATATTTTCAATTTTTAGATGAACTGGAATTGTAAAATAGAGTTATAATTCAATCTCTACATTTAAGAATTTCAATTCTTAAAGGAGTGGAAATTGTAAATCGCATTTAGAAAAGATTATAATTTGTTCTCTGTATTTGAAATGTTCACTTATTATATGAAATTGTGATTATCTTATTTATAATTTTCTTTCAATCTTAATATTACAGAAAAAACTAAGAAACAAAAAACAATATTATTCTAATTCCCTGTATTTTATTTTCTCTGTGGAAGAAATAAGTCTGAGAACATTTATTAATAGCCTTATTATTTTAATTCTCTATACATTAGCTTTATTATTTTAATTCTCTGTATCATTTTATTCTCTGTGGAAGAGATATTTCTGAAAGTAGAGGTGGGAAATATATATATATATCTTATTGTAAATGGAGTTGTTATTAAAATAATATAAAGAAAATTACAGAAAGAAAAGAAATAAATTAATAATAAAAAAAAAATAATATAAACAAAATGGCATTTTCGTAGTTTAACGTTGTTTACACAACACATACAAATTTGAGTGGTGGTGGGAAGGGTTTGAACCTTCCCACCACCCGCGTCTAAGTCTATTGGGTGTGGGAGGGGTAGAGCCCCCACCCACACCCCACATAGTGGGATGTGGGTGGGGGCTCCGCCCCTCCCCACACCCCCGCCAATCCACAACCCCACGGGCTCCCCTCCCGTGATACTCCTCACACCTCCCGCCGTGGCCTGAACACCACGCCCTCTGCACTGCATCACACCTCCCACCACGGCCCGAACACCGCATCCTCTATGCTGCCGTACCACCTCCGCCGTGACCCAAAACTCTGCCCTCCACACTCCACACCACCGCCTGCCTCATTCCGCGCCCCCACCTCTACGTTCGGCCTCTCCATTGCCACTGCGCCCTCAGCCATGGACGCCACCGCTTCTCCTTCTCTTTGCCCTTCACACAAACAAAAAAAAACAAAAGGGTAAGAACAGTTAGGGTTTTATTTGGTAAACAAAAAAACAAATAAAATATGATATGTTTCCATGGATTGGATTTTGATAAAGAGGAGAGACTCTTTTATAATATAACAAATGGAATATAATGGTATAAGTATATATATATATATATATATGTATATATATATATATGTATATATATATATGTATATATATATATATATATATTTATATTTTATTTAAAAAGAAATCTTATAATAGGAAGATTAATAATTTCAAAGGGAGAATAGACTGTATATGTAAACAAAATAATTATTATAAACACATGTATTTTAATATAATGTAGTTTCAAAAGAGTTTCTTGGAAGTTTCTCATTCAACGCAAAATTAGTAACCAGGAAAATGAAGAGAAAAATTAGACGTCTCCTATTATAAAGGACACTGGAAATAAACTTAAAGAAGCCATCACAGACATTCCATGTGAGGCCATTTTAATCTCAACTGTAGTTAGTAAATGTCTAATTGAGAAAAAAAATAAAAGAGAGAAAGAAGAAGAAAAACTAACATTGGAAAACACAGAGGACAAAATGCGCGACATTTCCCAACTGGGATAAGAGAACTAGGTAGATTTACCCTTCCGATAATCCTGTTTAGGAATAAGATTAATTTGCAATTACTACAAACATAGAGGTGAATCCGAGAGCGAAGAAAACTAAGAGATGGAGTCCAGCAAAGTAGTAACCAGTTTCTATAATCAGGACCACTCAGGAATTAGGATTAATGTAATTTAAAATGCAGTGATAACTTTGATTGATGAAGAACATGAAGAAAGGATAGGATAAACATAAAGAAAACGTAGAAACCAAAAGAGAGAGATTGAAATATAAGCAAACTAGATTTCAGAGAAATAGTTAAGGTGAATGCAATAGAAATACAATCAAAATTAAGATCCAGAGAAAAGGAAGAGAGGGCAAACGAATGGCCTTGTAGAGAATGCTAAGTTCGAAGGAGGAGTATATTTTAGGAAACAAGAGAGGAGACAGACAATTGTGATTTGTTAAAAAATGACCCAATAGGTAGATCACGTGTCAGTTTATTAGGAACAAGGCATCATGGGAAGTTGTTAATCTATCAGGGAACCTCGTAAGGTGTATAGTGTTGAATAATTCCCACTTACACCGTAAGGCATTATGCTACCAAAATCTACCGAGAATTAGGGTTAGGAACCTTACCTTGTAGCGACATTAACAGCGTCATAGAGACCCCCTTGTTGGACCGCTTGCATTTGGGAGAACGTAATTATACTTGGCACCTCACTGATGGTTGAAGTGTTTTCACCTTGAGCGTACACCACCAAGCATGCTTACGCATGCGAGGGGGTTTCTAGGGAAGCATGAGAAATTTTTTGATATTTCGTGTCATAACCACATGACAGATGTGGCTATGACATGTGTGATGCGTGTTGTGACCGCATGGAAAATGTGGGCATGACATTTGGTATCAGAGCACCGGTTTAAACACTGGGCATATTTGGGCACATTGTTATTCCGCAACTTTGATTAATTAGTCTCTACCTTGTTTTGTAGGATGCCTCCCCGACGTGTTCGACAAGCGCAATCACATCACACAGCGTCTGTCGAGGTGCACAGCAATTCCTCAACTGAGGGACAGGCACCAGCAGTTACAGCAGCATCACCTGCACAACCTGTACCAGAAGCACCACTAGTACCACAGGCACCACCAGTATTGGATATAGGTCCACAGATCTTACAGGCACTACAGGCTATGTTAGAGATGTTACCGCCAGTGATTCCTGAGCCATGTGATGAGACTCGTGTTGATCCGCAAGAGGAGCCACGTGCTGAGTCATGTGTTGAGCCAATTGAGGAGCCCCACATTGATCTGCGAGAGGTGCCACGTGTGGAGCCTATCGTTTAGATCCCTGACACTATAGTAGAGGAGGTAGGGTCACCCTGCCGTGCACAGAGTAGGAGTCCTCCGAGACCTTTGCAACAAGATGAGACCCATAGGGCAGAATAGGTACATCATGGATTGTATGAGGATGGTGTGGAAGAGCCAGTTGTGGGACTTAGAGACAGAGGGGACCCCATCAGAGATCTACTTAGGCTCAACCCACCCACTTTCGCAAGTGCTACAGAGGGAGCTGTGGCTGAGGCTTGGCTAATTAGTTTAGACAGGTGTTTCACGTTGCAACCATATGGAAGCAACACGAAAGCATGAGTGGCAGTCCATCTTCTGAGGGATGCAGCAACTACTTGGTGGTGCACTGAGGAGTGCAAGCACCGACTTTCTGTGGATACACTCACTTGGGATATCTTTATAGAGTGCTTTAATGTGTGATATTTGTCAGAACATTACAAACAGCGCAGGATTGATGAGTTCCATGATTTACAGCAGAGGGGACTCACTGTTACTCAGTATGAGAGCTGATTTATTGAGTTTTCTCATTACGTGGAGTACTTCCATGATGAGAGACTCTTGATACACAAATTCATCAGAGGGCTGAATCATGGGATAGCAGGACCAGTTTGTATGGTGGATCCCCAGACCATGAGTGAGGCTGTTGAAAAAGCCCTTATAGCAGAGGAAATTCAGGGATGAGGGTAGAATTCATGCCCACAGTATCAGGATCGTAATACCCAACAACAACAGAACTTTCGAAGGCCTCAAAACACGACATAGAGAGGAGGATATAACTCTTCATCATTACCTCCTAGGCCTCCACAGCAGCAGCAACATCAGCAAAAATCTAAATTCCAAAAGAGGGGTCAAGGAGGACAGAACTGTGGTTGGCAGCAGCAGGGTTCACATAGAGATCAGAGACAGCAGGGTTCATTGGTAGGACCCGCGAGGTCTCAGCAGTCTTACAGAGGCTCACAGGGGTCCACTGTATGGACTGGGCAACAACAGTCGGGCAGAACACAATTATGGCAGTTACAGGCTAGAGGACTGTGTTATGTGTGTGGTGGGGCAGGGCATTTGGTTAGAGAGTGCCCGTAGGGATTTACAGCAGGGGGACAGCCCCGATCAGGAGGATCTGAGCAGACCATAGGTGACGTGGGTAGATCCCACCACATGTTTGCAGTGGTTGATAACCGCCAGGCTGATTTCTAGGCCTCAATCATTGAGGAAGCAGGTACGATTGGTGACTTCCCCATCTCTATCCTTTTTGACTCAAGAGCTACTGACTCCTTTCTGTCTATATCGTTAGTGGAGCGTTGCAGGCTGGTGGCTTCTAGGCAAGACATTAGGTGGGAGGTTGAGTTGGCCTCAGGGGCTAGGATGTCAGTAGATACCTTGGTTAAAGACTGCAATATCACATTAGGATTCTTTACTACATCATGTGACCTTAGGGTTATGCCATTAGGATCCTACAGTGTAGTTTTGGGTATGGATTGGCTTGCAGCACATAGAGCCAAGCTAGATTATCGCCTGAGGATGATTAGCTGTTTTGACGATCATGGTTCACTGGTTAAGATATTGGGCATTCAAAAGCCCACTGCTATTCGTATGATATCCGCTCAGCAGCTTAAGCACTGTATGCAGAAGGGATGTCAGATGTTTGCTATTACGGTCAGTGATAGAGCAGAGGATAAACCTGAGGCTACCTTAGATGATCACCCTATCCTTAAAGAGTTTGCTGACGTATTTCCACCAGAATTACTAGGTATGCCTCCATGCAGAGAAGTGGACTTCCACATTGACTTAGTGCCAGGTGTGGAACTGATATCTCGTGCACCCTATAGGATGACTATACATGAACTCACCGAACTTAAGCTACAGTTAGAGGAATTACTTGAGAAGGGGCACATCTGACCTAGTGTTTCACCATGGGGTGCACCGATTATCTTCGTGAAGAAGAAGGATGGGTCTCTTCGATTATGCATGGACTACAGGCAGTTGAACAAGGTGACGGTGAAGAACCGTTATCCGCTGCCTAGGATTGACAACCTATTTGATCAGATGCAGGGAGCCAGAGTGTTCTCAAAAATTGATCTAAAATCTGGGTATCACCGATTGCGCATCACAGAGGTAGATATTCATAAGATTACTTTTCGAACCAGATATGGCCATTACGAATTCACAGTGGTACCCTTCGGGTTGACGAACGCCCCTACAGTGTTCATGAGTCTCATGAACGGGGTGTTTCGTACTTACCTAGATCAGTTCGTGATCATATTTTTAGGTGATATTTTGATTTATTCATGGACTGAGGAGGAGCATGTAGAGCATTTGCGTCAAGTGCTGTAGCGATTACGAGAACAGCAGCTTTATGGCAACTTGGTGAAGTGTGCCTTCTTTAGGACAGAGGTGTAGTATTTGGGACATATTTTATCAGGCGATGGTATCTCCATCAATCCATCTAAAATCAAAGCAATTCAGGAGTGGCCAACACCCACCAATGTGACAGAGGTCAGAAGCTTTATGGGATTAGCCAGGTATTATCGTTGATTTGTCGAGGGCTTTTCCAAGATAGCACATCCCATCACTTCCCTTCAGTGAAAGGGGAAGGGTTTCAACTGGACCGAGTAGTGTGAGAAGGCCTTTAGAGACCTCAAGGAGCGTCTTACTAGCGCTCCTATTTTAGCAGTTCCAGATCCTGCAGAGGAGTTTGTTGTTTGCACAGATGCATCATTAGAGAGATTGGGAGCCGCGCTTATGCAGAGTGGTAAAGCGATCGCATACGAATCACAAAAACTGAAGACACATGAGTTAAACTACCCTACTCACGACTTAGAGCTCGCAGCAGTTATTCATGCTCTTGTCCGCTAGAGACATTTCCTCTTAGGTCGATGCTTTGAACTCCATTCGGATCATCATAGCTTGCAGTATATTTTTACACAGCCAAACTTGAACGCCTGCCAATGGCATTGGATGGAATTCCTATGCGAGTATGACTTTGATGTCCACTACATCAAAGGGAAGGAGAACGTGGTCGCTGATGCTTTGAGTAGAAGGCACCACGAGATCCTGACCCTGACTTTGAGGGTGGACTTGAGAGATTGCATCTTACAGCATCTGCCGGAGGACGAGTGGTTTCTTGAGGTGCAGCAGGAAATTTGCAGGATATACTCTTGAGTCTGATGGTTTGCTTAGACATCGGCAACACATCTATGTACCGCACATAGGTAATCTTCGTACTGTTATTCTATCAGAGGCTCATAGAGCACCCTACGCAACACACCCAGGAGTGAAGAAAATGCATGCTGACTTACAACAGCTTTATCATTGGGCTGGGATGAGGCGTGACATTACAGAATATGTTGCTCATTGCCTAGAATTTTAGAGGGTCAAGGCCGAACATCAGCATCCAGCAGGACTGTTGTACCCTCACGAGATACCTGAATGGAAATGGAACACCATTTCTATAGATTTTATCATTGGTCTACCTATGTCTTCACGTCGCCATGATGCTATTATGGTGACATTTGACAAGCTGCCCAAAGTGGCGCATTTTTCACTGATATGCACAACGTACAATGCACCATCCGTGGCAAAGGTGTATCTTGATCAGATTGTTAGACTTCATGAGGTACCTCGCCACATTATATTCAACAGAGACTCTATATTTACTTCATCGTTCTGGAGAGCCTTACATTAGGCGTTGGGCACACAGCTCAACTTCAGTTCAGCCTATCATTCGGAGATCGACGGATAAAGAGAAAGAGTTAACCAGGTGTTAGAAGACATGCTTCACATGTATGTTATGGAGCATCAGTCAAGATGGGAGGAGTACCTGTATCTGGTTGAGTTCACCTACAATAATGGGCATCACAGCTCGTTGGGTATGCCTCCTTTCCAGGCTTTATACGGCAGACCATGTAGAACACCATTGAGTTGGGATTGGATAGAGGATAGAATAGCCATTGGTCCAGAGATAGTTCAGAATATGGAATGGCAGGTCAAACAGATTAGACAGAGACTTTAGGAGGCACAGGACAGACTGAAGCTTCTCTGTGGGTGACAGAGTATTTTTGGGAGTGCGATCGCACAAGAGTCCAATCCGTTACGGGAAGGGCTCTAAGCTCGCACCTCGATTTGTAGGACCTTTTGAGATCTTGGAGTGGATAGGACCAGTAGCCTATCGTCTAGCCTTTCCACCTAGCCTATCATGTATCCACGATGTATTTCATGTCTTAGTTTTACGTCAATATATCTCTAACTTATCTCATGTGTTGGATTGGAGTGCTCTTCAGGTAGAGGCAGACGGACAGCTGGCATTGGAGCCAATTTCCATATTGGCTCGTCGGACGCTGGCCCTTCAAGGTTGAGAGCTGGACTAGGTTAGGGTCTAGTGGGACCTATACGACGAAGTCACAGTGACATGGGAAGATGCAGAGAGACTGAAGACCCTTTATCCTCACCTTTTTGACGACTTCTAGGAGGAAGCTCAGTCTTAGGGGGAGAGGATGTGAGGGCCACCCTTTTTACTTCTGTTCTTGTGACTATTTACATTACTATTATTGATATTTTTTATATTTGTGGGATAGTAGTTCCAAGATTTGTCAAACTATTAAACTTTATTATGATTACGAAAATACTAATTGGGTGATGTTTGGATAAGTTTACATTTCAGAAAAGTTAATTAGGTGATGATGTAAAATTGTAATATGATTTCATTTATGCTATTTAGAACTATGTCATGGTAATGCATGTTTTTAAGTTCCTTCGGCTATGATGTATGTGAAACTAATCTTGTAATTTAGTGTGTAGGATTTACTAATCAAACCATAGATTCTAGAGATCATTCTGCACCTTGTTATTGTTATTCCTTGTTAAGCCGATCTGGTTCCACAAGGAACCAAGATCACTCTGTGTTTGATGTGGTGTTGTGTTGTAAAGTGGTCTTTGATAAGGTCGAATGGGTTAGGTTACCCTCTTGTAACACTATATTATGATTTGTGTTGTAAAAAGATTGAATTTGAATTTCTTTCTTTTATTTAAATTTTTGAGGCCTTTTCTTGCGCTGTACCTTGACCCTGGGTGTCCTGAGTAGGTTAAAGTTGACCCTGGGTTATACCCCATGGGTCCAGGGCCCCATTTGGCATGGGTAACCCTTGAGTAACCTCCATAAGGTCATCTTAACTTCACCCTGAAGTTAAGTGGCGAAAATTGGAGGTATGGGGAGGATAGGATGGGTTGTACCAACACCCAAGCCATCCCTCTTCAATCCCCAAGGTAAGAGATGACTACAAACCCATCCATTATAGAGGAATTGACTTGAAGTCACCCTCACCATTAGTGAGATTCCCCATGAGGTGTGTGGTCATCCATAATGAAGGAAGGAGGAAGAGGCATGGGTCACCTGTCTTTTCCTCCTTTAACTCCTTTTATTTCTCCCATGCGTAAGAGAAATGACATGAGGAGAGGGATAAGGAGGACTTTAGGGATGGGTGAGTGACATAAGCCAATACTCATCCCTTGGGAATTAATAGTGGTTTGGGGAAGAGTGAGGAGGTGACAAGTGTCACCTCCCCATTCCTCTAAACTGAGAGGATTTGGGTTATTTGAATCCCATTTTTGGGATGGAGAGGGAGTTAGTTGAATTTTTTTGAGAGTTTTATTTATTTTCATATTTTTTTTATAAAAGGGATTTTCCTTGGAGAGGGAAGAGAGAGGGAGTTTGGTGGCTTAGGTTGGAGCAGATCTCAGTGGAGCTCTACAACAGCTTTATCCTTGAAGGGCTTTGTAAGGTTGGTTTGTTTTTACCTTTCTTTCATATATCTGATTGTTGTATGAAAAGTGTGTGAAAGTTGTTTATTTGCTTGTGTTTTTGATTTGTTTTTGTGGGAACTGTTGTCAGGTTGTTGACAGAGCTTCTCCCACTTGGGAGAAATGCTCATCAAGTTTGGGGTAGGGGAGGAGTGATCCTCCTCGGGTGCATACCTGGTTTCTTCTTTTGGGATGTTGAAAGCCTTGAGGGTATGTGTGGATGACTTGAAAAGAATTGTGTCATTTGGCTTGAGAGTCCAAATATGAACTCTATGGAGAAGTTGTTATCAAATTAGGCTTGAGGCCAAGAGAAATTGTGTTGGTGATATTATCTGTAAGGGTGACACTCTGGAGTCGAGTGTGTCCACTCTCCTGCCCCTTGTAAATCCTACTGTAGTTGAGTTTTCGTGTTGTGTAATTTACCCATGGGTGGTTGTGTATTTTTGGTTTGTTGTTGTTCCCTGTTGTGAAGTGGATTTCTTGAGTTACCCGGGTGTAAGTATGATCTCCGTAGCTCGGGGGTGACCCTCTTGCGGGTCTACGGTATGGAGGAGAGCTAGATGAGTGGTGTTTTCCTTCTTTGTTTTGTTTGATATGCAGGTTTCCTCTTGAAGCTTATGGTTGGAATTGGAGGAGTGCTGTATTTAGGGAGACAGAATTTCATCCTTGCTATAAGAAAAGTTTGGTTCATTAAGTTACATCCTGTTTAAGTTCATTGTGGAGGGATTTTCTTCCTCTGAAGTTGTAAGATTTATTGTTTGGGGAAAGAGAGAAATTGTTCCCTTCAGTAGTGTTTGTTAGTTATGAATTTTGGCAGTCTATGTTTACTTGGTGTATATATTTGCCAAGTAGTGAAATGTATGATTGATTTAGACAAAGGTGTTAAATTTATCTATAGTATTGTTTGGAGGTGGTGGAGGAAACTATGTATTTTGTTAATGTTTAGATATTGTAATTTGAACCAGTTGTGAGCCAGTGCGATATTAATTATGCTTTCCATTCCCATTTTAAACTAATACGCATTAAATTGAAATTTGCAAGTTAGAATTAAGAGAAGAAAAGCAAAGAAAAATCGATTTTAACATTATGTGTATGAAGTCTAATTCTTGTAGTTGCATTGATACATATCTTAATAAAATTATAAATGGCAAATTAAGAGAATTGAACTTTAATTCCCTGTGTTTATATTTTCAATTTTTAGATGAACTGGAATTGTAAAATAGAGTTATAATTCAATCTCTACATTTAAGAATTTCAATTCTTAAAGGAGTGGAAATTGTAAATCGCATTTAGAAAAGATTATAATTTGTTCTCTGTATTTGAAATGTTCACTTATTATACGAAATTGTGATTATCTTATTTATAATTTTCTTTCAATCTTAATATTACAGAAAAAACTAAGAAACAAAAAATAATTAGCTTTATTATTCTAATTCCCTGTATTTTATTTTCTCTGTGGAAGAAATAAGTCTGAGAATATTTATTAATAGCCTTATTATTTTAATTCTCTATACATTAGCTTTATTATTTTAATTCTTTGTACATTAGCTTTATTATTTTAATTCTCTGTATCATTTTATTCTCTGTGGAAGAGATATTTCTGAAAGTAGAGGTGGGAAATATATATATATATCTTATTGTAAATGGAGTTGTTATTAAAATAATATAAAGAAACTTATAGAAAGAAAATAAATTAATTAATAATAAATATATATATATATATATAAACAAAATGGCATTTTCATAGTTTAACACTGTTTACACAGCACATACAAATTTGAGTTGTGGTGGGAAGGGTTTGAACCTTCCCACCACCCGCGTCTAAGTCTATTGCCCCCACCCATAACCCACGTAGTGGGATGTGGGTGGGGGCTCTGCCCCTCCCCAAACCCCCGCCAATCCACAACCCCGTGGGCACACCTCCCGCGATACTCCTCACACCTCCCATCGCGGCCCGAACACCATGCCCTCTGCGCTGCCTCACACCTCCCACCGCAACCCAAACACCGCGTCCTCTGCGCTGCCGCACCACCTCCGCCGCGGCCCAAAACTCCACCCTCCACACTCCACACCACCGCCTGCCTCATTCTGCACCCCCACCTCTGTGTTCGGCCTCTCCATTGCCACTGCGCCCTCAGCCATGGACGCCGCCACTTCTCCTTCTCTCTGCCCTTCACACAAACAAAAAAAACAAAAGGGTACGAACAGTTAGGGTTTTATTTGGTAAACAAAAAAATTAAATAAAATATGATATGTTTCCATGGATTGGATTTTTATAAAGAGGAGAGCCTCTTTTATACTATAACAAATGGAATATAATGGTATAAGTATATATATATACATATATATCTATATATAAATATATATATGTATATATATATATGTGTGTGTGTATATATATATGTATATATATATATATGTATATATACATATATATTTATATTTTATTTAAAAAGAAATCTTATAATAGGAAGATTAATAATTTCAAAGGGAGAATAGACTTTATATGTAAACAAAATAATTATTATAAACACATGTATTTTAATATAATGTAGTTTCAAAAGAGTTTCTTGGAAGTTTCTCATTCAACGCAAAATTAGTAACCAGGAAAATGAAGAGGAAAATTAGACGTCTCCTATTATAAAGGACACTGGAAATAAACTTAAAGAAGCCATCACAGACATTCCATGTGAGGCCATTTTAATCTCAACTGTAGTTAGTAAACGTCCAATTGAGAAAAAAAATAAAAGAGAGAAAGAAGAAGAAAAACTAGCATTGGAAAACATAGAGGAGAAAATGTGCGACATTTCCCAACTGGGATAAGAGAACTAAGTAGATTTACCCTTCCGATAATCCTGTTTAGGAATAAGATTAATTTGCAATTACTAGAAACGTAGAGGTGAATCCGAGAGCGGAGAAAACTAAGAGATGGAGTCCAGCGAAGTAGTAACCAGTTTCTATAATCAGGACCACTCAGGAATTAGGATTAATGTAATTTAAAATGTAGTGATAACTTTGATTGATGAAGAACATGAAGAAAGGACAGGATAAACATAAAGAAAACGTAGAAACCAAAAGAGAGAGACCGAAATATAAGCAAACTAGATTTCAGAGAAATAGTTAAGGTGAACGCGATAGAAATACAATCAAAATTAAGATCTAGAGAAAAGGAAGCGAGGGCAAATGAACGGCCTTGTTGAGAATGCTAAGTTCGAAGGAGGAGTATATTTCAAGAAATAAGAGAGGAGACAGACAATCGTGCTTTGTTAAAAAATGACCCAATAGGGAGATCACGTGTCAGTTTATTAGGAACAAGGCATCATGGGAAGTTGTTAATCTATCAGGGAACCCCGTAAGGAGTATAGTGTTGAATAATTCCCACTTACACCGTAAGGTGTTATGCTACCGAAATCTGTCGAGAATTAGGGTTAGGAACCTTACCTTGTAGCGACGTTAACGGCATCGTAGAGAACCCCTTGTTGGGTGGCTTGCATTTGGGAGAAATGTAATTATACTTGGTACCCCGCTGATAGTTGAAGTGTTTTCGCCTTGAGCATACACCATCGAGCATGCTTACGCATGTGAGGGGGTTTCTAGGGAAGCGTGAGAAAATTTTTGATATTTTGTGTCATAACCACATGAGAGATGTGGCTATGACATGTGTGATGCGTGTTGTAACCGCATGGAAAATGTGGGCATAACAGAATGGCATTATTCCACTAGTCAATCCAGCTGATATGCTAAGTTGGTTGGCAAGTAAGATTCCAAACCCACTGAATGTGGCTAGTGTGGGTTGATGACTCAGTAGAGATGTGTTGAGAAAAAATTACATTTTTGAGGGTTGAGAAATACCTACTTGCCATTTAACACCAAATTTAATAGGAAAGTAGTTTGATAGCATGACCTCTGAGAGAGACATAACTGGCAGTTGCTGAGAAGATGCAAAAGAAAAAAAAGATTATGCCATTATCATGGCACGATCAAGACATTTATGAACTCTGTCAAAGCTGACTCAGAAATTACTCCACGTATGCCAGACAACCTATTGATGGCGGTGGGCGGTATTGGGGTCATAAATGCCCAATTTATTACGCATATAAAACCATGCCTCCCTTTCTCCAATTGTCCATCGGAAAGGCAATAATCCTTCCTTATTAGAGGCCACTTCCACCATATTAAAGTCACCACATAAAACCCAAGTAGCTTGGGGGAGAGAGTCTGTGATCCAATACCAAACAGAAGATCTCTCAACATCATTGGGAGCATAAACATTAATGAATCCAAAAGAATGATTATCGATCAACATGAGAATCCAAACTAGCCTCATGGTGGGATTCGAACCATGATCTATGACACATGAATGCCACCATGGAGTCAAGAGGGTAACAACCCCTCCACGTCCCACTTCATGACTAGAGGAAAAGGCTAAAAAACTAGGCCAAATAACCTGACATGCAGAAGAAAACATGAAGGTTGTGATCTTAACTTCCTGAAGATTCAAAACATCAATACCTGGATAATTCTGATGAGTATCCCTTATGGAATACTTTCTAACAAGGTTAGTGAGGCCTTGAACATTCCATGAAAGAAAATTCATGTGTCAAAATCTTGCATATTGTCCTCGTCCCCAAGAGAGGAGTAGTGAATTGTGTGCAAGCTTAAAAGCAGTGAGCAGAAGGTGTCTACATTTTAGTGTGCCAGAAGTTGCTAGAGGTAGTGAGCCAAAGGTTGCGGATGCGAAAGAGTGCCGGTGGTGGATTTCTCCTATTGCTATGAGATAGGGAATCTCTCTATAATAGACTTCTTCTTTCTTCTCTCTTTTAGGCAGTGAGCTTTTCTTTGGCAGTGAGCTTTTCTTTTGGGTAGTGAGCCCTTGGCAGTGAGCCAATTGATTTTTTGTGTTTTTATTCATATATATTGTGAGCTAATCCTCAATGTGGTTTTTTCGTTATTGTGTTTTCCATGTAAATCTGGTGTTCTTATGTGTTTAGATGTGTTTGCATTGATACTTCATATGTTTACATTCTGCGAATGCATTATAAGTGGTTGATGTTTGAGGGTTTAAATTTTTAACATACAACTAATTCACCCCCTCTTAGTTGTCCTATGCATTCTAATAGTATCAACAATAAATTTGATATAGGAAGTCAAAATGTTCACTTGGTCCTCTAGAATTTCTTTTTCTTTTTCTCTTTCCTCTAGTCTAGTGGCCAAAATCTCCACAAATAGTTTAGCATTATGTATGTCTCCTTGTACAAAAGGTGGTCCCAAATCTAATGTGCTAACATGAAAATCATCCACAGACACATCCTTCATTTCTTTCTACACCATGGGTTCAACAATTACCACATATTAACTATGTTTTGAAACAGGGCCCACCATAAGCCTTGAAATTCTCTTGGATTTCTTCAGAGTTGATTCTAGTTTTAGTAATCTTGCAACTACATCAAACTCTGTGTCAATAATTTGGGAGTATCTCCTCTTGTTTCTAACCTCAGTCTTCAACCAAGCAGGGGTGGATGGTACTAAACAATCACCTGAAGCAGCATGAGATACATTATCTATTTTAGGTGTATCATATGTACACCTTGTTGTTGTTGAGGAGAAGGAGGGGTCTGAAACATTCCATCCTAAGAACTAGGAGGAGGAGTTGTATCTTGATTTGGAGGAGGTGTTATCTCCTCATCCTCTTCATCTTGCAGCATTTGTTTTTGTTCTGACAGCTTGTTAGCCTAAGGGTTTAGGTACTTTTTGGTTTTCCACTTCTTCTTAAGAGGTTGGTTACCCCTTTCACATAGCCTTTCAAATTAGTAATCTTCTAAGCCTCATTACCACCATCACCCCAATCTATGACTGGAGATTCTAAACTGATATCCTGGACAGTGATAAGTGTAATTGGGTTAGAAGTACCTACAGATACTTGTTGCTCTTCCCTGACCTACTCCTTATGAGAAGGAGAACTTGCACTATCAACATTCACCATAGATCTTAGCCACTGCTAGCATCTATTCAATACAAAATAAGATCTAGTTTTAACATCTGTAATTTCATCTACAATCTAGTCAATATCAAGTAGGGGTTTGGCATTATCAATAGAAAAAGTAGGCTCAATCAAATCAGTGGTCATCCACCAGGTTAGGAAGATCCCAACCAAGCTTGTAGATTGTCATTTGGTCCAAGGTTAACCTTGACCAATCTCTTCTCCTCACTTTAAATTCATCTAAACAATCAACCCAAAAATCCTCCAAATGAGGTATGTGTTCTTTGAACATACGAAAATAGAGATTTTTCTTCACAAAATCTTTGCTATCAAAGAAACTCTTAGATTTGAATGATGACAAGTGATGCTTGGCAAGAAGTCTATAAACATTTTTAGCATTTTTAGGATTGGTACATGTGTAATGAGTTAGCTTCAAAGGAAAGGGATATCCTTTCTTCTTGGAGTTATAATATATTTTTCCAGCAGGATATGCATGTTTGCATACTTCTAAAAATACAAGATAATCAGAGGTATACCAAGGCAACTTTAGAGGAGGGAATTCAAAGACACCTATTCTAATATACGTAAATTTATCAAATTGAATGAATTAGCTTCCAAACCGCATCACCCAATTGGCTTCTTCAATGTAGATTCTAACCTTAGGGTTTTCGCAAAAAAAAATTATGATTACCATAAGAAAAGCATCATTGACCTTCTTGTAAACTTTGTTGTCATGCTCCTCTTTTAATTGAGGGAAATAATCATATACATGTGTATCTGGGGTCATTGGACTAGTAATGTCTAACCCCAGTGAAACCTATTGGGTTGTGGCTAATAAATAAATCAAATAGGAGTGCATGCTGAACTTTTTGCCTCTGGATTGAAAACTGACTAGTTTGTCATGCAAATACTCATTGATTCTTTGGGAATAGTCTATATACCGGTTCCCAATACAAATGACAAGAATAAATTGACACATCAACTAAGAAAATTCATTACAATCTTCACTGCCCACCACCATGTTCAATAATGTGATAATATCTGAAATTTCATCTTTAAATAGAACCCTAATCAAGTTCTTGGACAACTGTGACCTACCCTTTTTCTCTTTCTTGATCCAAGAAGTGGCAATGGCATCTTTACACATTTTCTTTCCATCTAGAAAGAAATGCTAGCCTATTTCTTGTGAAACTTTGGCATATTCCTCGCAAATTAGTAAACCCAATCTAACAACAATGGCATCGACATTTATTTGTAAGATTGTTTTACCACTAACTATTCTAATCTCTTGAAATTCAGCATGATAATTATATATACATGTCTTGATCAAGTCAACATGTCAAACAATTGGGGAAAGCGACCCGCATGTGCCAACCAACTATCTAAAGTCTTCTGGGTGATTGGTGTTCTTTGATTGGCATTCATTCTCACACATAATTCTTTAAGGTCAATGTGACCTAAGTTAGTAACCTTCACCTCAAAAAATCATTCTCAATTATAAAAGAAATATCCAACCCTTGATATTTGTATTTAATCTTGATAAACCCAAGTAACCAATGTGTAAGTTCATCGACAAGGATGAAGACTAGGGGTTTTAGGTTGGACGAGAAGAAGCTATTATTAATGGTTAAAAGAAATAGGGATTCACAAGTCATGAAAGGTAAAGGAATACACAATGTACCACCCTTACTACTAGCTTACAGTAAATTTCAACTGGAAAGAAGAAAAGGTATTGCACTTATCTTGGATTCGATGCTTACAGGAAGGAAGTAGCTAAACTAACTGCAGTAGGGCTCCCAGTCATGTTCTCAACAATAAATGTAAAATATGCATTGAGAAAGCTTACTTTATAAGGTGAACAAAGTGGGGGTAGGGTTACACATTAAATGTTTCATCATAATAAATGTTACCAAACCACTTCATTAGGACATTTAACTTTACACGACCACTTTCTTTTTACTTTATCGACAAATTTGTCCATTACAAAACTTAAACGTTGGAAAACTTTCTACTTTGCAAACTAAGTCTCAAGCTTCTTTGATTATACATATACCAGTGAAAAGTTAATTTCACAAAATGGTTCTCCTTCCAATTGTGTATATTTACCACTTTATCAGCAATTTCAGGATTTCACAAACCATGCACTTCTCCAATAAGATTTGAAAGAGCTCAAAGTTTATAATAATGGTCAGAAAAATATCCTTTCCATGAACCTTCAAGAAAAGCCATGATCAAAAATTGTTTCTACTTTGTTGGCAAAAAAGACTTAATACGAACCAAATACAAGCTGTAATGCCCCGTCATGCAACCCTAGAGTGATAGATCAACAAGTACAAACTTACAGAATTTTTTTTGAAAGCAAGTACATGCAATAATAATAACCAAAGATATCATAACATAAAGAGAAATGCACTTCTAACTCCTCTAGGGAAACATAACTGCATTAGAGAATATAAAGTAAAAACCACATAAGAGGTAATCAATTACTACTGCTACAAAAAGATCAACTTATCATTGCAAGATAGTTTATTTACAAAGTTACAAGACCGATCGTGTTAGTGTACAAGTGAGTAAATAAGAAAGCATACAACAACTCTGGAAGAGGAAGCAAACTGGAACTGGAACACCTTTGCGCAAAACTCAAACCGCATCTCCAAAAAGACCAATGGATAGCTCTACCTCCCAACCATGTGGAACCCTGAGGTCCACCACTCTGAGCTAAGAGATAATGACGAGGTTTCCACCAAGCCAAAGAACTCAACAAAAATAACCAAACGGCAACAAGCTTGACATAACTGACCATATCAACCAAACTACACAAGACAAGACATCACTCCAGAGGTACCACCAAGAACAATAGAACTGCATAAGGAGAGTGTCATCGCATGGTCCTAATATGGGTTACCCAGGCTATCTATCCCCAGAAGCCAGCCACCATCTATGGTTACCCTGGTAGCCTCTCTATAGGCACCAGCCCCATAGGGTGACACGTGTGGAGCCAACAGGTCATCTCATGGAGACAAGGAGGTCAGCCTTGCCAACCAGGCCTTCTCATCCCATCCTTAGCCTGTGAGAGCACTCAAGGCATGGGTGAGGTCTCTTACTTATCTTGTTAAATGTTTTAATATCCCAACCCTCTTGATTAAGTTATTAAGTTTTCCACATGCTTACAACTTCCATGGGGTTACCCAGGCGACCTTTCACTAGGCACCGGCCCCACCATGAAAGCCACTCCCTTAGCGTTCTCTGATCAAACATACATATCACACATATAGGTAAAAGTCACCAATCAGATCCAAGCCATACTTACGCCATTCACTAGGCCACAACAATAAGTCCATAGAAACCCTTCAAAATTTGAAGCAATACCAACAAGAAACCAAGAACTATATTCAAGAGACCATTCTCATTCATTACAAGATATGAAAATCTAGGTATCCCATTACATCGACATGCCACCATCAGGGCCAAATATCAATACACCTCACCTCTAGAGTTAGGTACAACCAAAGATAAAGAAACCATAATTCAAACAAGGTCAACACTCCCATAGTGACAACAAGTGGCTATGACATCACCCAAGATTCCTACTACACAACCAACCAACATAGACCAACTCCACCCTCAAGGTAACATAATAATCCAGTACACACGTAAAACATGACCAATGAGGAAATCGAGCAAGAGGTTTCAAAGGACTCCAGATTCAATCAAGAAATCAACTCACATCAAGTTATCACAAATAGTACAACTTGAAAACTCTAGGAATAATAGGGCCAAGAAGGTGAACCATAAACCAAACATCCCTTCTTCTCAAAGGTCAAGGAAAGCTCATAAAGTAATTCCATTAATGAACATTCCCAAGTTAAAGACACTTTAATCTCTCGTAGCATGATCATGACACAAGTCCTTATTTCCTAAAGAAAAAGAAGAAACACAAATACAGGTACAATGGCATCCATCATTTACGAAGCATGAAAAAATAATATCACAAGCTTGACTAAATAATTAATATTCAACAGGGTAATAATACCTGATTCGTTACCTCATGGAACAAGAAACATTAATACCAAACACCCAACCATTTCTATCTTTATAATTACTCACTTCATTGCTATACCAAGGAAAAACTACCTGATACTCATCATTATTCCTAACAATGTTGTTTCCATCACAACCATATTAAAATTCAACTCGACATTACACCAATAATATTCTAGAACGGAAACATAGTAAGGACAAAATAGCCTACAATAAAACACAGATAAAAAACTTAAACTAATTATATAATTACTTACTGGTATATACCACTAACATGATCCAATAAATAACTATCAAGTTTAAATCTAACAAGCTGGCAAAAGTGTAGCTAATATGTAATGAAGTAATCAACACATGATATGTTTTATAACCACAATGGATATGTTTTAACATAAATCACATAATCAAGGACATTAAACTAGCAAGGCTTCATCTTACCCTAAACTACAACTAATGAACCTTCAGCTAACAAATTTGTAACACTAAAAGATTTGATAGTACTCTAACAAACCACTTTAATCACAAACATACATATATTTTCTCAATAACATGAAATGCCATCTTCCAATGAACAAGTGCAATCTCTCAACCAAATGACTATAAGCATCTATGTTGCAACTAAAACGTGAATCACTAGAATAACATTTACTATCAACCACTTCTGACAAACTTCACAACGATAAGAAAAAAATTACTTTTCCTATACGAAAATTAACTATCTAACATAACAAATTACAAATGTTTTCCAAAAATAAAGAGTCTAAAAGTATAGGTTTTAGTCTTCTCCCACTAGACTACATTTGCTCTAATACACCAACAAAGATATCCTATTTCTATACTCCAATAACTATCCACAAAACAAAACAACTATAACCATTTACATCTTTGCTACAAACATTTTCTCCTAAATTACCATTCATAACATCTATTGAAATTGCTACAAGTTAAAATGAGCCTTTTACAAGCGTAAGTCATTCCCTATCAAAAAGAGATTTTAAATAAACATTATCATTCTAATAGCCATCTATAATCTTAACTTACTAACTAACATTATCCTTCTAGCAACAAAATTACGTAGATCTTCTAACACATTTATCAACACAATTTTTTTTTTTATACCTTTATAAAAGCTATACCCCTAAACTACTATTCACCATCCATTCTACATTCCAATCTAAAAGAACGTTTACTAAAACAATGTTCCTTTGCCCCACTTTCCTAAAGCAAAAGATTCATCTAATACGAAATAGTCTCAAAATGATCACTACAAGGAGGATAAAAATTTCCTTATTAGCATGAATCACATCCATCATAATAATTTCCTTAAGCAATATTTTCAACTCACATCTTACCAAATAACCTTCCAATTGGTGTAGGGGCACCTCTTCAACAGGACCAATATACACAAGAGGAAGGAGAAGAAGACCAAATTTAATTAAACATTTCATGTTATCTATAGCATCTTCAAAAATGTAACATTCTCTATTAGCATTTCATGTGGGTAAACTCCAAACTTGACATTTATTAACAGTTTGGATTAAGGGAAAGTTAATCAAGGTGTCTTAAGCACTAGAGTTTTGCTGTCTTATGCAAAACAGATGTCTTTTGTAATAGATTAAGGGTTCCCACCTATAATTTTGAAGAACTAAAATCCCAGAAACAGAGGAGAATGTCAGTCCCTCACATTGGGAAAGATAAAAAGGGGAAAACCTTTTGTAGAGGGGATGGGTGATAGTTTTGGCTCTGGACTCTGAATAGTCGAATGTAGTTTCTGAACATGAAGAAAGAATAGAAGTTCTGCAAGTTATTTTCTTTCCAGTTTCTGAATACTGTGTAGAAATTCATTCTGTGTAGGTTTTGTATAAAATTTAGTTTTGTGCTTCTGTGGTCGAGCTAATTGGATAAATCCATTCCACTGGCAGATTTTTGGGGAAATCAGTGGAATGGACTTGTAGATTAATCCCCCATTTTTGTTTATTCGCTCTAGGTATGGAAGATTAGAGTTGCAGAACCATTTCAAGCAATCCCTCAGTGTTTCTCGTTGTTACAATTTCCATTGGGGTATATGTCTAGTATGTGTTGATTTAGTGTTTTATTGTCACATGGTGGGAAAACATCAGTTGTGAATACCATCACCTGTGTGAAATAGGTTTTCTGTAGGTATTCTGTATTCAACCCATCGGTGTGAGTCAGGCATTGGCAAGGAGGAATCGTGCTTGTCTGATGGAGGTGAGTCTCATCAACAATGGTGTGAGTTAAGTCCGTTGGGATGAGACAAGGTATCGGTGAAAGAAGATTGTGAATGCCCGACAGTGAAAGACTAACTGATGGTAGTATTAGCCGAAGACATCAGCGTGAGAAGGTGTATCAGTGAAAGATCTTGAGTGTTAGCCGATAGTCCATGTTCCCACTGATCGGGGTGACGCCGGAGAAGTCTGGCCGATGTAGTATATATCGGCATGAGTTACTTCATCGGCAAAAGGGAAAAAGGTGGCACCGACAATAAGTGGTCTCGCTGATAGAGAGAGGTCATCGGCAAGAGAGGGGTGTATCGGCGAAAGAATTCAACACTGGGCCGATGGTAGAGGTTAGCCCGACGGAGGAATTAACATAGTCATCAGAGTGACATAAAAAATCGGGGAGGTTTTCCGTAGCTGGGCCGATAGTCCAAGTGTTGCCGATAGGCAACTTGGTCGAGTAGGGTGACCGTTGGTGGAGGTGACCAGGACTGGCGATTATAGGTTGAAGATCATAAGCATCGGTGTGAGGGAGAGTGTTGGCAGGAGATTTAAAGAGCTCACCGATAGACAGAAGTCTTGCTAAAGGGGAAGATTTGAACCTATCCATTGAACCTCTCGATTGAACCTATCAATTGAACCTTGGCACTGGACCTCTTCGTTGAAGCCATGGTTCAACCTGACAGTTAGAAGTCTCGCCGAAGGAGAAGGATGAACCTCAGCGTTGAACCTAGCCGTTGAACCTCCAGATTGAACTTGTTCATTAGTTCAGTGGGTTTCTATATTTCAGTGAGACATTTCTGTGGTCTTGCCGATGGAAAGCTCCGGTGAGACATTGAACCTTCAATTTGAACCTTCCGATTGAACCTGTTCATCGGTGAGAGGTGAAGGCATCAGCTTAGGAGTCTAGAGCTTGACCGATGGTGTAGTGTCTTGCTGATAGGCAAGAGTGGGTACACATCGGTGAGACAATTCAAAGGTCTTGCCGATACATTCTAAATTTGTTGTTTTGTAAGCTAACAAGGGTCTGTGATAGGGTTCATCTGATAGGTTCAATCGAGAGGTTCAATGAATAGGTTCAAATCTTCCCCTTCGGTGAGACTTCTGTCTATCGGTGAGCTCTTTAAATCTCCTGCCGACTCTCTCTCTCACACCAATGCTTATGATCTGTAACCTATGATCGTCAGTCCTAGTCACCTCCGCCAATGGTCACCCTACTCGACCAAGTTGCCTATCGGCAACACTTGGACTATCAGCCCAGCCATGGGAAACCTCCCTAATTTCTGATGTCACTCCGATGACTATGTTAATTCCTCCGTCAGGCTGACCTCTACCGTCAGCCCAGCGTTGAATTCTTTCACCGATACACCCCTCTCTCGCTAATGACCTCTCTCTATTAGTGAGACCACTTATTGTTGGCGCCACCTGTTTCCCTTCTTCCAATGAAGTAACTCATGCCGATATATACTACATCAGCCAGACTTCTCCGGCGTCACCCTGATCGGTGGGAACATGGACTATTGGCTAACACTCAAGATCTTTCGCTGAAACACCTTCTCACGCTGATGTCTTCAGCCAATACTACCATCGGTTAGTCTTTCATTGTCGGGCCTTCACAATCTTCTTTCACCGATAACTTGTCTCATCCTGACGGACTTAACTCACACCGTTGTCGGTGAGACTCACCTCCATCAGACTAGCATGATTCCTCCTTGCCGATGCCTGACTCACACTGATGGGTCAAATACAGAATACCTACAGAAAACCTATTTCACACAGGTGACAGTATTCACAACTGATGTTTTCCCACCATGTGATAGTAAAACACTAAATCAACACATACTGGACATATACCCCAATGGAAATTGTAACAACAAGAAACACTGAGGGATTTCTTGAAATGGTTCTGCAACTCTAATCTTCCATACCTAGAGCAAATAAACAAAAATGGGGGATTAATCTACAAGTACATTCCACTGATTTACCCAAAAATCTGCCAGTGGAATGGATTTATCCAGTTAGCTCGACCATAGAAGCACAAAACTAAATTTTATACAAAACCTACACAAAATGAGATTCTACACAGTATTCAGAAACTGGAAAGAAAATAACTTGCAGAACTTCTATTCTTTCTTCATGTTCAGAAACTACATTCGACTATTCAGAGACCAGAGCCAAAACTATCACCCGTCCCCTCTACAAAAGGTTTTCCCCTTTTTATCTTTCCCAATGTGAGGGACTGACATTCTCCTCTGTTTCTGGGATTTTAGTTCTTCAAAATTATAGGTGGGAACCCTTAATCTATTACAAAAGACATCTGTTTTGCATAAGACAACAAAACTCTAGTGCTTAAGACACCTTGATTAACTTTCCCTTAATCCAAACTGTTAATAAATGTCAAGTTTGGAGTTTACCCACATGAAATGCCAATAGAGAATGTTACATTTTTGAAGATGCTATAGATAACATAAAATGTTTAATTAAATTTGGTCTTCTTCTCCTTCCTCTTGTGTATATTGGTCCTATTGAAGAGGTGCCCCTACACCACCAATCCAAAGTAATACAACATAAAATATAATTCCCTAACATCTTATCACACCCAACGCTCAGAGCAACCAAAAGTGCTCCCTAAGGTCATGGGTCTCTATAGGCAGTGCTACAACTTAAGATTCTAAAACAAACCTAAGCTAGGATTAATCCTACCCACAAGGTTTCCCAATCAGACCTACTAACTAAGCCTCCCTACAAGGCCACTCGATAAGAATACACCAAGCTAAGAATGCCCAACAACTACCCCGACCACTAAAAGATGACAGCAGATTCCAAACGATTATATATGTCTCTCAAGAGAGAATTAATAATTTCAAGATAACAAAGTTACAATATTTAATTTATAATACAAAACCCACTAACTAAGATACTAGCATTCCTCTCTAGTGACTTAGTGTCTAACAAACTTTCCAAATGTTGGTAAAATCCTAACCAAAAATTCTCTGGAAGGAAGATGACTAGATGAATGCATACAACAATTGAACTACCAAACAATGACCACTCCTGAAGTGTTAGACAAACAAGCAACTTTCTAAAATTACTAATACAGACCTCTTACTTTCTATAAGCTTAAATAGCATCTTAAAAAAAAACTCTTTATAAACTTGCTAATGCTTTCAAGCTTGGAAAGAACAACAACTGAACTTATATGATACAGAAAGAGTTATAGAATTTCACTAAAAGGAACAGAGGTTCCATGGCTCTTCCTCTGTTTCCCTTCTCTGGAAACTGTTTGGAGATAATTTGAGGGTTTTGTCAAACTGCCCTTTGAATTGGGGTTTACCGGAAGTTGCCAGTTGTTTTGTAGCACTTTAGTTAGATATGCAGAACGCTAGGAAAATATTTACGTGTGGCGGAATATGGTTGACAGAACTTAACATCGGCTAAGATTTTGAAGTGTTTATCTTTCTTGGAGTAAGCTCTGGCACTAACCTTTTTTTTTTCTTTTGTTGGAGACAGTTCACCCGTAGGCAAAAGGGATCTACTGAATGTGAGGGAGAATGGTTGGAAGATGAAAGCAGCATTGTATTTCCCAAAAATTCAAGACATTTACTTCTGGCTGTGGAAGAGGAGGAACATAGGGTTATTTCTCTGCCATCAAAGTGAAAAGTTAGCAATTGGCATTTGGGTTCTCAAATAGGCCCGTAGCACAACTATTAGGGTTGTTCAGAACCTTCGAGTATGTGCTAACTACCACACTGCAACGTAACTTATTTCAACATTGTTGTAAGAGAAATTGTTGTGAGATATGTGGACCATTTCTATCGTTTTAAACAGAGCCAATTTCCTTGTGAGATTATTGGTGCAACTAAAGGAAGCAGCTGGATCACCATTGGGAATAAGGTTCACGAATTTGTAGTGGCAGATAAATCTCACCCATAGCCAAGGAACATCTATACAGCAATGGAGAACTTGGCTGAGAAGATGGAGACGGCTGGTATGTGCCTGACACAAACCTTTGTACTTGAGGATGTAGATGACAATAAAAAGGAACACATTTTTTTTTATGGCCACAGTGAGAAACTTGCCATTGCTTTAGGGATTATTAACACATATCCCAGACCACCTATTCAAGTTACTAAGAATCTTCGCATAGGTGGAAACTACCTCAATGCCACAAAGTTTATATCCAAGATCACCAGGCGAGAAATTATTGTGAGGGATGCAAACTGATTCCAATGTATCAAAGATGGGCTCTGTTCTTGCAGTGATTACTGGTAATGCTAAATGAAATGAACATCGCAATGATAGGTGCATGAGCCAAAAGTATACTCAATTGTTCCACTTGCCAGTCATAGGGGGCAGATACAGTTATAATGATGTGCAGAACTACAAAATGTTGCCGAAGACCCAAATATGGCAGCACAAGGCTCTGTGCTATGCTAGATCATAATAGTCTATCTGATCACAAAGTCAAATCTATGTTCTAATGCATGTTTGAAGTGAACAAAGAGCGAAATAATGACAGCGAGATCAATTTGGCCATCCTAAAGCTGATGGTTGTATTGTTAATTCTGATTAGAGATTCCCCTACCTTTGCAAATAAAGAAAATAATAGTAGCTACCTAGAGGGAGGCACTTCACTTGTCTCAGATTTAGGCTTGTCTTCTGCCATGGACGATCGGTACCGGCACTGTATTGTTAAATGCTGCTGCCATCGGCATCTGTCTGTGAAGGTCCAAACGAAGCAAGCTCTTCCATTTTTTTTTGAATTCCCCTCTCATCACCATCACTCTCCTCCCCCCCCAAAATAACTAAACTTAACTAATTTAAGAGAGAGAGATGTCCCACAAAATCATCCTGAAGATTCCACATCAGGGAAATAACTTCTGCATGCAACACTATCTAATAACATGCTATTCTTGACATCCATGATCAGACAATAATTATTACTTAACGAAACATAATTTAGATTATTTGCATTTAATCCTGTTTTAAAGGACTTTGCTTACCCCAAAATTTATTTATTGGCTTTAGCTTACAATCTGATTTATTTTATCATAAACTATAATTATTTGCATGCATCCGTTTCCCTGCATTCTGCATCTCACTTCCCGAGAAATTCAACAATTTACTAATAATAGAGAATCAAATCTCCCAACTTCAAATTGACAACTCAAGGCATTCATTCCACATAGCAAAATTATTCTGAAACCAAAACCAAAAACATAAACTAATAATTACCCGTAACTCCCAATAATGACATAAATACTCTTGGGCAAATAATTAATTTTAGACTATTATAAAATTAGCCAATCAATCAATCCCAGTTCTACGCCAAGCAAGTATTATCCAAAAACATAAAGAAAGCATTATTATTTGAATGATAGTTCATGAAAATATTACCAATTACACAAGGGCAAAACTCAACAAAACAGGACAATACTTCCCCAACACATGGCGACCAACAAACATGAGGCAAGAACCAAGCAAGTACCAGGTGACACAACATGACTCAAGATCAAGTGACACAACACAACTTGAGACCACAATAGAAGACGAGGACCAACCTAGTGGAATAGACCTCGCGTCATCTCCCATCACTGATACCCATTGATTTAAGAACCCGCTCAAACCTGCTATATCAGGTGGAGTTAAGGTTCAGTACCTGTAGCATGCATCTGAGAAATTGGTTGAATAAAGTCAAACATATATATGTCAACACACACACACAGTCAAAGAATCGTGGCGTAGTAGGTACTCAAAGCGAGTAATACTAAACCGTCTCTACTCTTAAAACAATATCCTAACAACTTCTATCTGAATTCAACCATCGCAATTCAAATAACACATGATGATATTAATTTGCATCATAACTGAAATAATAGTAGTGCCATTATAAACTCATAACACCTGTCTAATTATATCAGTCAAACATAGTTCATCAAAATAAACATAAATCATAACCTACTAATCAATTGACTAGGAACTAAATCAATGCAATGATCAACTAACAACTATCTTCGATTGACAGAAAAACAATATAGAACCACCGTTATCACAAGCCAATGACAAGGGGGCACTACAAAAGTTATCGTGTTATTGGGATATCAGCTTATTGGTAAAACTTGAAGCTCAAAAACTAAAGACTGATAGAGACTCATGTGTTAAGTTCATGAAAGGAAAAGAAATCCAATAAAAGAAAACTTGATAAAGAAGTGACAAGACACTAACTGAGGAGAGATTATCGGGAAAGCTGGAGATTTGTGAACTCAATTTTTTACCAATAGGGTTTGCAAACTCAAAAACTTTCTGACTAAGTTCGCTGATTGAAAATTTTCCTAATAACAAAGAAAAGATATCCAAGTTCAAGAAAACACAAAAATGCCGATAATAAATGAGAGTTAGAAAAATGAGCCTCAAAACTTTAAGTTTGAGAAAAGAGAAATTTGTTGATAAAAGTAGGAAAATGACTTAGAATTGGGGACACCATACAAGGACAAGGAGGAAAGACTAAGATGAACCAAGTTTGATTTGTATAGGGACAAAGAACAAAATTGGGTTAACAACTAGATGTAAGTGGGGACAAAGATTGAAGAGGATGTAGAGAACACAAAAACTCTAGTTGGCCAATGCCTTTATTCATTGGGCCATAGAGTCATACCCAAACACACCAAAATTGAAGGAAAAATAAAACAAAACAAGAGAAAACACAAGAAAAAAAGACTATGATACAAGATGGAGGGGGGAATTACCAATTGTAGAGCTTTAAATCTTGCCCATTGTAGGCAAGAGGTAGTTCTATGCCATCCAAATATGCCTGGAAAAAGGCATTATCTCCAATGACTTCTCTGATTTTGAAAGGTCATTTCCAAAGCGAGTCAAATTTCCCATGTACTCCTTTAGGCTCCTTACTTTTATCCCAAAGTAATACAAGGTATCCAACCACAAATTTTCTTTGTTTTACTTTCCTGTCAAATATTATTTTCACCCTCTTCTAATGCTCTATTATCCTATCCACCACCTCTTCTCTCTACTCCTAGATTTTAGAGACATGCATTATCCTTTTTCCAAAGAATCTTTAAAATATTAATCTTCAATAGCTTTCTATAAATTCAAGGCTAAAAGTTCCAGTGGAATAGGTAAGGCACTACCAATTCCATATATAAGCTCAAAAGGGGACATGCTAGTTGCCCCGTTTCAGGTAGTTCTATCTACCCATAATGTGACATAGAGCTTCTTATGCCAATTCTTTTGATTATCATCTACCAGTTATAAAGTATTACTCCAAATTACATATTTAGTAGCCTTCAATATTAAATTCCTCTGCTCCTTAGCTCAGAGACGAGATGGACATTCTCCATAGGACAGAAAGAAAGAAACATTAGAGAACCATTCATTAGTGACATCCACAAATAAGGTGAGGGATATCATCAACCTTTTCAGGTGGATTCTCTGCTAACATCTTACAAATCCATTTACCTCTAACTAATTGTGTAGGTTTGATAGTGACATCATCCTCCTAGACCTTAGCTACCAAAGCTCCTCTCTTATTGCAACTTATTTCTTGTTGGGTTAGGATAGATTTAACTATGGAGTCCGAGACAAAGATAGCATGAGAGTGGAGAATGTAGAACCTGAATTGCTTGACCACCTTCACTATGACATAATCATATTTCTCCATTGGGGAGTAATTCAATTCATGTTTCTATTACTAAATGTTGTTCACACTAAATTTAGTTGGACCTAATTTGCAGTTGTTTCACAAGTAGTAAAAGAAAGCTTTTAAGTTATTACAATTAGCGAATATTTGATGTCTTGACAAGAGGAAATAATGATCAGTTTTCATGATAATCCAATAGTCCAATCAGGACTGCCAAACCATCATGACAAGTGAATTTTAATGTCAAGAACTCAAATAGTCAATGAGAGACAGAAATTGATCTAAACTATTTTTATATTTCAGAGTTATAAGACAATTTGATTATTCAAATGATCATAATTGAAAGAAAGAAAGAAACGTATTCATTTGAACTGTCATTTCATATCATATTTAGAACATACATTTAGTTTCAGTTATTCTATCTTATGCATTGATTGAAAAAGAAACATACATAAATCAATTGCATAAGATAAGCTAGCTGATCATGTTTAAAAGAAGTGTTTAAATGTGTCCCACACAAGCTATGGGAGTGACTAAACTGACCAATGCAGACATGTGCAAGCTATAGATATGATGATAAAAGGAAATGATAAAAGAACACATGAGGATATTAAATATCCATCATTGCCTTTTGGTTTGAAGGTTGATGCCTTGTTGGTGACTGGTCTTCATATCTTCATCTTCAGCTCCAGTCATGTCAGAGAACCTACAAATTTTTTGGGGAAGATCCTGTTAGAGCTTCGGATATTTAAAACTATCATATGCTTTTATCAAACAAACATATCAACTTGCAAATATCATGCATTTCATATGAAGGAATCAAATCAGACATGTGCAATAAATCATAACACCATGAGAAAGATCAATCATCTTCATAAGGTATGTTTTTATGCTATTATTTTTTCATTGTGCAAGTATAGGAAAAGTAATGTTGCTGATTTGAAGACATTAAAACGTGTGGAGAAAATGTGGCTCCCACAAGGGTTGAGCCCAGTATGTTTCCCTTTTCTATTCAATTGAAAAGGATATCAAAATGAAAAATAGGATGCATCATTCAAGACATAATCATGCATCGTAAAGTCAATTTGCACAAGAGTGATTCATCATGATCATCATGAAAAGGAGCAGTTGCTCCTATAAACTATGTTCACTTTGACAAATAGATTGATTGATTTAGATCAGATATATTCAAAGTGCCTCATTACAAATCACAAAAGGGATCAGAGTTTTGAATCAAGTAGGCAATATGCAGAACACAAAGATACAATCATGAAGGTACTTTTCTATTGTTTCTATGATCATTAAAATATCTTATTCTTGTTCATATGTGTACTATATGTATGACAATCATTTAAATAGGTCAAAAATCATAAACTCAGACCTTAAGATGTCATGGCAGCATATAGATATAATAGAAGACAAGACTGGCATCAGAATGATCAAATAATAAAGGGTAGATACATGCTACAAGAGCCATTATGACATTACAAGCTGGCATGTATATTCCAATATGTAAAAGGTACAGTGCTCATGTTCTAAAAAGGTATAAACAATGAGGCATTTCATGTCATGTTACATTCAAAATAGAGTTCATCTTTATCCTTTGTAAGTTATGACTCATATCATTAATAGAAGATATCTAAAAAGAGCCAGTAACAATCATATAATACTACAGAGTTAGGCACCTTTCATACAAATGCCAATGCTCAACCCCTTAAGGTCAGGGACATTTTAGTATGAGAAGTTGATGTCACTTCTTGATCATAAAGAGTATGTCAAATTGTCTAGGTCTCAATATTAGACAAGGATATATTCATTATGCCTTATGAATTTTCCAAAAAACCTCATATTTCTATATGTTGACAATATGGTCAAAAAAAGAATGCCTTAAGTATATGCTTTGTTATGATATGCACATTGTAAAAGATCCCAAGATTCTTCTCCATCATGCATGGTGACCAAATATGGTCAAGGGCTTTTCATACCTTATGTATTTTTTACATCAAAGGTCAAATGAAGGAATATCATATGAGGACTTGATAATGCATGCAAGATAGTAGGAACATGGTTAAGGTAAGATTTGACAAGGAAGATCATGGTATTTTTTTCAAGGGTCATATACCTTGGAAGGAAAGGAGTATTTATTTTTGCCTTGGTGCTTTGTGATGATATATTTTTTCTCCTTGACAATGTAATGGAGTAATAAGGGTGAAACTTTTGCCTTAATGCATGTATCATGCAACTAGGGGATTTTTCTTGCATGGAGACAAGGAGATTTTTTCTTTCTCTTAATTCCTATTTTTTGCATCAAATCATGCAAATTATGTGAATTAGGCAAGTGTAATTGGAGAGATAAGGTACTTATTTTCTTTTCATCCATAATGCATGTCTTTACAACTAAAATCAATGTAAGTGAATAATAAAGTAATATTCTACAAATTACTTTATTATTTTTCACAAGTTGTAAAATCTAAAAAATAGTACAAAATGTAACTAATGTTAAAGTAATTATCACTTAATTACTTTATTATTTACTCACATCAATGTTACAAAATGTGAAATCATGCAAGATAGATGAGTTGCGTTAATTGAGGATATTTAGAGCTTTTGCATGATTTGGAGGGAAATTTGAGGAATTTTGGTCAACTTCTTGGTCAAACATATGGAGAGGATCAACTTGGAGCTATTTTTACTCAATTTGTGATAGTTTGAATCCTTATTTTAAGGGATTTCTTGGTTTTCTTGAGGATCACTTTTGGGGGCTTATTTTTAGAGGTAGTTAGCTACAGTTCTATTTTTCATGCCTTTTAGAGAGAGCAAACTATATACTGTAAAGCAAAACCTAGTTTTTCCTAGTTCTTGCATTATTTTCTCTTTTACACATTGAGAGAAAGAGGTTTTGTAACTCAATTTCGGGTTGTTGCCTTTTTGCTCTTTACACTTTGAGAGAGAAAGAGGTTTTGTAGCTCATTGATTACAGATTTTATAGAGATTACAATAGGTTACAGATTCCATTTTCTTTTCTCTCATGCAATATTTTCTTTTATTTTTCATTGGAATCAAGTGTTTACCTTTCCATTAATGCTACTTGTATGGATGATTTGATGAAATTTTAATGTGTTTAAATATCAAAACCTTTAAAATTATTGTCTCATCCTTACTTGCAAGTGTTAAGCATAGTGATATCACAGGGCTTAGGTTGTGTTACTGAAATCTTTTCTGTCATGTTGTGAAAAAACCTTTTCCTTCATAAAAAAAAGATAATTTCCAGCCTTCCTTAGAAACATTTTTGTGGTCATTTTTGCCAAGAGTGGATTGTGTGGGTAAGATTTCTAAGATCTATTGTGAATCAGATTTGCATTTTTTCCATCATTATTAGGTGTATCACCAACTTTTACAGTTTTTATTATCTTTAGAAAATCCTTTTTACCCTTTCCCAAACCAAAAGTCATAGATTGAAATTGAATATTTTAAGGGAACCAGCTCATAATCTAGAGTTCAAACTCAATATAGGTCACCCACAGCCTATGTTTGTCCCCATGTTTCAAAGGATTGCAAAGTTTCACAACTTTGCATAAGGGTGTAATCCTGATCGACAATAGTTTTTGGCACGCCGATTGCGACTTTGAACTAATTTTTAGTTAAAAAAGAAGTTATTTATTATTTCTGTTTTGGTATGAACAGTAGTTAATACAACCTTTTTAGAGGGGTTATTTCAAAATACCTAGCAACTCTATCTTTCTAGTTTTATAGATCAAATTTTGCAGCCTATGAGAGGAATTTCATAAGATCAGGTTTCAGTTGTTTTCTAGCTTTTGAATGAGTAAGCATGTCTATCCTTCATGGAAACATGTCATATCACCCATCATATCATGAAAATACTTCTAATCCATCATGTTATCAGCCATATTAGATTAGCCACACTACTATTTTTACCCCTAATTCCTTTGATTTACAAAGAAACTAGCATGCACAGTACTCTTACCTCCCACCCACCCCAGTTCAGCCTTGTTACAAGCCTATACATGAACCAAATCAACTTCAGGAGTATGTGAAGGAAGAGATTGCAAGCATAAAGAGTATGTCACTTAATCTCAAAAATGACATGAATGAAACAAAAAACACATTGCTAGAAATCACAAAGTAGATAGAGGAGTTCAAGACACAGCAAGAATATGAGTAGCAGCAGGAGGAACTAGATTGTCAAGCCTATCTTCATGAGCAGGAGTTGGAGGCACAAAGGATATGGTTTGAAGAAGGTCTTAGAAGGGAGAGCAGCAAAAGAAGAGAAGATGAATTTTTTGCCTGGACAAATACAAAGGCAAGCAATCCAGATAGCTACATTCATTCCAGAACAACCTATTCAAAATGAGGTTACTAGGTATCAAGTTTCAAGTTTTAGAAGTTGTGTTTTTGATCAGGAACCTATTTGTATTCAAAATTAGTCTATTATCTCTCTGTGTCAATCACATCTAGTGCTTGAACTAAGTCATCACAGTCTTGAGCAACCATGGTAGCCTTCTTGGACCAAGCACCCTGATTACAAAATGCCAAATCTTATTAAGGCTACCCTTCCATACCAATCCACAATCAGGAAGAGGAAAAGGTAGTAGTATCTAAACCAATCAAGATTCTAAGTTGGTATGGTGAACAAGAGAAAAAGGTTTTAGAGCCCAAGCCTATCAAAAATCCAAGTTTTAACCCAGCAGCTGAAGTTTCTTGCAGTCCTTCTTGTCCCACCAAATCAGAAAAATTAGATGTGGAGCAAGAGGTCGTTGTTGTTTTTAATGTGTCCCTAGCTGAAAATGACTATAATGCATATGAAGAAGATGCTGGTTCAAATTTAGCACTCAATCCTTTGCATTTTGATTCATTTGAGAAGTTTTCTAATGTTGTTTACAAAACAAATGAAAGCAAATCTTACAGAGATCACAAGGTGAAAACCTTCTATTACGAAGACAAGTTCCCCACATTCTGATGGAGAAAGTCCCATGTGAAGAGGAAGAACTGGTTTCTTTGTTTGACCAATTACTCAGTTTCATTGAACCAGATGAGGTAAACATACCAATAGCAGTTTTAGAACAACTGATTGGAGCTAAGCAGTTTGACAATCTGATCTTTGATCAAATAGAAGAGTATGAAGATAAACCTATCATGCAACATACACATCTGGTTGAGAGCTATTATGAGGTAATAAACAATCCTCTTTCACCAAAAATTCAAGAGGAATGTGATGAAGTTTCATTTTGAGGTGATATTGAATGCTTTGTGTCAAATTTAAATGGCAAACAAGATCAGGTTGAACATGTTTTTGTGAAAGAAATAGAGATTGAGTCTCAGGGTCTAGTTAATTTGTTTGATGAACTTCCTGAGTTTGTAGATGAGAATCAAGATAACACATGCATCCTAACATATATGCCTATCATTGAACAACTAGAGGATATACCTGATGTGGATTCAGTGTAAATTATCAATTGGATGAGAACATGTTTTTAGGCATCATAGAAATCTTTCATTCTAACATTAATGATCAGCTAGTGTCAAATGAGTCAATAGTATGTGATCAATAGGATTAGGCCAAAGAGGTAGATATTAGTTCATTTCATTCATCTAAGCTAACTTTTTCAAGTCAAATTGAAATTGCAAGTGATCATAGGATAGCAGATCTAAATCAAGACATTAGCAACATTAGCCAAGGATACATCATTGCAAGAGGATGCCCAATCAGAGATATGGTTGTTAGAGAGACAAAAAATTAGGTACAGATTGCTAATATACCCACAAAGTAGTTTTCAGCCTCAAAACAACAAAATTAGATCATCTTTTTACTCCATGATAGAGGTTTACATGATCAGGTTCAGCTGGTGAGTGAATTTATCTACATTTTTTATGAAGCATTGCAGAAATTTGTTGAGTACTTTCTTGTACTTCATCTAATTTCAGACATCCATAAGCATGTGAATCAGTGTTCCCTATTGAGAAAGGGAAGTTATTTTAACCAAATAGTTAATGGATTTGTTTGACTAGCACCTTGGCCTGGTTAGAGTAGGGTAGATTAGAATTTTAGTTTAGTATTTCATTTCCAAGAGGTACTCTGCACATGTTGTTGGCTTTGTCTTAAGTAAGTCAGTTTTAGTTTCAGTTTTAGTTTTTTGTTGTTGTTGTTGTAGTTTTCTATCAGTTGGAGTTATAGAAAATTTTTCAAGGTTCAAGGAAAAAGAAGACTCATGTGCCCAATGGAATTGTAAGGCTACTAGTTCTAAGTTGTTGAGTAGGAAAGCACCCCTGAGAGGTTGCCAAAAATGTTACTAAATTTTGTTCACACTATATTTCGTTTGACCTAATTTGCAGTTGTTTCATAAGGAGTAAAAGAAAACTTTTAAGTTATTGCAATCAGTGAATATTTGATGTCTTGACAAGAGGAAACTATGATCAGTTGTCATGATAATGCAACAGTCCAATCAGGACTGTCAAACCATCATGACATGTGAATTTTAATGTCAAGAAATCAAACAGTCAATGCAAGATAATTGATCTAAACTATTGTTATCTTTCAGAGTTATAAGACAATTTGATTATTCAAATGATCATAATTGAAAGCAAGAAAGAAAAGTATTCATTTGAACTGCCATTTCATATCGTATTTGGAACATACATTCAGTTTCAGTTATTCTATCCTATGCATTGATTTAAAAAGAAACATACATAAATCAATTGCATAAGGTAAATTAATCGATCATGTTTAAAAGAAGTGTTTAAATGTGTCCCACACAAGTCATTAGAGTGACTAAACTAAGCAATGCAGACATGTGTAAGCTATAGATCTAATGATAAAAGGAAATGATAAAAGAACACATGAGAATATTAAATATCCATCATTGCCTTTTGGTTTGAAGGTTGATGCCTTGTTGGTGACTGGTCTTCATATCTTCATCTTCAGCTCTAGTCATGTGAATGAACTTGCAAAATTTTTGGGTAAGATCCTATTAGAGCTCCAGATATTTAAAACTATCATATGCTTTTATCAAATAGACATATCAACTTGCAAACATCATGCATTTCATATGAAGGAATCAAATTAGACATATGCAATAAATCAGAACATCATGAGAAAGATCAATCATCTTCATAAGGTATGTTTTTATGCTAACTTATTTGTTCACTATGCAGGTATAGGAAAATTAATGTTGCTGATTTGAAGACATTAAAACATGTGGAGAAAATGTGGCTCCCACAAGGGTTGAGCCCAACATGTTTCCCTTTTCTATTCAATTGAAAAGGATATCAGAATGAAAGATGGGATGCATCATTCAAGACAGTATCATGCATCATAAAGTCAATGTTCAGAAGAGTGATTCATCATGATCATCATGAAAAGGAGTAGTTGCTCCTATAAACTATGTTTACTTTGACAAACAGATTGATTGATTCAGATCAGATATATTCAAAATGCCTCATTACATATCACAAAAGGGATCATTGTTTTGAATCAAGTAGCCAATATGCAGAACATAGAGATACAATCATGTAGGTACTTTTCTATTATTTCTATGATCATTAAAATATCTTATTATTGTTCATGTGTACTATATGTATGAGAGTCATTTAAATAGGCCAAAAATCATAAAATTAGACCTTAGGATGTCATAATAGCATACATATGTAATAGAAGACAAGATTGATATCAGAATGATCAAATAATAAAGAGTAGATACAGGCTACAAGAGCCATTATGACATTACAAGCTGGCATATATATTCCAATATGTAAAAGGTGCAGTGCTCATGTTCCAGAAAGGTATAAACAATGAACCATTTCATGTCATGTTACATTCAAAACAGAGTTCATCTTTATCCTTTGTAAGTTATGACTCATATCATTAATAGAAGATAGCTGAAAAGAGCCAGTAATAGTCATATAATACTATAGAGTTAGGCACCTTTCATACAAATGCCAATGTTCAGCCCCTTAAGGTCAGGGAAATTTCAATATGAGAAGTTGATGTCACTTCTTGATCATAAAGAGTAGGTCAAACTGTCCAGACAATATCAGACAAGGATATAAGAGTGTGTACCAACAAATTACCACGTACAAGACAAGAGGAATATACATCGACAGAAACCACCTAATGTAGAGAAAAAGGTACCAAATATCAAATTCATTTCATATGATAAAATGCCATGAATAATTGACATGACAAAGTGTATTCTACAGGAGATCAATGTGTCAAGCTTTAGGTGGAGATAAGAAAAGTGCAGATACATAAAGCTTTTGTTATGTTTTTCAAAACTTACAAAGTCTTATGCATACGGAAATATCATGAATAGCTATAAGAGATTCTTCATTGCTCAGAAGTATCAAACCCTTGCCATTTTTCTAGCTACAGATTCAAGAAAAGTATACAGAAGATAAAGATATGCTATGGCTATTCCAGATAAGGGTTTCTGTGTAAGAAGAAATGAAATCCTTGTTGTAATATTTGAAACCTTGTTTCATTCTTTACATATAGTGGAGAAAAGTATATAGAAATAAAAGATATGCTATGGTCGTGACAGAGAAAGCATATTTATGCAAAAGATTGCAATACCCATCTGTAAATGGTAAAAACCATCATTTCTATTTTGCATTTATAGTCAAGAAAAAGTGAAATAATGCATATACAGCTAGGCCATGCCAGAAGAAGGTCTCCTTTTTTCCAAAAAGGATAAGCCCATCTCAGTTTTTTCAAACCTTGGTGCCATTTTGCCATTTTTGTATCTACAGGAGACAAGATCAAAGAGGAAGCATACACAAAATGGTCATGCTAGGAAAAAGTGTTTTTGCAAAGAAAAATGAAACCCTTGTTACATCTTTTGAAACTTTTGAAACTTTTCTTGTATCTACAAAACAAATATTACATAAATATAGAACTGCTATGCTCGAGTCAATAAAGGGGTTATATACAGAGATCCTCATCATTTTTCACATTTTTGTGTCTACAGAGAGAATGGACAATAGCTGTGGAAGAAGTAATTTCTAAGCAAAGAAAGGTGAAACCCTCATCATTTTTTTGACAAACCCTTGTGAAAGTTTTTCTTCTATAGTTAAAATATGATGAGAATAATGCATAAAATGTCACAGCCATACCACAGAAGTAGTATTTTTTCAAAAGCAAAAATACCCAGTTCAAAAACCCCAAGACCCATATCATTCTTTTTAGTCACAGTGAAAAGAAATAAGACTTAGGAAAGCAAGAAGAACCAAGAAGCTGACCTCATGTGAGTAAGAAGAAAGATACTATAGAAGTTGTGACCTCTCATTTTTGTATCAAAACTGGTGAGAAATATTTACACCATCTCCAAAATTTTGACCTAAATAATGAGGGGCATCATGTGAAATAAAGCATGAAGGCATGGATAAAATATGAGTCTCCAACGCAGCCTATGATGTAAATCTCTCATCACCATTAGTAATAAATGAGCTACTCCAAACATGCACAACTATAGGCATCGAGAGAGAAAATCAAGCATGGATCATCCTATAAGTAAAGTCTCGGCCAACACCAGTCATGAAGTTCAATGCAACAGTCAAATAATGATATGACATAATATATATAGTATTAATGTCACCTATAGGGGAGTGGCCTCTAATTTTCATGTGCAGCCCATGAGAGTTCTCATGACTCAAGCTCTTCATCACTAAGGAGAAATAATTCCATGCGCCTTTAAAATGAAGTTTTAGTATATATATGATCATGCCACTAGATAAAGGCAAAGTATAGGTCAATATAGTGTGTGGCCTTTTACATAAGGCATAGCATATGAATAATGATACTCAATCTAAATGGTTTAGAGCATATGAGAAATAAACACTGGTAAAGGTCTTCTTAACACTATCAAGTGACCACATTTAGAAAGGTCCAGGTTACTTAAACAATGATGCTGCCATCTTCTAAATAAGCACTGCCATATCAAAACAAAGCATGACCTTGCCAAACATGGTGTTGCCTATTAATAGCATATGTGATTTGGAAAAGGGATGAAATGCATGCCAGATATCACCAAAGTTGGAGGTCCATTAAGGTTAGCGCATCATTCAAACAAAATAGCAACAAAAGAAAGGCAAAGCTAATGGAGGATTGCGTAGGTTGCAAGAAAAGGCATTTAGAAGAAAGATGAAGTGCAGCCTACATGAGAAACTTGGTAAGTTTAAAGGAGCAATGTCAATGCAGAATGAGGTAATCTCTTCCCTACAAGAGGCATCGCCAATCAACAAGGAGGATTGGCCTTTGAAGATACATCAGTGTTTGAGGCACTTAGATAAATGATGAATGCTATCAGTCATATTTAAGACATAGCCAAACACAAGACATCAGCATGTAATATAGAGGCGCTACCAGAACAAGGAGGCATCACTATATAAGAAATGCTAGTCTATTGTAATCATTTGTACAAATAAAATATACTGCCCATAGCAAGTGCTTAGACATAATCAGCAAATGAGATGCACAGGATAAATAAGGAAAGGATGTAGCCATATAAAGCTTCCAATCTATAACATGTCATTGTAGGAAGTGAGGCCATTAGTTTAAGGGAATGCAAGGGTTATACTATGAAGCTCGGCCTCCAAGTATTACGCAGCTCATGTCAAATATTTCTAACATTTAGGTATCAACCTCAGCCTCTAAACTCTAGACACAGTAAAAGAGAAAGGCACTTCATCAAATGCAGTCCATAATTAAGAACATTGTCGATCCATTCAAGAGGCAAGTAAAAGAGAAAGGCATTGATCAGTGAATGAAAGGCACAATCCATATGAAGAGGTGCGATTCACTCAGTGTATGATGGCCTCCATAGTGTTGTGTTAAGGCATAGTATTGATAAAAGAAGGTGCTATTTAAATGAAAGCATCGGAGGCTACCATTTGTTAGCCGCAGCTTAAAGCATAGGGAAATAAAGTTTCTCAAAATATGGCAGATAAAGACAAGTGGTAGTTGTAGAGGAAAAGAGAGCAGTTTAGAAATTGAGTAGAAGCCACCATGTGGGGGGTGCATTGCAGAGAAACAAAAAGAAGAAGTGGATGAAGCCATGTGGGAATAGAGGAGGAGAGGAAATATAGTTTTTTTTTTCATAAGGCATTTGTATCATGTGAATATGAGAAAAGCTAAGTCTTTTTTTATAAGAGTGCCTATTAAATATGGTGGGCTCCTTCATAAATCTAAATGCTCTATGTTAGTTTCAAATATTGATGTCTCTCATACCACAGGAAGAAGAAAACTAGTTAGAAATAAATATTAAAATATTTATTAATATTGAAACATATGATGTGGGTCCCTCTAGCTAAGAAAATAAATAGCATGCCACAACAAAGATTAAAGTGAAGTTTCATTTAAAATATGATTTTAACTCCATGCTACTATCCATAGGAAGGTAAAAGAGAAGATGAAAGCCTAAAATTGTAGCTATTTCATTTTATGGCAAGCCATGGAAGTGGAGATGGTGGTTTTCTCATGCAGGCCAAAGATATTTTCCAACCACTGATACAAAAGAGAAGTTCAGTTACTAATACAGTTATTGTGCCTAATTTTATGCCAAATTTCATGGACATAGTTGCAGATTTTTGGGAGGTAGTTGGGGTATTTTCTTTTGGTTTTGGCTATAAATATGCAAATCCACCAGTTCTTCATAGAGGGTTCCATAGTTCTACATTTTTGTAGATCAGAGAGAATCAGAGCAGCAGATAGATGTTTTATTCTTTGCCTCAACACTGTCTTTTCTTGGGGATTGTAATATGTTATTTTGTGTAGCCATTTCTGCCTCTGTAATTGGTTATTGTTCAAATATAAGATGGTGTTCTATGTAGATCTAAATGCCTCTATTTTCTTGTCTCTAGTTTCTCTATTTATTTTGCCTTTGTTTAATCTGTTTACAAACTGGGTTTAATCATGCATCTCTGCTCTTTAATTTTCTAGTTAAATATTTTAAGGTTTAAACATTGTCCAACTGGGTAGCTATTTTAATCTAGTGCATTGCCTTAGGGATTAGATTTTCATATTGTATGTGTAATCTTGTTTTTCCTTCTAACCTTTTCCCAAACCCCCATTGAAAGAATGAAAGAGCTAGCTTCCCTAAAATCTGGAGGTTGTTTCTGGATTCAATCCAACATCTCAGAAACTTCTTATGTTGTTGCTGGATTAGACCAACAAATTTATGCGTCAACAGGCATCCACCTCAGGCTCTAAATTTCAAACACAGTAAAACAGAAAGGCACTTCATCAAATGTAGTCAGTCCATAATTAAGAACTTGCCGATCCATTCAAGAGGCAAGTAAAAGAGAAAGGCATTGATCAATGAATGAAAGGCACAATCCATATGAAGAGGTGTGATTCACTTAGTGTATGACAGCCTCCATAGTGCTGTGTTAAGGCGTAGCATTGATAAAAGAAGGTACAATTTAAATGAAAGCATCAGAGGCTACCATTTGTCAGTTGCGGCTTGAAGCAGAGGGAAATAAAGTTTCTCAAAATACAGCGGATGAAGACAAGTGGTAGTTGTGGACGAAAAGAGAGCAACTTAGAAATTGAGCAGAAGCGACCATGTGGGGGGTGTGCTGCAGAGAACCAAAAAGAAGAAGCGGATGAAGCCATGTGGCAATAGCAGAGGAGAGGAAATATAGTATTTTTTTTCATAAAGGCATTTGTATCACATGAATATGAGAAAAGCTAAGTCTGTTTTTATAAGAGTGCCTATTAAATATGGTGGTCCCCTTCATTAATCTAAATGCTCTATGTTAGTTTCAAATATTGATGTCTCTCATGTCACGGGAAGAAGAAAACTAGTTAGAAATAAAGATTAAAATCTTTATTAATATTGAAACATATGATGTGTGTCCCTCCAGCTAAGAAAATAAATAGCAAGCCACAACAAAGATTAAAGCGGAGTTTCATTTAAAATAAGATTTTGACTCCATGCTACTATCCATGGGAAGGTAAAAGAGAAGATGAAACCCCAAAATTGTAACTATTTCTTTTTATGGCAAGCCATGGAAGTGGAGACAGCAGCTTTCTCACACAAGCCAAAGATATTTTTCAGCCACTGATACAAAAGAGATGTTCAATTACTCATACAATTATTATGCATGATTTTATGCTGAATTTCATTGAGATAGTTGCAGATTTGTGGGAGGTAGTTGGGATATTTTCTTTTGGTTTTGGCTATAAATATGCAGATTCATCAATTCTTCATAGAGGGTTCCATAGTTCTACATTTTTATAGATCAGAGAGAATCAGAGTAGCAGACAGATGTTTTATTCTTTACCTCAACAATGTATTTTCTTGGGGATTGTAATATGTTATTTTCTGTGGAAATTTCTGCCTCTATAATTGGTTATTGTTCAAATATAAGACGGTGTTATGTGCAGATCTGAATGCCTTTTTTGTTGTTTCTAATTTCTCTATTTCTTTTGCCTTTGTTTAATTTATTTACAAACTGGGTTTAATCATGCATCTCTGCTCTTTAATTTTCTAGTTAAATCTTTTAAGGTTTAAACAATGTGCAGCTGGGTAGCTATTTTGATTTGGCACATCACCTTTGGGATTAGATTTTAATATTGTATCTGTAATCTTGGCTTTCCTTCTAACCTTTTCCCAAACCCCCATTGAAAGAATAGAAGAGCCAGCTTCCCTAAAATATGGACGTTGTGTTGCAAGTATGGGCCTAACCAGTGTTGTCATTGATGTCAATATACTCATGTTGCATTAATGAGAAGGATTAGATGAGCTGTGTGCCGAGGATATTGAGAAAATTAGTCTCAATCAGGAATAGTGAAGAACAGTGATGATAAGAAGGTAAAAGTCCTCAATAGGTTGAGGATCAGATGATACAGTTTAAAGGGTTTGTAGATATAAGTCTTGAGATGCTCCAGTCAAGTTTTCAGAGGCCTACATGAAGATTTGAAGAAGTTATGGTTGCTCAAGTAGAACCGGTTCTAGCAGGTGTTTAGAGGTGATAGAGTGTCACAATTAGGTCTTGTGAGATCTAGAAATTCATTATTCCATTCTACGGATTTGAGGGAGTGTTGAGGATGTCCCTGTGAAGTATTAACTAGATTGGTTTTTGGTTTGAAGGTTCGGAAGAGACTATTCATTTGTGACGGTAATGACAAATTGTGTTCTTGAAGCTCCAGATGAAGGAGAGAAGAATTCCAGTAGGATGATGAAGTGTTGATGTTCTTGGTGATTCAGGGAAGGTTATGATGATCATTGAATCATGTCCAGTTCATGTTGGTGGTCTGCATTGAAGTTAGAGTTTGCATTTGAAGAATAACCACCAGATATTGGTGTTCTTCTTGAGACTAGCCAACCAGATCTATTACACATCTTGTGGATGTTCTTGTAGGTGTTTGCCGACTTAGATGATTGTTCCTAAGTCGATGCCTTGTATAACTAAGAGATTGTGAAGTCATTTTGAAGTGTGTCTTGTAGTGATGAGTGTGTGGTAGTGAGGAGAAGTGTGAAAGGCAGAGCAGAAGCATTGGGCTTAAATGGAACTAATTCAAGCATGGTGAAGATGCTATTCTCCAGTTCATGAAGGTGATACTTATTTTTTTGTAGATAGTGTGTCTCTTGTAGGCAGTGACCCTCTTGTGAGCAGTGTGCTCGGGCAGTGAGCACTAATTGGCAGGTGTCATTTGTTCTTTCTATTCTTCTAATAGAGAATACATTCTTGGGTTAATCACCCCATGGTTTTTCCCTTAATCGGGTTTTCCACATCAAAATCTTGGTGTCTTATGTGTTGATATGTTTCTACTTTTGATTTGAATGCATTATGGTTCATGATTAATATTCTGCTAATCACTAAAGAAGATTCAAGTGTTTAATTTGAGAAAGTTTCACACAACTGATTCACCCCCCCCTCAGTTGTGTGCCCTAAGTCTAACAATTTGTATCAGAGCTAAGGTCCCCTTAAAAGGAGCTTAACCGCTTGAGGAGATCCAAGATGTCATCATACAAGAAGGATAGTCTGAAGTTTGATGGAACCAACTTTTCTCTTTGGAAAGGTCGCATGAAATGTCACTTGCAGTGTATGGGAATGGCATACTGGTCCATGGTCACAAAAGCATATGTGCCTCCACAGGGTGGTCTGACAACCCTAAATGAAATCATAGATGCTGAAAATAATCTGCGGACCAAAGAGGCTTTTCTAAGTGCATTAACTAACTTAGAGCTCTCAAATGTTATTGACCTACCAACTGCCTATGAGATCTGGATTAGACTCAGACTTTTGCATGAAGGAGATGAGTATGTTAAATGTGCAAGGTTAGAGAGTCTAAAAGGGAAATTTGAAAAACTGAAGATGAGAGATGATGAAAATATTACCACTTTTATGCCAAGAGTGAATGAGCTGGTTTGTGGAATTAGAAATTATGGTGGAGTCTTGGATGAAAATGAGATTGTTGGTAAAATTCTCAGATCCCTTCCTACCTCTTACAAAATCAAGGTTGTTTCCATTGATGAATTCAGAGCCCATACAACTGTCACAAGAGACCAATTGGCTAGCAAACTAGCTGCTTTTGAAATGATTGAGTTTGGAGATGATCCCCCCAAAACTGAATCTGCATTCAAAGCCAGTGCCTCTATGAAAGGTAAACAAGGATTTGATCCAAGAGAGAACTCATCAAGGAAACTGTCATGGTATGAAAAAGCAAGAAAAGACCTGGAGTAAGAAGAAGTAGAAACTAATCAACATGAAGCCCTCATTGCAAAGAGACTACCAGGAGGATCTGATAAGTATGAAGGAAAATTGCCTTTTAAGTGTTTTAACTGCAATAAGATTGGTCATTTTGCCTTAAGATGTGCGAAAAGATTTTCAAAGCCAAATCCTAATAGATCAAGGTTCCAAAAGAATTGTTACTATGTTCATGAAGAAGATGATAATGAAGGAGTAACAGATGATGAATCAGAGATAGGAAACAAATTCGGAAGTGAATGGGTGTTTATTGCCATCAAGGAAGAAGAACCAATATCCTCTATATCTATCAATCATAAAGTTGTAGAAAGAGCTCTGGCTGCCCAAGTTGAAGAAAAGAATGATTGGGTCATTAACAGTGGTTACTCTCACCACATGATAGGTGACAAAAATAAGTTCATATACTTGGAAAGGTATGAAGGGGTGGTGAAGTTTGGTGATAATTTTGCTAGTAGAATCAAAGGAAGAGGAACTATTTCTTTTGATGGAAGAAAGAAAACTGGTAATGTACTATATGTTGAAGGTTTGAAGCACAATCTTCTCAATGTTGGACAGTTGGTGGACAAAGGCTATGATCTCCAATTCAAGGATGGAAAATGCAAAATCTTTGAAAGATCCGAAACAGAGATTGCATCTGGTGCTCAAACTAAAGGTAATATCTTCCACTTGGTTGGTACTGGTAAAAGCTGCTTATTTGTTCAAGTTGATTAGAGTTGGTTATGGCATAGAAGGATGTGTCATGTGAATTTTGATAATATAATCAAGATAAGCAATACTCAGGCTATAAGAGATCTTTGAAAATTGGTGAAACCTACTAACAGCTTGTGCAAGGAATGTTAGTTGGGTAAGCTAAGTAGAGTTACATTCAAAAGTAAGGAACTATCTTCTACCAGATTATTGGACTTAGTTCACACTAATCTTTGTGGTCCGATAAGAACCGGAAGTATTCAAGGTGATAGATACTTCATGCTGCTAATAGATGACTATTTCCGGATGATGTGGGTAACCTTTCTAAAGGAGAAATCAGAAGCTCTTGAGAAATTCAAAATATTCAAGGCTATGGTAGAGAATGAAACAAGAATAAAGTTGAAATGTCTGAGGTATGATAGAGGTGGAGAATTCACATCTAGTGAGTTCATAGAATATTGTGAGAAACATGGAATTAAGAGACAGTTGTCTACTCTGAGGACTCCACAGTAGAATGGACTAGTGGAGAGAAAGAACCGGACCATCTAGGAAGCATCTAGGACCATGATGATGGAAGCAAATGTTCCTTAGATCTATTGGAGAGAAGCTATCAGCAATGCAGTCTATACTCTTAATCGAGTTCAAATCAGAAGCAATACCGGTAAGGACCCTTATGAACTCTAGTTTGCTATTACTCCTACTGTAAGATATTTCAGAGACTTTGGTAGCAAATGTTACATCAAAAGAGATGAAGATTTAGGCAAGTTTGATGCTAGAAGTGATGAAGGAATATTCTTGGGTTACTCTACTCAAAGCAAAGCATACCGGTGTTATAACAAGAGACTAAGAAAGATGATAGAAAGTACAAATGTGAAGGTTGATGAGGGAATAGAGAAACCCTCAAGGTTTTATGAATATGATAAAGATGATCAGAATGATGTTCTGGTTCAAGGAGCTCAATCCTCTTTTGAAAGTCAGATTCAGACTGATCCGATAAATCAGGAAGAAGAGATAGGTCTGAATGAGCCTGATCAAGAAGCAGAAGTGTAAGAAACTCCCAAAGTTCTAAGGTATGTAAGACTGAACCACTCTGAAAATCAGATCATAGGTGACAAAAGCAAAGGTGTGCAAACTAGAAGAAAAATTGCTCAAAATTCAGATGAATATTGTCTGATTTCAATGATTGAACCTAAGACAATAAATGAAGCCTGCAATGATGAAAACTAGACCAAAGCAATGGAGGAAGAGTTGATGCAAATTGAGAGAAATCACACTTGGGATCTTGTTCCCAGACCTAGAAACAAGAATGTGATTGGAACCAAATGGGTCTTTCGAAACAAACTAAATGAAGTTGGTGAAGTAATCAGAAATAAAGCTAGATTGGTCTGTAAAGGCTACTCTCAAATAGAAGGGATTGATTTTGAAGAAACCTTTACTCTGGTGGCAAGAATTGAAGCAGTTAGATTATTTCTTGCATTTGCTGCCTTCAAGGATTTCAAGGTGTATCAGATGGATGTCAAGTTTGCCTTCTTGAATGGTGACTTAGAAGAAGAAGTGTACATTGAACAACCGGATGGTTTTCAATTATCTGAGCATGGTGATATGGTCTGTAAATTGAAGAAGGCACTGTATGGACTAAAGAAAGCCCTAAGAGCCTGGTATGAAAGACTAGACAAATATCTTTTGAAGATTGGTTTCAACAAAGGTACTGCTGACAGTAACCTATATTTCAAAATTGATCATGAAAACATCTTGATTCTTGAAGTATTTCTTGATGATATCATCTTTGGAGGAAGAGACAGTATGTGTAAAACCTTTGCAAATCAAATGAAAAGTGAGTTTGAGATGTCAATGCTCGGTGAAATAAATTTCTTCTTGGGTCTACAAATTACACAGACAAAGAAAGGAATCTTTATTTCTCAGACCAAATATGTGAAAGAATTGTTGAGGAAATTTAGAATGGAAGATTCAAAGCCAATGAACACTCCCATGGAAACTGGATGTAAGTTGACCAAAGATGATGACTCCCTTAAGGCAGATCAGACAAAGTATAGATCAATGATTGGAGGATTATTGTATCTCACTCAAACTAGACTAGATATAATGCAGGCTGTTGGTCTTGTTGCGAGATTCTAGGCTAATCCCAGAGAATGTCATGTCATGGAAATCAAGAGGATTTTTAGGTACCTAAAAGGAATAGTTGAGTATGGTCTGTGGTATCCTAGAGATCATAATTTTTCTCTTCATGCATATACAGATGTAGATTGGGCAGGAGATGTGGATGACAAGAAGAGTACCAGTGGTGGAGCATTCTTTTTGGGAAAAAGCTTGGTTTCTTGGCTAAGCAAGAAACAAGAGGCAATATCCCTGTCTACAACTGAAGCAGAATACATTGCAGCAGTGGGTAGTTGCACTCAAGTTTTGTGGATGAAGCAGATGCTAAGAGATATTAAAGTAGAATATGAGGAGCCTATCACAATTTTTTATTATAATTCAAGTGCAATAAATATTTCTAAGAATCCAGTGTTGCATTCTAAGACTAAGCATATATCTATCAAGTTTCACTTTCTAAGAGAGCAAGTGAACAAGGATGAAGTCAAATTGGAGTATGTGCCCTCCAAGGATCAGATTGCAGATATCTTTACTAAACCTCTTCCCAAGGACTCTTTTGAGTATATCAGGGAGAAGTTAGGGGTTATTGCCCCTCCGGTGATGAGCTAGGATGCACTGATGTGCATCAATCCAATGGATATCATAGTCATATCTTGTGATCCGGATTGATGATAGGGAGCTGCTACTCAGGGGGAGCAACTGGTATGTTATGAAGTAATGGAGTTGCAAGTATGAGCCCTTTGCCATTGATGTCAAAGGGGGAGAGAAGACATGTGAAAAATAAGTGGTTGTTGATCAAAGGGGGAGCAATAAAGGAAGAGAAGACATGTGAATAGTTGTTGCTGTTAGGGGGAGTTGTGACAACAAGGAGAAGTTCTTATCTTGATGGATTTTCACATCATATGTTGCCATCAATGACAAAGGGGGAGATTGTTGCAAGTATGGGCCTAACCGGTGTTGTCATTGATGTCAACATACTCATGTTGCATTAATGAGAAGGATTATATGAGTTGTGTGTTGAGGATATTGAGAAAATTAGTCTCAATCAGGAATAGTGAAGAACAGTGATGACAAGAAGGTAAAAGTGCTCAATAGGTTAAGGATCAGAGGATACGGTTTAAAGGGTTTGTAGATATAAGTCTTGAGATGCTCCAATCAAGTTTTTAGAGGTTTGCATGAAGATCTAAAGAAGTTATGGTTGCTCAAGTAGAACCGGTTTTGGCAGGTGTTCAGAGGTGAGAGAGTGTCACAGATAGGTCCAGTGAGATCCAAAAATTCATTATTTCGTTCTGTAGATTTGAGGGAGTGTTGAGGATGTCCCTGTGAAGTATCAACTATATTGGTTTGTGGTTTGAAGGTCTAGAAGAGACTATTGATTTGTGACAGTAATGACAGACTGTGTTCTTGAAGCTCCGGATGAAGGAGAGAAGAATTCCAGTAGGATGATGAAGTGCCGATGTTCCTGGTGATTCAGGGAAGGTTATGATGATCGTTGAATCATGTCTAGTTCATGTTGGTTGTCCGCATTGAAGTTAGAGTTTGCATTTGAAGAATAACCACTGGATATTGGTGTTCTTCTTGAGACTGGCCAACTGGATGTATTACACATCTTACGGATGTTCTTGTAGGTGTTTTCTGACTTAGATGATTGTTCCTAAGTCAATGCCTTGTATAAATAAGGGATTATGAAGTCTTTTTGAAGTCTGTCTTGTGGTGATGAGTGTGTGGTAGTGAGGAGAAGTGTGAAAGACAGAAAAAAAGTATTGGGCTTAAATGGAACTGATTCAAGCATGGTGAAGATGCTATTCTCTAGTTCATGAGGGTGATACTTATTTCTTTGTAGACAGTGTGTCTTTTGTAGGCAGTGAGCCTCTTGTCAGTAGTGTGCTCAGGTAGTGAGCCCTAATTGGCATGTGCCATTTGTTCTTTCTATTCTTCTAATTGAGAATACATTCTTGGGTTAATCACCCCGTGGTTTTTCCCTTAACTAGGTTTTCCACATCAAAATCTTGGTGTCTTATGTGTTGATATGTTTCTGCTTTTGATTTGAATGCATTATGGTTCATGTTTAATATTTTGCTAATCACTAAAGAAGATTCAAGTATTTAATTTGAGAAAGTTTCACACAACTGATTCACCCCCCCTCTCAGTTGTGTGCCCTAAGTCTAACGGGTTGTTTATGGGGTCAATCCCACATATCAGAAAATTGAACCCATGTTGTTGTTGGATTAGACCCACAAATTTATGCATCAATAGGTATCAGCCTCAGCGTCTAAACTCTACACATAGTAAAAGAGAAAGGCACTTCATCAAATGCAGTCCATAATTAAGAACATTGTCGATCCATTCAAGAGGCAAGTAAAAGAGAAAGGCATTGATTAGTGAATGAAAGGCACAATCCATATGAAGAGGTGCAATTTGCTCAGTGTATCATGGACTCCATAGTGTTGTGTTAAGGTATAGCATTGAAAAAAGAATATGAAGTTTAAATGAAAGCATCAGAGGATGCCATTTGTCAGTGACGGCTTGAAGCGGAGGGAAATAAAGTTTCTCAAAATATAGCAGATGAAGATAAGTGGTAGCAGCAGAGGAAGAGAGAGTAGCTTAGAAATTGAGCGGAAGGCACCACATGGGGGGTGTGCTGTAGAGAAACAAAAAAAAGAAGTGGATGAAGCCATGTGGGAACAACGAAGGAGAGGAAATATAGTCTTTTTTTCGTAAAGGCATTTGTATCACATGAATATGAGAAAAGCTAAGTCTATTTTTATGAGTGCCTATTAAATATGGTTGGCCCCTTCATAAATCTAAATGCTCTATGTTAGTTTTAAATATTGATGTCTCTCATGCCATGGGAAGAAGAAAACTAGTTAGAAATAAAGATTAAAATCTTTATTAATATTGAAACATATGATGTGGGTCCCTCCAGCTAAGAAGGTAAATAGAAAGCCATAGCAAAGATTAAAGCGAAGTTTCATTTAAAATAAGATTTTGACTTCATGCTACTCTCCACGGGAAGGTAAACAAGAAGATGAAACCCTAAAATGTATCTATTTCATTTTACAACAAGCCACAGAACTGGAGATGGCAGTTTTCTCACACAGGCCAAAGATATTTTCTAGCCACTGATACAAAATAGATGTTTAGTTACTGATATAGTTATTGTGCCTGATTTTATGCTGGATTTCATGGAGATAGTTGTAGATTTTTGGGAGCCGGTTGGGATATTTTCTTTTGGTTTTGGCTATAAATATGTAGATCCATTAGTTCTCCATAGAGGGTTCCATAGTTCTACATTTTTGTAGATTGGAGAGAATTTGAGTAGTAGACAAATGTTTTAGTCTTTGTCTCAGCAGTGTCTTTTCATGGGGATTGTAATATTTTATTTCGTGCAGCCATTTTTACCTCTGTAATTGGTTATTGTTCAAATATAAGATGGTGTTCTATGCAGATCTGAATGCCTCTATTTTCTTATCTCTAATTTCTCTATTTATTTTGCCTTTGTTTAATCTATTTACAAACTAGGTTTAATCATGCATCTCTCCTCTTTAACTTTCCAGTTAAATCTTTCAAGGTTTAAACACTGTGCAATTGGGTAGCTATTTTAATCTGGTGCATCACTTTAGAGATTAGATTTTAATATTGTATCTATAATCTTATTTTTCCTTCTAACCTTTTCCCAAACCCCAACTAAAAGAATGGAAGAGCTAGCTTCCTTAAAATCTTAAGGTAGTTTATGGGGTCAATCCAACATCTTAGAAACTTCCCATGTTGTTGCTAGATTAGACCCACAAATTTAGGCTTCAACAGTTTTTGGCACGCCTGGTGGGATTGGATTTGAAGACTTGGGTCTTTGTTTTCGGTGAATCTTTGCCCTGGATTTTGTGGTTCTGATAGAAAATCATAAAAATATCTACTCATAGGAGCATGAATCATCCATCTCGTGACTCTATTGTCAATCTTTCTCAGATCTTTGCTCCTGTAGACCATGGCAGCCCCTAGTATCTATGTGCATCTGAATATTTAAAGAGATCTACCTTTTGTGACTTGGGATTCAAGTCCTCTTATTCTTCAGCAGTAGGGTCAAGTTCCTAATACAACATGGAAGGCATTGCCTCACTTTCTTGGGGATGGCTCAGTTTGCCCTATAGATCACATTCAAGATGTTGCAAGCTTATGCATTGTTCATAATGTCACAACTGAGAATCATGCCCTCTTGTTGCTTGCATCTTCTCTCAAAGGAAAAGCAAAAGAATGGTACAGAATTTTGCATCTTGGTTCAATCACTGGATGGGATCATCTTGGAGGGCTCATCTACAATTAGTTCAAAAATGGGACAGATCTCATCATTCTCACCCAAAATCTCATCACCATCAAAAGACATCCAATGGAGCCCATACATGATTTCAATTAAAGATTTGACAAGGTATGGAAAAAATTCTTTGCTGACATGAGGCCTCCTCCAGTCTTTGCATTCTTATATTATTTAAAGGCTTTAGACCCTAAGATCTCTATGATGATCCAAGCCCTAGGAGGTGAAACTCTTCCTGAGTCATATGATCTTGCCATTAAGGCTAAAAATAACCTCATAGAGGCTGGTAAACTGTCGCCTCTACCTTTAACACCTCTAATGCCTCATACAAATAACTTGTCTCAAGTTCTTTCTTGTAGCTAGATTCATACAAGTTTTAGTCCACCCGCCATCCCTACCGATTTGCTGAATCATGAGGAGATGAGTGTAGTAAAAGAACTTGTAAAAACCATCTCCTATGAGATAAATGAGTTAAAATGTCAAGCCCTATATAATTCTGACCCAAATTTCATGCCTCCAAGTCTGTATGATCAGCAATACCAATATGGTCAGTTTGTAGAAGAAACCCTCCCTTAGGCACAGAAGAAACCCAATAATCCTGAAAATAATGCATTACAAGCTTCTGTAGCTGTAAATTAGCCCATAGAAGTCCTGGATCAGGTTCTTTACCACTTTGACATCCAAGAGGAATCCAATCTTAGAAATCAAATTACAAGAAGAGAGGTGGCCCTTGTCCATTCAAGGTGTCCTTCTGATTATCAGCCTTATGCACCTGTGGTAAAGTGTAACTCAGACATTCAGTCAATTCATGAAAAAGATTCAGAAGGTGCTTATGAGATGGTACTTCTAGAACCTAGAAAGTACTCCAAGAAGGGATTTGAAGATGAAAAGTACTAGGTTTATAGTAATGCTACATCTATTTTCCATCTTGAGGAAGAAGTGACAGAAGAAATTGTAGAGTCTATAGAGAATGAATACCTTTATTTCTACCATGAAGTTTCACATCTAAAGGAGGTACCACAGAGGTGCATGGGCAGAAATTGGAATAGCAAGATTAGGATTTATTCTCACTTTTTCAACAAGGTTATCAGCACTGGATGTAGAAGACCTTACCATTGAACATGTGTATGGCTGTTTGGCAAAGCCTATTAAAGATGATCAGAAAGAAAATTTTGAAGCAGAGACAGATGCATGTGCTAATTTATTTTCTATTTTTGAAGATGGTTATTATCTTCTTCTTGATGAAGATCCACAGATGCAACAAAAGATTCATAAGGATATTTTAGATGTGTGTTCAGTCTCTATGGTTCAAACATGCTTCAGTTTTAGATGTTTCTTCCGTTTCATGATGTTTCAGTTTCAGAGGTATGACTCTATGCCCAATGGATAAGGCACTAATCTACCAAATGTAGAGATTCTAGATTCAAGTGAGCAGGCTCACTTACCCAGCTAGTCGCCAAAAATTGGTGAGAAATTTTTACACCATCTCCAAAATTTTGACCTAAATAATGAGGGGCATTATCTGAAATAAAGCATGAAGCCATGGCTAAAATATGAGTCTCCAATGCAGCCTGTGATGTAAGTCTTTCATCACCATTATTAATAAATGAGCTACTTTAAACAAGCACAACTATAGGCACCGAGAGGCCAAATCAAGAGGGGATCATCCTATAAGTAAAATCTCAGCCAACACCAGTCATGAAGTTCAATGCAATAGTCAAATAATGATAAGACATAATATATGTAGTATTAATGTTGCCTATAGGGGAGTGGCCTCTAATTTTCATGTGCAGACCATAAGAGTTCTCATGACTCAAGCTCTTCATCACTAAGGAGAAATAATTTTGGGCACCATTAAAATGAAGTTTTAGTATATATATGATGACACTAGGTCAGATAAAGGCAAAGCACATGTCAATATAGTGTGTGGCCTTTTGTATAAGGCATAGCATATGAATAATGATACTCAATCTAAATGGTTTAGAGCATATGAGAAGTAAACACTGGTAAAAGTCTTCTTAACGCTATCAAGTGACCACATTCAGAATGGTGTGGGTTACTTAAACAATGATGTTACCATCTTCTAAATGGGCACTACCATATCAGAACAAAGTGCCACCCAGCTAAACATGGTGCTGCCTATTAATAGCATATGTGATTTGGAAAAGGGATGAAACATGAGCCAGATATCACCAAAGTTTGAGGTCCATTAAAGTTAGTGCATCAATCAAACAAAATAGAAATAAAAGAAAGGCAAAGCTAATTGAGGATGGCATGAGTTGCGAGAGAAGGCATTTAGAAGAAAGATGAAGTGCAGCCTGCATGAGAAACTTGGTAAGTTTAAAGGAGCAATGTCAATGCAAAATGAGGTAATCTCTTCCCTACAAGAGGAGCTGCCAATCAACAAGGAGGATCAACCTTTGAAGATACATCAATGTTTGAGGCACTTAGATAAATGATGAATGGTATCAATCATATATAAGACATAGACAAACACAAGACTTGAGCATGTAATATAGAGGTGCTACCAGAACAAGGAGGCATCACTATATAAGAAATGCTAGTCTATTGCAATCATTAGCATGGATAAAAGATATTGCCCATAGCAATTGCTTAGACATAGTCAGCAAATGAGATGAACAAGATAAATAAGGAAAGGATGCAGCCATATGAATATTCCAATCTATAACATGCCACTGTAGCAAGTGACACCATCAGTGTAAGGAAATGCAAGGGTTATACTATGAAGCTCAGCCTCCAAGTATTATGCGGCTCATGTAAAATATTTCTAACATTTACGCATTAGCCTTAGCCTCTAAACTCTAGACACAGTAAAAGAGAAAGGCACTTCATCAAATGTAGTCGATAATTAAGAACATTGTCAATCCATTCAAGAGGCAAGTAAAAGAGAAAGGCATTGATCAGTGAATGAAAGGCACAATCTATATGAACAGGTGTGATTTTCTCAGTGTATGACTACCTCCATAGTGTTGTGTTAAGGCATTGCATTGATAAAAGAAGGTGCAGTTTAAATGAAAGCATCGGAGGCTGCCATTTGTCAGCTACAACTTGAAGTGGAGGGAAATAAAGTTTCTCAAAATACGGCGGATGAAGAAAAGTGGTAGCTACGGAGGAAAAGAGAGAAGCTTAGAAATTGAGCAGAAGCCACCACGTGGGGGGTGTACTACAAAGAAACAAAAAGAAGAGGATGAAGCCACATGGGAATAGAGGAGGAGAGGAAATATAGTTTTTTTTTCATAAAGGCATTTCTATCACATGAATATGAGAAAAGCTAAGTCTATTGTTATAAGAGATCCTATTAAATATGGTGGGCCCCTTCATAAATCTAAATGATCTATGTTAGTTTCAAATATTGATGTCTCTCATGCCACGGGAAGAAGAAACCCAGTTAGAAATAAAGATTAAAATCTTTATTAATATTGAAACATATGATGTGGGTCCCTCCAACTAAGAAAGTAAAGAGCAAGCCACAACAAAGATTAAAGTGAAGTTTCATTTAAAATAAGATTTTGACTCCATGCTACTATCCATGGGAAGATAAAAGAGAAGATGAAACCCTAAAATTGCAGCTATTTCATTTTATGGCAAGCCATGGAAGTGAAGACGCTGGTTTTCTCACAGAGACCAAAGATATTTTCTAGCCACTGATACAAAGAGATGTTTAGTTACCAATACAGTTATTGTGCCTGATTTTATGTCAGATTTCATCGAGATAGTTGTAGATTTTTGGGAGGTAGTTGGGATATTTTATTTTGGTTTTGGCTATAAATATGTAGATCTGTTAGTTCTTCATAGAGGGTTACATAGTTCTACATTTTTGTAGATCAGAGAGAATTGGAGCAGTAGACAGATGTTTTATTCTTTGCCTCAGGAGTCTTTTCATGTGTTTTGTAATATGTTATTTTGTGCAGCGATTTATACCTCTGTAATTGGTTATTTCTTCAAATATAAGACAGTGTTCTGTGCAAATCTGAGTGCCTTTGTTTTCTTGTCTCTAATTTCTCTATTTATTTTGCGTTTGTTTAATCTGTTTAGAAACTAGGTTTAATCATGCATCTCTGCTCTTTAATTTTCCAGTTAAATCTTTCAAGGTTTAAACACTGTGCAAATGGGTAGCTATTTTAATTTAGTGCATCACCTTAGGGATTAGATTTTAATATTGTATCTATAATCTTGTTTTTCCTTCTAACCTTTTCCCAAACCCCCACTGAAAGAACGGAAGAGCTAGCTTCCCTAAAATCTGGAGGTTGTTTCTAGGGTCAATCCCACATCTCAGAAGCTTCCCATGTTGTTACTAGATTAGACCCACAAATTTATGCATCAACAAAACCCTTAGAGTATAGGTTTATAATCATAGAAAAAGATTCAGAGATCAATGAGAATATTTTTTAGAAATTGTAAAGAATGTGCAGGCTCATGGCCATGGCCATTCAAAAAAAACAAGCTACAAAAGATAAGGAAAAACTAGTCAAATCTTATATACCATGCTCACCTTGTTCCAATCTTTATTTTGACATAGGAGTGCCAAAGATTTGACCATAGAAGCCAGGAGAATGAAGGAGAAAAACCAGAGAGACAAACCCTAGTTGGCAGTAATGAAAGTTGTAGATCCGAATAAGATGAAAGTGAAATGCAAAATGAAGTGATCTTTAGGGTTTCCCTTGGTTTTGTTCGATGATTTATTCTCTTCCTTTGTCATTTTTGACTTTACAAACAAATTACAAAGGATCATTGCCTTATCCACCAGGGGTCAAGACTTCGGTCTTGAAGTTTCCTAATGATCATGAATTGGAGGGGCTGACAAGTTCTTTTTGGATTTGATTTTTATAATGTCAAAGGTGGTCGACATCATCATGAGAAGGAAAATCTTTGTGCTTTATGAATTTTCTAAAAAACCCCATATTTCTATATGTCGACAATATGGTCAAAAAAGAATGCCTTAAGTATATGCTTTGTTATGATATGCACATGGTAAAAGATCCCAAGATTCTTCTCCATCATGCAGGGTGACCGAATATGGTCAAGGGATTTTCATACCTTATGTATTTTTTCACATCAAAGGTCAAATGAAGGAACATCATATGAGGACATGATAATGCATGCACGATGGCAGGAACATGGTTAAGGTAAGATTTGACAAGGAAGATAAGGGTATTTGTTTTGCAGGATCATATACCTTGGAAGGCAAGGAGTATTTATTTTTGCCTTGGTGCTTTCTAATGATATATGTTTTCTCCTTGATAATGTAATGGAGTAATAAGGGTGAAATTTTTGCCTTAATGCATGTATCATGCAACTAGGGGATTTTCTTGCATGGAGACATAAGGAGATTTCTCTTTCTCTTAAGTCCTATTTTTTGCATCAAATCATGCAAATTATGTGAATTATGCAAGTGTAATTGGAGAGATAAGGTACTTATTTTCTTTTCATCCATCATGGATGTCTTTACAATAGAAATCAATGTAAGTGAATAATAAAGTAATATTCTACAAATTACTTTATTATTTTTCACAAGTTAAATCATAAAAATAGTACAAAATGTAACTAATAGTAAAGTAATTATCACTTAATTACTTTATTATTTACTCACATCAATTTTGTAAAATACAAAATCATGCAAGATAGATGAGTTGAGTTAACTGAGGATATTTAGATCTTTTACATGATTTGGAGAGAATCAACTTGGATCTTTTTTTTCTCAATTTGTGATAGTTTGGACCCTTATTTTTAGGGATTTCTTGGTTTTCTCATGGATAACTTTTGAGGGCTTATTTTTAGAGGCAGTTAGTTGTAGTTCTATTTTTCATGCCTCTTAGAGAGAGAAAACTATATATTGTACAGAAAAACCTAGTTTTTGCTATCTCTTGCATTCTTTTCTCTTTTACACATTAAGAGAAAGAGGGTTTGTAACCCAATTTCGGGTTGTTGCCTTTTTGCTCTTTACACTTTGAGAGAGAAAGAGGTTTTGTAACTCATTGATTATAAATTTTATAGAGATTACAAGTTATAGGTTCCATTTCTTGTCTCTTATGCAATAATTTCCTTTATTTTTCATTGGAATCAAGTGTTTGCCTTTCCATTAATGCTAATTGTATGGATGATTTGATAAAATTTTAATGTGTTTAAATATCAAAACCTTTAAAATTATTGTCTCATTCTTACTTGCAAGTGTTAAGCATGGTGATATCATAGGTCTTAGGTTGTGTTACTGAAATCTTTTCTTTCATGTTGTGAAAAAACCTTTTCCTTCATAAAAAAAAAAGATAATTTCTAGCCTTCCTTAGAAACATTTTTGTGGTCATTTTTGCCAAGAGTGGATTATGTGGGTAAGATTTTTGAGATCTATTGTGAATTAGATTTGCATTTTTTCCATCATTATTAGGTGCATCACCAACTTTTACAGTTTTATTATCTTTAGAAAATCCTTTTTACTCTTTTCCAAACCAAAAGTCATAGATTCAAACTGAATATTTTAAGGGAACCAGCCCATAATCTGGAGGTTTAAACTCAATATAGGTCACCCACAACCTGAGTTTGTCCCCATGTTTTGAAGGATTGTAGAGTTTCACAACTTTGCATAAGGGTGCAATCCTCATCGACAATAGTTTCTTCAATGGAGTGCTCATGAATGCTATGGGAGATTTTATACCCTACTCATTTTTTTGGAGTAGGATAGATGACAAGTTGTGATATGACACATAACAGTAGATGATGAAATCTTTATCAAAGTATGGATGTATTAGTGTTGGCACATTAGCTATAGCTTCTTTAATTTCTTTGAATGGTTCTTTACCTTCATTGTTCCATGCAAAGACAAGCTTATCTTTCATCATTTCTGTAATGTGCCTGGTTAACTCTACAAAATTAGGGACAAACCTCCTGAAGAAGTTCACTTGACCAAAGAAAGATCTAGTGTTGCTTTTTCTAGTAGGAAGAATCAATTGTTAGACAACTCTAACCCTTTTTGGATCTATCTTAATTCCTTCTTTTGAAACAATATGTCCTAGGAGTTGTCCATCAGTGATAACAAAAATGGACTTTTTAGGGTTGAGAGATATACCATGATCCTTACATCTTTGCAAAACAACCTCTAGGTAATCAATATGATCAGCTCTCTTTTTAGAGAAAACCATCAAATGATCAAGATAGATAACAATGATTTTATCCTATAAGTCCACAATGGATAAATCCTTAGCCCTTTGGAATGTTGCACCAACATTTATGAGACTGAAAGGCATCTTATTGTATGAAAAAGTTCATCTAGGAGTAGTGAAGGTAGTTTTGTGCTGATCTTCTGAGGCTACACTTATTTGATTGTATCCATAGAAGTTGTCTAACATAGATATCATCTCTGATCCTAAAATAGTATGTAAAATATGATCCATCACTGGTAAGGGGTAATTATCTTTAAGTGAGGCTTGATTTAAGTTCCTAAAGTTGAGACAAATCCTTATCTCCCCATTCTTATTTCTAACAAGAACAATGCTAGCTACCCAAGTAGAGTGATGTATGGGATATATGATTATTTATTTTGACATTTTATCAATCTTCTTAAAAATAGCATCCACAATTTTTGGTTTATAGGAGCATTGTTTCTATCTAAAAGGTGTAATACCTGGCTTGAGAGGAATGCAGTGTTGCAATTTTCCATCCATAAACGTTTTGAGGTATGTATAGCACTAGGAAAAAATGTCTTTGTATTTGATTAATAAGGAAATCATGGGTTCCCTCTCTTGAGCAATGCAACACCTACCAATACACACTAGTTTGGGATCTTCAACCATCCCAATGTTTACATGATCATATTTGATAGAGAAATTAATAGTTACTTGAATCTTATTCTTGACATACATGTCATGTTTGTCAAGAAGGTCATCCAAGGACACCAAGCCTTTGGGAAATTTATTCCCTTTTAGCTTTATCACCTCTTCATTTACTTCATCAGACTGATTGGTGGTACCTCTAGTAACCTCACTACTTTAAGAAAAACATCCTTCAAAGAATAAATTAACAGAGGTGTATGCTTTCTCCAAAAAGGAAATAATCTTCTTGTCATTGTCAAAAACTTGCCATTGATTAATGTTGTCAGGTACGCTGGGTCTATAAAGAACTTCTACCTTATAAGGATTGTCCATAAAATTAGGGTGAGGGAGAAGTAGAGATGCTAAGACTACCAAAGAATTTGCCCTTGTGTTTTGCTCCATAGGAATCGATTTAATAGAGAAAGCATCAAAATAATCCAAGCTATCCCAAACTCTATTTCTATAATGTTTTAATCTCCCATTCTTCATAGAGAAGATGTTTCTTACTTGTTTCACAATAAGATCTGCATAACCTAGAGCTCTTACTTTCATAATTCCTTTATCTTTTTCCATTTCCAACCCCAAGAGTAATGCCTCATATTCAGCGGTGTTGTTGGTATTATCAAATTCTAGCTTAAAAGAAAAAGGGAATTTGTAATCATCAGGGGAAATCGAAACCATGTCGGCTCCTGATCTAGATGATAAGTAAATGCCATCAACTTCTAAAGTCCATAACTCATTTGACAAGTTCAATCCAATCACCTCAAGATCCTCCTCCTCTAAAGTAGAACAGATTATATAAGTACCTAGGCCTATTTCCACATATAGAATATCTGATCTAGGATCTCCAGACTTCAAGACCATAAACTTGGCTTTAGGTTTTGGGTCCAGCCAAACTTTCTTTCCATCTATAGCAATCAAGGTGTGTGACCAATCCATCTGAATATCACCTCCAAGGTATCTACAAAAACTTTTACTTAATAGCATACCATAACTTGATGGGATGTTAGCTACTAGGATAGTCAATTTGATCCCCTTTTTAGGGTAAGCTACTAGGGCTACTTGGGCATCCTTGAATTTCCCAATAATAGGAAAAAATTTTAATCCATTGAATAACATTTACCATTAGAAGAGGTAAGGGATAGACCAAGGGACTTAGATGATTGGGCAGGCATGACATTGTTAGAGGCTCCTATTGGAAAGAGACACTAGGTGGGTTCATGAGTGTTGTTACTGATGGAAACAAAGTTCATCCCACACATCCACAGGACATGGTGTCTCTATACCGGAAGTCAAATTGTAGAGTAACTTGGTCCAGTGACCAAGAACAGAGCATGCAGCAAGGTCTGACAATCTGGTTTGAATCTCTTAGAGGAAGTATCTATGTAAAGTGCGGACTTGGAGAATTCAAGAAGAGTACCTTGACTGATATATTCCAAGGATTGAGCCTTCGATGATGAAAGAGTGAAGAGATATGAGCACCTAAGTATTGGGTCCTGTTTGGTAGAGTAGACAGAGGAAGAACTGACCGGTAGAGCATCAAACTTTAATCCGGATGAGATATTGATGGTGATCAAGGTTCTTAAGGTATCATTCATGATTGGCCAACATGATTGATGACTTCTATAACTATATCTTTGATACGCATCACTTGGTAAACAAGGATTCAGCTGACAGACCAAAGTTTGGGAAAATATTGACTATTTCAGATGCTGACTAGAAAGATGATGAAATCCTTGGTGGGGATATATATACCAGATGGGTTTCGATGAGAAGGTGGGTGTAGAGAGTGGAATAGTGCAAAGAAAAGTAGAGAACAGTGTGGAAACAGAGTTAGAGGTCTGGTATGTGATAGAACAGTAGCACTAAGGTAGAGGAAGAATGAAGTGCAGTAGATTAATATATTGAGCTTAACCGGAACTAAACCTAAGGACATGTGGATGCTTCTCATCAATTCAAGTATCTAGTTTTCTTCTATAAACTATTGTGGGCAGTGAGCCTCTTGTGAGCAGTGTGCTCGGGCAGTGAGCCCTAATTGGCAAGTGTCATTTGTACTACCTTATTCTTATAACAGAGAATACAATCTTGGGTTAATCACCCCATGGTTTTTTCCCTTAACATGGTTTTCCACATCAAAATATTGTGTCATGTGTATTGAACTTGTTTCTACTTTCATGGTTATGGATGCTTACTTGTTTTGATGTTGCACTAGTTGTTAAAGAAGAACATAAAGTTAAATTAATTAAGATAACTGATTCACCCCCCCTCTCAGTTATCAACAATTGGTATCAGAGCCAAGTTCCTCTAGATAGAGCCTAATAGCTTGAGGAAGATCTGGGAATCTCAAATGGATATGTATGGTATGAGGGAACAACTTCAGTCTACTCTAGATGATCTTGATCAATCTCATTCTAAAGTCAATGAGCTAAGGGAAAGACTCAAACAAGCTGATGATTTCATAAATGAACTTAAAGATAAACTAATTATCTCAATGAAGAAAAGAAAGGAACTTCTTCAACAATTAGCAAGTCAGAATGAAGCAAATGATACTAATGTAGATCTGAATGAGAAAACCAAGTTATGTGAGAAGCTACCAAAAGAGGTCATTATGGTAAGACATGAAATGGAATCAGGTGTTATGAAATTCACTCAAGAAATTGAAGAGAAAAGAAAGACTAAAGATAATTTAAAACAATCTCTCAAAGAAAAGTTAGAAGATTGCCACAAAATGGATAGAATAATCAGGCATTTGGAATCTGATCTTGAAGAAGCTAGAGATAATGAAGAACAAATTGAGAATCAGATTGTCACTTAAAAAAGGGATCTCCAAACAACAAATGAATACAAAGAGAAATTCAAGGTAAGATCTGCTCAGCTTGAAGTTCTTCTTGAAAGCCAAAAGAGAGTAGATGACAAGCAAGGCTTGGGGTATGAGAAAGGCAAAAGCTCCAGATCAGGTTAGAAGAACTCTAGAACAAGAAATCCAAGGAACAGGCCTAGAAGACCTCTGGTAAGACAACCAAATGCTCAAAGATATCCATCCTTCAATGGATACTGCCACAATTGCAATAACTTTGGCCATAAGGCAAATCAGTGCAAAAGAAGAATGAATTAGACTAATTCATCCTTCTCTGGACTGTGCTTTAATTGCAAAAGGTATGGTCACAAAACTCATGAATGCAGAAATATGCAAATGAACAATTCATTCAATGGTATATGTCTTGCATGCAATAGAATGGGACGTATGGCTAATCAATGTAGATCCAGAAGATATCAGTCAAATATGCAAAGAAATTTTATTTGCTACAATTGCAATAGATCCGGTCATATTGCCAAACTATGTAGAAGTAAGAATTAGGATAAAAGGGGTCCGGTACATCATAATCAAAACCAAGACAAAGGAAAAGGAAAAGTCAATGCGGATGAAATTCAAAAGGAGATGAACAAGATATGGGTGAAGAAAAGTACAAAAAATGATGGGGATGGATCTGTACCAGAATCTGGTGCTGATATTCCTTCCGAAAACTAAATAGATGAACTCTGGCTCAGGGGGAGTAACAAAAGAAAAACATTTTCCCTAGCTAGTCAATAGGTGCTTGAAATTCACACATGAAAGGTTGCAGATTAAAGGGTTCTTGGAGAAACATCTAAATAAGCTGTGGTAAAGGTATGGAAGATCCGCAAGAAGTTTTGAAAAGGCTAATCTTCCAAGATTGATCCAGTTTAATATTCATCCGGTAAGAACATGATTTTCACAGTTAGATCTGGTATGATTCAAATTTGAGGTATCTTGATCTACAGATAAATGGAATGATTGTGAAAGGTAGATAGATTGCTAATATCCTCTGAGAACAACTTTAAGTGCATCTCAGTAATCTAGAAAAATCTCTCAAGACAAGGAGAACAGAGCAACTAGAATAACTTAAGGTATGCATTTATTGCAAACAAAATTAGGGTTTGCACAGAAATAAAAGGGTTCTTCTATTCATCATTTGTACATTTGCATTTGAGAAGAAGAGAAAAAGAGCTCTGCAAACAAATTGTCTCAAGCCTCTCAAAGATCAACTGCAGAAATCAATTCTTCCAACAATTCGATCCATCTCATTTTGTGAAACCTAGAAGTGTAAAAGGTATTTTCCATTCTTGAAAACCTTTCTCTAAATCTTTTGAAAGATGGCTACTCCAAATGTTGTGAAGATCACTGATAGGCCACATCCTAAATTCAAGAAACATCCCTACAAATACCTAGAAGTTGATCCCATAGGCGCCTCTTCAAGCATTTTGCATGGGGTTTTGCATGTAGAAGATGTTAGGGCATATATTCATGCAAACATTAAGGAATTTGGAGAATCCAAATTAATGGATATCTATCACAATCAATTAATAGATGATGCTTTTGAACTCAAACCGTAGTACAAGGCTATCCGAGACAAGCATTTTGGACATTGCATCCATTTCCCCTATTTTGTAGAAGATGAATGGATCTAGTATGTTCTAAGCAGAATGCATGATAACTGTATATGGTTGATGAGGCCATTTAAGATAACCAAGGATGCCATGAGGGCAATTACTGAATTGCACTCATCTGGTGGGATACCTGCTCTCAAATCTGTCAAGAATCAGATAGTGAGTGAGGCAACTAGATCAAAATTTTACAAGAGAGCAATGACTATAGAAGATATCACTGATCTAGATATCAAGTTTGCATCTATGATAATTGGCTAAAAGATATATCACTCCAGTAGAGAGAATTCAGTATCCAGAATAGCTATGTATACTGCTTATGAAATGCTAAGGAAAAATGATAACTATGATCTCTGCGAACTTCTTTTGAGCCAACTATTAGAAAACTTACAAAGGATCAAGAAGGACAAGAAAAACTCATTCAAATATGGTGGTCTGATATTGTATCTATTCTTTTACTTTATGAATGAGCTACCTAGATCTAATGGCTGGATATGGCAAAATGACAGACCAATAGCCATATAAATAAGAGATTATTTGCATGGAATTGGTGATGCCAAAGCATAGAATACAACACTCTAGGGCTACTTCAAGAACTTTCAGAGTATGATGCAAGCCAGAGAAAGAATCCCTCAATCATTGGTTGAGAAATACAAGGATACAGTGTGCTTTATGGTAGACACTGATCAATGCCTAATGGAGGCAGTGGAGCCAAGGATAGTCTGGATCATGCCAATGAGGTATGAAGTAGATGAGAAAATTGTAGTGCTACATGTTCAACACATGCTGAGTCAACCCAAGTATCGAAAGGCAGAAAGATTTGGAACCTACCAAGAGCTGAATATAAAGGTTCATGTTGAACTGGGACAGCTTGAAATTAAAAGAAAAGTGAGAAGAGAAGTGGAAGAATTTGCCAAGAGACATGGAATTTCAAAGGAGTCAGTTGATGCCAACAGATAGAGGATGGAAAGGGTAGAGAAAGAGAAACAAGATGCAGAAAAGGAAAGTGATCCAGTGCAAGCCCCTTCCCAAACCAAATCCTCCAAGTGTTCTGCACCTACCACCTCTAAGAGCCAAAAGACATCAAAATTGGAAGCCCGGACATCTGGAAAGGGAGAGAAGAGAACCAAGAAAAAGGCAACAAGGTCTTATATAGTTCAGAAGGATGATGAAGAAACTAAAACTAATGAGGAAATCAAGAAAATGAAGAAGAAGAAAACATCTGGTGAACCCTCTACCAGTCAAGGCAAAGAAGAGAAGGTAGAGGAATTTGTTGAAAAGCCTACTCTCCACATTGATGATATCATCAAATCAATCATTGTGGATGGGAACCTGAAACCAATGACTGAGTTCTATGATTAATACAATGAAGCTGATCAAAAGATCCTGCAAGATGCTATAGTCAAGTACCTTAACATTTATAACAAGGCAATCATTGAAATCATATCCCTGATTCCCAAAAGCTTAGAGAAGGAACTTGAGATAAGAAAGAACAATGCCATGGCAAAAGATCTAGAAATTTGGGAGAAGATTGCTATCCAACTTTATCCCTCCATCACTCCAAAGCAAATAAACATGATCTTCAAAGATTGCAAGGATGAGTTCCAGAGTAAATTCAGAATGAATAAGCTTATGCTCAGAGAGACTGATTAGGGGGCTAAAGAGATTGAAGAGATCCTCAGGAATGCCTATAAAAGATTCAATATTCCTGTCATAGAGGACTTAGATGATGAACCCTCTACCATGGATGACAGAATAATCTACTGAGACAATGGCAGAAGAGGCAAAGGAGACAAATGAAGAGAAAGCCAAGGACTTAGATTCCTCTGTTCGAGAAGAGGAAGTTCATGGAGAAGCAGACACCTCTCTTCTGGATCCCCTTGCAGACTCCATAATTGAAAGAAAAGAAGATAGCATCAATCAAGGAGAAGAAGTAAATGGAAGATAAGAAGGTCAAACTGAGAAGACCTCAAGTGCAGTGCTAAGGCTGCAGAAGGGAAGAAAACTCTGTCTCTAGGAAGAGACACTACAGAAGTAGTCAAAGACTTCATGACAAAAGAAATGATGGATCTGGATGAATCGGAGCTACTTCAAGGGCCATTCAATTTTGACTCTCTCTCTAATCTAGACAATGAAGGTAGCATCTTTTGCTCAAGCCAAAGCAAAAGAAAATCTTCTAAAGTCTCACATGGAAGATTATGAGCTAATAGAGATTGCATCTGGTGTGCTAGAGAAAATCATGCCAACCTTCCAAAAGGATTCTTCAGCCTCCACATCCGATAATCTAAAGTCTCTTGTTAACTCTATTAATGCACATTTTGACTCTTTAGAGAAAGTAGAAAAAGAGAAAGTCTGGAAAGAATTTTTGGGTAAAAGATTCTCTAAAGTACAGGGGTACATAACAAATGATAGGAGAAATCTGAATATTGGAATAAAGAGCTTAGAAAATGCTCTTAAAGATGGTGGAGATATATATAAATTTTGTCTATCCTGGTCTAAAGTGACAATGGATATTGAGAAGAATGTAAAAGAACAAGAAGGAAAACTTTCAAGTATATCTCAAAGTTTTGATCCTCTCTCCTCTTCCATAATTAATTAAGAGTGCCAGACTCTTGTAGCTATAAATGAAATAAAGAAGCTTGAGAAGGAGAAGAAAAATAGGATAAGAAGGCTAAGTGAACTAAGAGGGATTATTATCCCTAAGTTAGAGGCCATGCATGAGGCCCTAACTGATGCTCAAACCACAGCCTGGACCAGTGATCTGACAGATCTAAAGAGGGCAGAAGTTTTTGCATTCCTGTTGAGTAGTCACATCTCAATTTTGGACAGGATGAAGTAGAGTTGGGAAATAGAACTTGTCCAATTAAAGACAACTTTTGTAGATATACTATAGTGTATGTAATTATAACATGTATATATGAGTTTTGGTGTGCAGATTCTACCCTTTGCCATTGATGTGAAAGGGGGAGTGAGTAGTAGTGAAAAATGTGGAATCTAGCTAAGGGGGAGGTCTGGTAAAATGTACATTAGAACAGAGCATCAGCCAAGGGGGAGTGTAGTGTGACACTTAGTCATTTTTCACTAAGTGTTGCCATCAATACCAAAGGGGGAGATTATTGGCAAGAGACACTATGTGGGTTCATGAGTGTTGTCATTGATGGCAACAAAGTTCATCCCACACATCCGTAAGACATGGTGTGTCTATACCAGAAGTCAGATTGTAGAGTAACTTGGTCCGGTGACCAAGAATAGAGCATGCAACAAGGTCTGACAATCTAGTTCAGATCTCTCAGAGGAAGTATCTATGTAAAGTGCAGACTTGGGGAAGTCAAGAAGAGTACCTTGACTAATAGATTGCATGGATTGAGCCTCCGATGATGAAAGAGTGAAGAGATATGAGCACCTAAGTATTGGGTTCCTATTTGGTAGAGTAGACAGAGGAAGAACTAACCGGCAGAGCATCAGACCTTAATCCAGATGAGATATTGATGGTAATCAAGGTTCTTAAGGTATCATTCATGATTGGCCGACATGATTGATGACTTCTATAACTATCTCTTTGATATGCATCACTTGGTAAACAAGGATTCAGCTGACAGACCAGAGTTTGGGAAAATATTGACTATTCCGGATGCCAACTAGAAAGATGATGAAATCCTTGGTGTGGATATATATACCAAATGGATTTCAAATAGAAGGTGGGTGTAGAGAGTGGAATAGTGCAAAGAAAAGTAGAGAATAGTGTGGAAATAGAGTTAAAGGTCTAGTATGTGACAGAATAGCAACACTAGGGTAGAGGAAGAATGAAGTGCAATAAATCAGTATATTGAGCTTAACCAAAACTGAACCTAAGAACATGTGTATGCTTCTCATCAGTTCAAGTATATAGTTTTCTTCTATAAACTATTGTAGTCAATGAGCCTCTTGTGAGTAGTGTGCTCAGGTAGTGAGCCCTAATTGGCAAGTGCCATTTGTACTACCTTATTCTTTTAATAGAGAATACAATCTTGGGTTAATCACCCCGTGGTTTTTTCCCTTAACAGGGTTTTCCATGTCAAAAATTGTGTCATGTGTATTGAGCTTGTTTCTGCTTTCATGGTAATGGATGCTTACTTGTTTTGATGTTGCACTAGTTGTTGAAGAAGAATAGAAAGTTAAATTAATTAAGATAACTGATTCACCCCCCCTCTTAGTTATCAACAGCTCCAGAGTCTATGACATAGTTACTTAGCTTATATCCGGCAATAAAAATGGAGACATAGAGAGGGTTCAGTTTTGCAAAAGTATTTAGTGTTTTAGACATTTTAGGGCCTAAAGTCTGATCTGTATGAATTATTTCCCCTTTTGTACATTCTTGGAAGATTGAGCATTTATACGGGCAGAGGAAGGGGAAGGTTCATGTTTTACATACTTCACCAAACTATCCAACTCAATAGGCTTTAGCCTAAGGTATTATGCTTGTGAAATCTAATTTTTTGTATTTTTACATGATTCAACAATATCAAACATAGGTGAAATGGTTTCTTCAAAAGATGGAAGAGAAGGTACCTTAGGTGTGGTTGTCTTGGGAGTATCCAAATCTATTTTCTTTGATCCCCCTATAGTGTTCCTGGACAATATGAACTTTAGAGAAGGATTGGCATTGTCATAATGACTTTAATGTTTGTCATCATTTTTGAAACTTTGCCAACCTCTAGTAAAAATGGTACAATTTGAATTTTCCAAATCAGTATACAAATCTTTACTTCCATTAGAATCAGATTCATATTCTAGAAAATTCATGCTGGCATTGCTAGGTTGCATTGTATTGTCTTCCTCTACAATAGTTTCATCAACATGTTCACTCATGGACAACATTTGAATAAACCTCATCATCTCTAGGTAAGAACTTGCATCATGGTCAGTAGTAAGATGAAAATTACACACAATATTATTTCCTTTGCCGCTTGATGAAGGATCTTCTAGAGATAGCCTTTGTGTTGGACCAATCAACATTGGAGATTTATTGTTGTTATTTGGTACCCCATAATCTCTTCTAGCAATATCATGATAAAAGGATTGTTGTTGACCCCTAGACATCTGTCTTTTGAAAGCAATTATATCATTGGCTAGACATTGTACTACAATATCAATAGAAGCATTCACTTGACCTTTATTTGTCATTAACTCATTTCTCCATTTCTTAGCTATTAACAGATCATCTTCAACGAAGATAGCTCTTTCCTAAGCTCCTTGTAAATCTGTCGTGGCTTCTATTTTTAAACTATAACTGACTTTAGGAGGTGGTGTGTTAATAAAGAAACATTTTAAAATGTCATCACTAGGTCTCATATTTTTGGTGATCCTATTTATAATCGAGTTGAACTTGGCCACAAGTTCCCTCATAGTTTCATGCATTTCTTTCTTCAAAGAATTTAACTAAGCCAACAAGGTGTGTTACTTCTCAATAGTTTTAAATCTATTTTCAAATTTAATTCTTGTGTTGGCCCAATTATTAATGGACCCATGGGCCAGGTGGTAAAACCACTCTTCAATAGCATCAGACAAAGACTCAACAAATAGTCTAATAGAGATGTCTTCATGTTGGACACCCAGGATGGATAAGGCATCAAAAAAAGCATTTATATGCTCATGTAGTGTGACATTACCATCCCCTCTGAACTTAGGTGATATCTTTCCTGAACCACGAGGTAAATAATATAATTGCACACCAAGAGTTAAAGGACTAATAGCAGTACCCCAAGGAACGGGTAGTTATTGTGGTTGTTGGTGAGACATATTGAGGTGAAAATTAATTACTATAGTCATGGTTGTTCCATGTAGGATTAGATCTTGACACAGAGAAGATGAGGTAGGCCGAACAAGAGATGATTCTCTACTAGAGGACCTAGGTTTCTGATTTGATGGAAAGGTAGTAAAATTAATAGATTCCAATAAATCAAAATCAGAGTCGAAAATACATTTGTGTCTAGATGTCCTCTTGTGTAGCTTTTGGAAGCCATCTTTAATAAGGAAAATCCGTGTAGTAAATCAATAGAGTCACCACCTCTAAGAAATCACTGATTGTTTGAGAATTATTTCATTGGTTATTCTGAGAGTTGTTCCACCTGTTGTTTAGGACCATGTGAATCTTAAAGGGTCTATCCCACCATGGTATGGTGATGATCTTTCAACAATGATATTTTCATGTGCCACATTGAATTCTCTGGAATGCCTCCTAAGTTCTTGGCCAAGCTATTCTTGTATGTCTAGGATTCGATTGACTTGATGAAATTGTTGGTTTGTTCTCTTGTTTGCCCAAGCCAAATTATGCAAGTAAGTAACAATATCTTCCTATTTGACATTGAACCAATTGATATTGGGTTTGAGAACCAGTCCAAATTTTCTCTGGAGAACCATAGATATTATATTTCTTTTCTTTTAAGATAGAAGTCTCCCAAAAGAAAGAAAGATTGGCTTCTCGTGCATACTGTGAATAAAGAACTTCAAATATTTTTAATTGTTTTAATTTTAATTTTAATTTTTCAAATCTTCTTTTTGATTCACACACACACACACACACACACACACACACACACACACACACACACACACACTATATATATATATATATATATATTCTTGAGTCTACTTGAACGTTTGTAACAATAATGTTATAATATTAGACTCAAGTAATATATATCTATATGGTGGGAACACAAATAACTCTTAATGACAAAGATCTTAATATTCGTTATTCCTCGGTAGAGTTACCAAAAAATTGTTAGTGAATAGATTTGTCACAACCTTCGTGATGTATGACTCACCCATTTTGTAGCAACAAATTCCACTAATAGTTGGAGAATTTTGTTAATTGTCCTCAATATTTTAGAAGGTACAGCTCCCTTCATATGGTGAGGTTTTATAATTTTATGGTAAGATTTTAACCTGAAAGCGGGGAAAGGAAGGTTTCCCATGACTATAAAGTTGTAACAAAACCACAATACACATTGTACTGCAGGAAAGAATTTAACTCATAATAACCAAACTCACCAAAATTTATTTCTAGACATATGAATGAAAGAAGACTAATAGATAAACCAGAATAACTAAATCACCACTTCTACATCAAATTCTAACATACAAAAGAAGACATGCTGAGGGAAATGCAATTTAAAAGGAAGAAAGTTATCAATATTTCATACAGAGAAATGTAGATATCATATAGTCAATACACCATACATCCAACATACGAAGAATAAATGGCAATACATGTAGAGATAATAGACCCACTGTCAATCTTCCCCTTTATTAATCAATAAAGCATAACAAAATGCTCTATTCTTCCCAAAATGATATTATATTTGCTATATAAAGTATTCCCCTTTCTTCCTCAAACTAAAATTTTGTATTTGTTATGTCAGAAAAATGCACCCTTGGGGGCTTTTTCCTTTTAAGGTTCAGCTCCCAGCATTTGGAATGCATTTAGAGCGTTTTGCATGTTAACTTGGACTCTCAATGAGAAAAGCCTTGGGCTTTGTGACAAATAGGACCTAGGGGGTGCTAATTTGATGATTCTAGAACAAAGATAGGGGGTGGACAAGGGCGCTAGCACCCTAGTCCAGCCCTATTTTGGGGTCTGCACTAAATTCAAATATTAGGTTTGTGATCAATTTGGTTTCTAGGTTGACATCATAAGTTTCGAATATGAAATTCTTAGTGTGAATCTTAGTAGTTGCATATATAAGCATGTTTAGGTTATCATTTACAAACTAGAGGATGTTTATGTTTCAAAAGTTATTGGCATACTTGTGACTTTCATTGTGTTGCAGAGCATAGCATTGTTATTGTGTTTGTTTTTGTAGGTTGGATTACATCTTCTCCTCATGGCATTGAAGAGCTTCTTCCTTCCATGAGAGCTTCATCATCAAGGTGATATTTATTGTGTTTTATCATCATTATCATTTGGATTCTTTCCTCTATCCCACAAGGATATACACTCTCTCTCTAACAATGGTGTTTGGAAGACTTGAATGTATCTCTGGGGCTTGACTAAGGCAAGCCTCTAAACACCACAACCCCCTCCCACACTCCTTGTGATTGCAAGTTTTAGGTATCAGATTTGGAGAAAGTGGAGTTACAGGGAATAGATTCAGGACAGACAACTAAGAGGGGGGGTGAATCAGTTGTCAAAAACTTTCTTTCCAATTACAAACTTAAATCTTGCTTATGATGTAGTAGAATATCAATAAATCAATCATGAAAACATAATGCATTAAATCAAGAGAAGAAACACATCAACACATAAGACACCAAGATTTTGACGTGGAAAACTTGGTTAAGGGAAAAACCACGGGGTGATTAACCCAAGATTGTATTCTCTGTTAGAAGAATAGAAAGAACAAAATGGAACATGCCGATTAGGGCTCACTACCCAAGCATACTGCTCACAAGAGGCTCGCTGCCTATAAGAGACTCACTATCTACAAAATAACAAGTATCACCTACTTGAACTGGAACATAGCATCTTCACCATGCTTGAATCAATTCCATTTAAGTCCAAATCTTCTGCTCTATCTTTCACTCTCTTCCTCACTACCACACTCTTATCTCCACAAGACACCCTTTGAAATGACTTTACAACTCCATATATATACAAGACATCAACTTAGGAATAATCATCTAAGTCAGCAAACATCTACAAGAACATCCGCAACATGTGTAACCCATCCGGTCGGCCAGTCTCAGGAAGAACACCATCATCTGGAAGTTATTCTTCAATTGTGAGCTCCAACTCCAAATACAGACCACCAACACAAACTAGACACGATCCAAAGACCTCCACAAGATTGCCTGAATCATCAAGAACATCCACACTTCATGTGCTTACTAAAATCCTTCTCTCCTTCATCCAGAACCTCAAGAACATAGTATGTCCTCACTGTCATAAAGGAATAGATGCTTGCAGACCTTCAAACCATGAACCAATCGAGTTGACACTTCATAAAGACTTCCTCAACACTCCCTCAAATTTGCAGAATAGGATAATGCATTTCCAGATCTCATCAGACCTATCTGTTCACTCTGTCACCTCTAAACACCTATCAGAACTAGTTTTACTTGGGCAGCCACAACTCCTTTAGATCTTCATGTGGAACTCTAAAATCTTTACTGGATTATCTTAAGACTCATATCTACAAACCCTTTGAACGACATCCTCTGATAGTCATCTTATCTTGGATCTTTACCTTACTCACTTTACTGTTCTTCTCTATTCCTGATTAGGACTAATTTTCTCAATATCCTCAGCACTCAGCTCATCCAATCCCTTTCATCAATGCAACAGTAGTATGTTGACATCAATGACAACACTGATTAGGGTCATACTTGCAGCAATCTCCCCCTTTGTCATTGATGGCAACATATGATGTGAAAAACTATTTTAAACATCAAGACAGAAACTTCTCCTTACTGTCACAACTCCCCCTATCAGTAACAACCATTCACATGTCTTCTCTTCCTTTATTGCTCCCCCTTTGATCATCAACCACTTGTTTTTCACATGTCTTCTCTTCCCCTTTGACATCAATGGAAAAGGGTTCATACTTGCAACTCCAACACTTTAGAATCATACTAGCTGCTCCCCCTAAGTGGCAGCTCCCTATCATCAATCCGAATCACAAGATATGACTAAGATGTCTACCAGACTGATGCACTCCAGTGCACCTTAGTTCATTACTGGAGGGGCAATAACCCCTAACTTCTCCCTGAGATACTCAAAAGAGTCCTTGGGTAGAGGTTTAGCAAAGATGTCTGCAATCTGATCCTTGGATGGTACAAACTCTAATCTGACTTCATTCTTGTCCACTTGTTCTCTCAAAAAGTAAAACTTGATGGATATATGTTTATCCTTTGAATGGAACACCGGATTCTTAGATATATTTATTGCACTTGAATTATCACAGAAGATTGTGATAGGCTCCTCATACTCCACTCTTATGTCTCTTAGCATTTGCTTCATCCACAGAACTTGAGTGCAACTACCTGCTGCTGCAATATATTCTACTTCTATAGTGGACAAAGATTTACCTCTTGTTTCTTACTCAGCCAAGAAACCAATCTCTTCCCCAAAAAGAATGCTCCACCATTGGTACTCTTCCAGCCATCCACATCTCCTACCCAATCCGCATCTGTATATGCATGAAGAGAGAAATTATGATCTTTGGGATACCACAATCCATACTGAACTAGTCCTTTAGATATATAAAAATCCTCTTGATTACCATGACATGAGATTCTCTAGGATCAACTTGAAATCTAGCAACAAGACCCACATCATTCATAATGTCAGGTCTAGTTTGAGTGAGATACAACAATCCTCCAATCATTGACCTATACTTTTTCTAATCAACCTTAGGAGAGTCATCATCTTTGCCTAATTTACATCCGGTTACCATGGGAGTATTCATTGGTTTTGAGTCTTCCATCCCAAATTTCTTCAACAATTCTTTCACATATTTGGTCTAAGAAATGAAGATTCCTTTCTTTGTTTGAGTGATTTGTAGACCCAAGAAGAAATTCATTTCCCCAAGCATGGACATCTCAAATTCACTTTTTAGTTGATTTGCAAAAGTTTTACACATGCTATCTCTTCCTCCAAAAATGATATCATTAACAAACACTTCAACAATCAAGATGTTTTCATGATCAATTTTGAAATACAAATTACTGTCTGCAGTACCTTTGTTGAAACCAATATTCAAAAGATGCTTATCCAATCTTTCATACCAGGGTCTTGCGGCTTGCTTTAGTCCATACAGAGCTTTCTTCAACTTGCAGACCATATCACCATGATCAAACAATTGAAATCCATCCGGTTGCTCTCTGTATACTTCTTCTTCCAAGTCACCATTCAGGAAGGTAGAGTTGACATCCATTTGAAATTACTTTGAAGTCCTTGAAGGCAGCAAAAGCAAGAAATAATCTGACTGCTTCAATTCTTGCCACTGGAGCAAAACTTTCTTCAAAATCAACTCCTTCTATTTGAGAGTAACCCTTATAGACCAATCTGGCTTTATTTCTGATTACCTCACCAACTTCATTCAATTTGTTCCAGAAGACCCATTTTGTTCCAATCACATTCTTGTTTCTAGGTCTGGGAACAAGATCCCGAGTGTGATTTTTCTCAATTTGCATCAGCTCTTCCTCTATTTCTTTAGTCTAGTTTTCATCATTACAAGCTTCATTTACTGTTTTAGGTTCAATCTTTGAAATCAAAAAATACTCATCTGAATCTTAAGCAATTCTCCTTCTTTTTTGTACACCTTTGCTTTTATCACCTATGATCTGATCTTTAAAGTGGTTTAGTCTTACATACCTAGGAACTTTGGGAATTTCTTGCACTTCTGATTCTTGATCAGGCTCATTTAAACTCATCTCTTCTTCCTAATTTACCGGATCAGTTTGAATCTGAATTGTAGAAGGGGCTTGGGCTCCTTGAATCAGAACATCATTCTGATCATCTTCATCATATTCATAAAACCCTGAGAGTTTTTCAATTCCTTCATCAACCTTCACATTTGTACTTTCTATAATCTTTCTCAGTCTCTTGTTATAACATCGGTATGCTTTGCTTTGAGTAGAGTAACTCAAGAATATTCCTTCATCAATTCTAGCATCAAACTTACCTAGATCTTCATCTCTTTTAATGTAACATTTGCTACCAAAAACTCTGAAATACCTCACAGTACGAGTGATGTCAAACCAAAGTTCATAAGGAGTCTTACCGGTATTGCTTCTTATTTGAACTTGATTTAGAGTATAGACTGCAGTACAGACAACTTCTCTCCAATAGATCTGAGGAACATTTGATTCCATCATCATTGTCCTAGATGCTTCCTAGATGGTCCTATTCTTTCTCTCCATTGCTCCATTCTATTGTGGAGTCCTAGGAGCAGACAACTATCTCTTTATTCCATGTTTCTCACATAATTCTATGAACTCACCGGATGTGAATTCTCCACCTCTATCAAACCTTAGACATTTTAATTTTAATTCAGTTTCATTCTCTACCATAGCCTTGAATATTTTGAATTTCTCAAAAGCTTCTGATTTCTCTTTCAGAAATGTTACCGACATCATCTTGGAGTAGTCATCAATTAGTAACATGAAGTATCTATCACCTTGTACACTCCTGATTCTTGCCGGACCACATAGATCACTGTGAACTAAGTCTAATATTCTGGTAGAAGATTGTTCTTTGCTTTTAAATGAGACTCTACTTTTTTGCCCAACTGACATTCTTTGCATAAACTATTTGTAGGTTTCACTAGTTTTGGAAGATCTCTTACAGCCTGAGTGTTGCTTATCTTGATGATATTATCAAAATTCACATGACACATCCTCATATGCCATAGCCAACTCTGATCAAGTTGCACAAATAGAAGAGCTTCAAGATGGGTAGTTTCAGTTTCTTCTTCTTCCAAGTCTTTTCTTGCTTTTTCATACCATGATAGTTTCCTTGAAGAGTTCTCTCCCGAATCAAACCTTTGTTTTCCTTTTACAGAAGCACTGGCTTTGAATGCTGATTCATTCTTGGGGGGGCATCTCCAAACTCGGTCATTTCAAATGTGGCCAATTTACCAGCCAATTGATCTCTTGTGATAGTTGTGTGGGCTCTGAATTCTTCAATTGCAGTAACCTTGATTTTTCAAGAAGCAAGAAGGGATCCGAGAATTTTGCCAACAATCTTATCTTCATCCAAGACTCCACCAGCACATCTAATTCCACAAACAAGCTTATTTACTCTTGGCATAAAAGTAGTGATATTTTCATCTTCTCTCATCCTCAGATTTTCAAAATTTTCCTTTCAAACTCTGTAGCCTTGCACATTTAACATACTTGTCTCCTTCATGCAGAAGTTTCAGTTTTTCCCAAATCTCAAAAGTAGTTGGTAGGTCAACAACATTTGAAAGCTCTGAATCAGATAATGCGCTTAGAAGAGCTTCTATAGTCCGTAGATTGTTTTCAACATCCGTGATTTCATTTGGGAATTTCGGGCCTCCCTGTGGAGGAGTATACTTAGTTGAAGCCATGGTCCAGTACTGCATTCTCATACATTGCAAGTGACATTTCATGTGACTTTTCTAAAGATTAAAATTGGTTCCATCAAACTTCAGACTATCCTTCTTGTAGGATGACATCCTGGATCTCCTTAAGCGGTTAAGCTCTTTTAGAGGACCTTAGCTCTGATACCAATTGTTAGATTTAGGACAGACAACTGAGAGGGGGGGTGAATCAGTTGTCAAAAACTTTCTTTCCAATTACACACTTAAATCCTCCTTGTGATTTAGCAGTATATCAATAAATCAATCATGAAAACATAATGCATTAAATCAAGAGCAGAAACACATCAACACATAAGACACCAAGATTTTCACATGGAAAACCTGATTAAGGGAAAAACCACGGGGTTATTAACCCAAGATTGTATTCTCTGTTAGAAGAATAGAAAGAACAAAATGGCACATGCCAATTAGGGCTCACTACCTAATCATGCTGCTCACAAGAAGCTCACTGCCTACAAGAGACTCACTGTCTACAAAATAATAAGTATCACCTACTTGAACTAGAAAATAGCATCTTCACCATGCATGAATCAGTTCCATTTAAGCCCAAAACTTATGCTCTGCCTTTCGCTCTCTTTCTCACTACCACATTCTCATTTCTGCAAGACACCCTTTGAAATGACTTTACAACTCCATATATATACAAGACATCAACTTAGGAATAATCATCTAAGTCAACAAACATCTACAAGAACATCCACAAGATGTGTAACTCATCTGGTCGACCAGTCTCAGGAAGAACACCATCATCCAGAAGTTGTTCTTCAATAGTGAGCTCCAACTCCAATGTAGACCACCAACATGAACTAGACACGATCCAAAGACCTCCCCAAGATTGCCTAAATCATCAAGAACATCCACACTTCATGTGCTTACTGAAATCCTTCTCTCCTTCATCTGTAACCTCAAGAACACAGTTTGTCATCACTGTCACAAAGGAATAGATGCTTGTAGACCTTCAAACCATGAACCAATCAAGTTGACACTTCAAAAAGACTTCCTCAACACTCCCTCAAATCCGTAGAATAGGGTAATGCATTTTTAGATCTGACCGGACCTATCTGTGTCACTTTGTCACCTCTGAACACCTGCCAGAACTAGTTTTACTTGGGCAGCCACAACTCCTTCAGATCTTCATGCGGACCTCTGAAATCTTTACTGGATCATCTTAAGACTCATATCTACAAACCCTTTGAACCGTATTCTATAATAGTCATCTTATCTTGGATCTTTACCTTACTATCTTTATTGTTCTTCTTTGTTCCTGATTAGGAATAATTTTCTCAATATTCTCAACACTCAGCTCATCCAATCCCTTTCATCAATGCAATAGGAGTATGTTGACATCAATGACAACACCGATTAGGCCCATACTTGCAACAAGATAAGTGGACATTGAAGATTCAGGATCTGAAAAGAAGCAGACACTTTGCAGGATTTTTGGACAAGGGTACCATCACCATTGTCCTCTACATCCAAAGCTAGAGAAACAGACTAGATAGTGATCATTAGGGTTTGCAGAGCTTCTGACATCTCAAAGAATCTCTCTTAGTTGACTAGGGTACCATCAACATTGTCCTCCACTGTCAGATCACTAGAAACTGAAGACATAGCAGAGATCAGTGCCAAAAGGAGATCAAGAATTTACAAATAAAGTTGTACCTTGGACTAGGGTGCCATCACCATTGTCCTTGACATTTCCATTTTCTGGACTATGAAAAATAGTGAGTTAAGGTTCTCTGCCCTTTGTCTAATTCCGGTAGCATTTGTTGTAATTTATAGATTTAAGTACTGTTTTTCTTAAACTGGGGTTTTAAGAGCATCAAAGCATTAATTAGAACCATTATGTGATAACTTCTAAAATTCCTAGAAGAAAACCAAGTGGCAACCTAATCTGATAGATGACTCTCCTCTCAATAGGAGAAGCACTTAGTTGAAAAGCCCTTGGAATGTTTTGTGGAAAGGAAGATTTTAACTAAAACCCCACATTCCATCATCCCCCTTTTCATATAAACAATTTTAGTGAACCCATTTTTTAAACTTTTCTGCACCTCGCTAAGTTTTGTTTGATATATTTGCGTTCATTCATTTCATTACATTAAAAAATTTACAAAAAAAATTGATATATTTGAAAAAAATTAGAAAAATTGCATTCTAGGGTTTGATTGTTGACATAGTTTGCATTCATTCAATTGTATTTAAATAATTCTCTAATTTTTAAATCAAATATAAAATTTATTATCATTCAATTCATTATTGTCAATATTGCATTTGAGAAATTACAAAAATAAAAATTTAAAAAAATGGAAAATTTGCAAAAATTGGCATATTAGGCTTGCATTTTTGTAAAATTTGAATTAATTGGCATCTAATTTCAACTAATTTCTATTATTTGCATCGAAAATACATAAATTCATCATTTACAATTCATTTTCATTGCATTTGCATGCTTGATTTGTTAGAAATTGGTTGAAATTTTGCATTTTTCATGAAAACCTAGTTTTGCATGAGCTAGGGTTGTAGTCAAAATCTTGTTTCATATTTTACTTCCTTGCTAAAACACTCATTAGGTTTGATTTCTAATTGTAATGTTGCATCATAGTGGCCTCCTTGTGAGATTTCATGCCTAGGGTTTGAAAACTTGCATTTTCACTAGATTTGGCCTTACCGTCTTGTTAGATTTGCACTCCAAGTGTGTTGTAAGGATTTTTTCTGTACTAATTGGCCATTATTAGAATTTTTATCTTCTTTCCCTTCTCAAATTTTTTACAACACCTTTTCTTTTTGGCTTTTGCATTGAAATTTTGGGAAAATTCGCATATTTTTGCTATCTTTACACTAGGATTTGATCTAGAGTGGCACTATAGGCATGTTGTAACATATTTTTTGGCATTATTTTACTGTTATTACTATTATAAGTTTCTATCTATCACATTTTTCCTTACAAAATCCCTTTCCCTACTCTTTTGCATTGAAATTTGGTGAAAAATCGCATATTTTGGTCTATTTTCACTAGGTTTTGGCTTATCAACTTTCTAGAGATTCTTCAAAAGCATGTTGTGAAAGGTATTATTGCATTAGTGGACTTTTATTAGGCATATAATTTTTTTCCACTCTTGAAAATCATCACAACACCTCTTCTTTCATTTGTTTGCATTGAGAAAAGTTGAAAAATCAAGCATTTTAGAGCATATTTGACATCACTTTTGCATTTGCTTTTTGCATAAGTTTTAGAAGATCTTGAAAATCCTTTGCAATATTACAAATGGCTTCTAAATATGAAAATAATGCTAGGTTTGTTCCTTGGCTTCAATTAAAAAGAAGAGCCCCTGAGCTTGAAATAACATTCACACCCCATGACAAAGAAATGGTAAATACCGAAGGGCCTCTTTATATCATGGTAAAGATAATGGAACAAACTATACATGGAACACTCATAGTGTTGATAACTGAGAGGGGGGGTGAATCAGTTATCCTTAATTTGATTTCAATTCCAACACTTAAATCTACTTTGTTAATCAATAGCATAGCAATTAATCATTCATGAAAGCATAAGGCATAAACACTAGAGCAGATACACATCAACACATGAGACACCAAGATTTTGATGTGGAAAACCCAGTTAAGGGAAAAACCATGGGGTGATTAACCCAAGGATTATTCTCTGTTAGAAGAATAAGAAAAATAGATGGTACATGCCAATTAGGGCTCACTACCTAAGCACACTACTCACAAGGAGGCACACTGCCTACAAGAGACACACTATCTACAAGATAATAAGTATTACAAACTTGAACTAGAGATTGACATCTTTACCATGCCTAGATCAATTCCATTTAAGCCCAAAAACTCCTGCTCTACCTTTCACACTTCTCTTCGCTATCTCACTCTCCTCACCACAAGGCACACTTCAAAATGAATTCACAAACCCTTATTTATACAAGGCATTGACTTAGGAACAATCATCTAAGTCAGAAAACACCTACAAGATCATTCGCAAGACGTGTAATACATTTGGTCAGCCAATCTCAGGAAGAACACCATCATCCAGTAGTTATTCTTCAAATGCACACTCTAACTTCAATGCAGACCACCAACATGAACTGAACATGATCCAAGGATCACCACAACCTTTCCTAAATCACCAATAACATCTGCACTTCATCTGCTTACTAGAATCCTTCTCTCCTTCATCTGAAACTTCAAGAACACAGTCTATCATTACTGTCATAATGAAAAAGATACTTTCAGACCTCCAAACCATGAACAAATGTGGTTGTCACTTCACATGAACTTCTTCAACATTCTCTCCAATCCGTAGAAGGAGATAATGTAATTCCGGAGCTCATCAAACCAATCTGTGACACTCTGTCACCACTAAACACCTGCCAGAACTGGTTCCATTTAAGAAAACATAACTTCTTTAGATCTTCATGTGGACCTCTGAAATCTTAACTAGAACATCTCAAGACTCATATCTACAAACCCTTTAATCTACATCCTCTGATCCTCAACCTATTAAGTACTTTTGCCTTCTTCTCATCACTGTTCTTCACTGTTTCTGATTGAGACTAATTTCCACAATAACCTCAGCACACAGCTCATCCAATCCTTCTTATCAATGCAATATGAGTATGTTGACATCAATGACAACACTGGTTAACCTCATACTTGGAACAATCTCCCCCTTTATCATTGATGGCAACAAATGATGTGAAAAACCATCAAGACAAGAACTTCTCCTTTCTGTCACAGCTCCCCCTATCAGCAACAACTCTTCACATGTCTTCTCTTCCTTTACTACTCTCCCTTTGATCAGTAACCACTTGTTTTTCACATGTCTTCTCTTCCCCTATGACATCAATGGCAAAGGGCTCATACTTGCAATTCAAACACATCAGAATCATACCAGCTGCTCACCCTTAATAGCAGCTCCCCATCATCAATCTAGATCACAAGATATGACTATGATATCCACCAAACTAATGCACATCAGTGCATCCTAGTTCATCACCAGAGGGGTCATGACCCCTAACTTCTCCCTGAGATACTCAAAAGAGTCCTTGGGAAGAGGTTTAGTAAAAATATTTGCAAGCTGATCCTTAGAGGGCACATACTCCAATCTGACTTCACCCTTGTTCACTTGCTCTCTCAAAAAGTGAAATTTGATAGATATATGCTTGGTCCTAGAATGCAATACCAGATTCCTAGAAATACTTATTGCACTTGAATTATCACAGAAAATTGTGATAGGCTTCTCATATTCTACTTGAATATCTCTTAGCATTTGCTTCATCCACAAAAGTTGAGTGAAACTACCTGCTGTTGCAATGTATTCTACTTCTGTTGTAGACAGGGATATTGCTTCTTAATTCTTACTTAGCCAAGAAACCAACCTTTTTCCCAAAAAGAATGCTCCTCCACTTGTACTCTTCCTATCATCCACATCTCCTGCCCAATCTGCATCTGTATATGCATGAAGAGAAAAGTCATTATCTCTGGGATACCATATGCCATACTCAACTATTCCTTTCAAGTGCCTAAAAGTTCTTTTGATTGCCATGACATGAGATTCTTTGGGATCAGCCTGGAATCTCACCACAAGACCAACAATTTGCATTATATCTGGTCTAGGCTGAGTGAGATACAGTAATCCTCCAATCATTGATCTGTACTTTGTCTGATCTGTCTTAAGAGAGTCATCATCTTTGCTCAACTTACATTTGGTAGCCATAGGAGTGTTGATTGGCTTTGAATCTTCCATTCCAAATTTCTTCAATAGTTCTTTCACATATTTAGTCTGAGAGATAAAAGATTCCTTTCTCTATCTAAGTAATTTACAGACCCAAGAAGAAATTCATTTCACCAAGCATTGACATTTCAAACTCACTTTTCATTTGGTTTGCAAAGGTTTTACACATACTGTCTCTTCCTCCAAAGATGATATCATCAACAAACACTTAACCAATCAAGATATTTTCATGATCAATTTTGAAATATAGGTTACTATTAGTACTACCTTTGTTGAAACCAATCTTCAAAAGATGTTTGTCCAGCCTCTCATACCATGCTTTTGGGGCTTGCTTTAGACCATACAGTGCCTTCTTTAATTTGCAGACCATATCACCATGCTCAGATAACTGAAAGCCATCTAGTTGTTCAATGTACACCTCTTCTTCTAGGTCACCATTCAGGAAAGTAGATTTGACATCCATCTGATACACTTTGAAATCTTTGAAGGCAGCAAATGCAAGAAATAGTCTGACTGCTTCAATTCTTGCCACCAGAGCAAAGCTTTCCTCAAAATCAATCCCTTCTATTTGAGAGTATCCTTTGTAGACTAATCTGGCCTTATTTTTGATTACTTCACCAACTTCATTTAGTTTGTTTTGGAAGACCCATTTGGTTCCAATCACATTCTTGTTACTAGGTCTAGAAACAAGATCCCAAGTGTGATTTTTCTCAATTTGCATCAACTCTTCCTCCATTGCTTTGGTCTAATTTTCATCACTGCAGGCTTCATTTATTGTCTTAGGTTCAATCTTTGAAATCAGACAACATTCATCTAAATTTTGAGCAACATTCCTTCTAGTTTGCACACCTTTGCTTTTGTCACCTATGATCTGATCTTCAGAGTGGTTCAACCTTACATACCTTGGAGCTTTGGGAGTTTCTTGCACTTCTGCTTCTTGATCATGCTCATTCAGACCTGTCACTTCTTCCTGATTGACTGGATCAGTCTGAATCTAACTTTCAGGAGAGGATGGAGCTCCTTGAACCAGAACATCATTCTGATTATCTTCATCATACTCATAAAATCTTGAGGGCTTCTCAATACCTTCATCAACCTTCACATTTGTACTTTCTATCATCTTTCTCAGTCTCTTATTATAACACCGGTATGCTTTGCTTTGAGTGGAGTAACCCAAGAAAATTCCTTCATCACTTCTAGCATCAAACTTTCCTAAATCTTCATCTCTTTTAATGTAACACTTGCTACCAAATACTCTGAAATATCTCACAATAAAAGTGATGCCAAACCAAAGTTCATAAGGAGTCTTACGGGTATTGCTTCTGATTTGAACTCAATTGAGAGTGTAGACTACAGTGCTAACAACTTCTTTCCAAAACATCTAAGGAACATTTGCTTCCATCATCATTGTCCTTGATGCTTCCTAGATGGTCTGGTTCTTTCTCTCAACTACTCTATTCTGCTATGGAGTCCTAGGAGCAGATAACTGTCTCTTTATACCATGCTTCTCACAAAAATCTATGAAATCACCAGATGTGAATTCACCATCTCTATTAAACCTTAGACATTTCAGTTTTAATCCAGTTTGATTCTCTACCATAGCCTTGAAGATTTTGAACTTTTCAAACACTTCTGATTTCTCTTTCAGAAAGGTGACCCACATCATCTGGGAATGGTCATCAATCAGTAACATGAAGTATCTATCACCTTGCATACTCTTGATTCTTGTTAGACCACATAGATCAATATGAACTAACTCCAATAATCCGGTAGAGGACTGATCCTTGCTTTTGAATGAGACTCTACTCTATTTACCTAGCTGGCATTCTTTGCACAATCTATTTGTAGGTTTTACCAACTTTGGAAGATCTCTTACAGCTTGAGTATTTCTTATCTTGATGATGTTATCAAAATTTACATGACACATCCTTCTATGCCATAACCAACTTTAATCAACTTGAACAAATAGATAACTTTTATTAGTACCAACTAGATGGAAGCTATTACCTTTTGTTTGAGTACCGGATGCAATCTCAGTTTCATAGCTTTCAAAGATCCTGCATCTTCCATTCTTGAATCGGAGATCATAGCCTTTGTCCACCAACTAACCAACACTGAGAAGATTGTGCTTCAATCCTTCAACATACAGTACATTATTGGTTTTGCTCTTTCCATCAAAAGAGATAGTTCCCCTACCTCTGATTCTACCAGTAGAATTGTCACCAAACTTTACCATTCCTCCTTCATACTTTTCCAAATCTAAAAACTTGTTCTTGTCACCTATCATATGGTGAGAGCATCCATTGTCAATAACCCAATCATCCTTTTCTTCAACTTGGGCAGCCAAAGCTCTTTCTATAACCTTATGATTGATAGATTCAAGGGATATTGGATCTTCTTCCTTGATGGCAATGAACACCCATTCATTTCTGGATTTCTCTCCTATCTCTGATTCATCATCTGTTACTCCTTCATTATCAACTTCTTCATGAACATAATAACAATTCTTTTGGAACCTTTGTCTGTTAGAATTTGATCTTGTGGATCTTTCCGGACATTTGAGGCAAAGTGACCAATCTTATTGCAGTTGAAGCACTTAAAGGGTAATTTTCCTTCATACTTACCGGATCCTCTTAGTAGTCTTTTTGCAATGAGGGCTTCAAGTTGAGTTGTTTCTACTTCTTCCTCTTCCATATCTTTTCTTGCTTGATCATACCATGACAGCTTCCTTGAAGAATTTTCTCTTGGATCAAATCTTTGTTTGTCTTTCACATAGACACTGGCTTTGAATGCAGATTCAGTCTTGGGGGGATCGTCTCCAAACTTGGTCATTTCAAATGCAGCTAGTTTGCTAGCCAATTATTCTCTTGTGATAGTTGTATGGGCTCTGGATTCATCAATGGCAGCAACCTTGATTTTGTAGGCAGCAGGAAGGGATCTGAGAATTTTGTAAACAACCTCATTTTCATCCAAAACTCCACCAGCATTCCAAATTCTACACACCAGCTCATTTACTCTTGGCATAAAGGTAGTGATATTTTCATCATCTCTCATCTTCAATCTTTCAAATTCCCCTTTGAGACTCTACAACCTTGCACTCTTAACAAACTCATCTCCTTCATGCAGAAGTTCTAGTTTAATTCAGATCTCATAGGCAGTTGGTAGGTCAATAACATTTGAGAGCTCTGAGTTGGTTAATGCACTTAGAAGAGCCTCTTTAGTCCGTAGATTATTTTCAGCATCTATGATTTCATTTAGAGTTGTTAGACCACCATGTGGAGGTGTATATGCTTTTGTGACCATGGACAAGTACGCCTTTCCTATACACTCCATGTGACATTTCATGCGGCCTTTCCAAAGAGTGAAGTTGGTTCCATCAAACTTCAGACTGTCCTTCTTGTATGATGACATCTTGGATCTCCTCAAGTGGTTAAGCTCCTTTTAGAGGAACTTGGCTCTAATACCAATTGTTGATAACTGAGAGGGGGGTGAATCAGTTATCCTTAATTTGATTTCAATTCAAACACTTAAATCCACTTTGTTAATCAATAGCATAGCAATTAATCATTCATGAAAGGATAAGGCTTAAACACCAGAGCAGATACACATCAACACATGAGACACCAAGATTTTGACATGGAAAACCCGGTTAAGGGAAAAACCATAGGGTGATTAACCCAAGGATTATTCTCTGTTAGAAGAATAAGAAAAATAGATGGCACATGCCAATTAGGGCTCATTACCTAAGCACACTGCTCACAAGGAGGCACACTGCCTACAAGAGACACACTGTCTACAAGATAACAACTATTACAAACTTGAACTGGAGATTGACATCTTTACCATGCCTGGATCAGTTCCATTTAAGCCCAAAATCTCCTGCTCTGCCTTTCACACTTCTCTTCGCTATCTCTCTCCTCACCACAAGACACACTTTAAAATGAATTCACAAACCCTTATTTATACAAGGCATTCACTTAGGAACAATCATCTAAGTTGGCAAACACCTACAAGATCATTCGCAAGACGTGTAATACATTTTGTCGGCCAGTCTTAGGAAGAACACCATCATCTAGTGGTTATTCTTCAAATGTGCACTCTAACTTCAATGTGGACCACCAACATGAACTAAACATGATCCAAGGATCACCACAACCTTTCCTGAATCACCAATAACATCCGCACTTCATCTGCTTACTAGAATCCTTCTCTCCTTCATCTGAAACTTCAAGAACATAGTCTGTCATTACTGTCATAATGAAAAAGATACTTCTAGACCTCCAAACCATGAACAAATCTAGTTGTCACTTCACATGAACTTCTTCAACATTCTCTCCAATTTGCAGAATGAGATAATGTAATTCTGGAGCTCACCAGACCAATCTGTGACACTCTGTCACCACTGAACACCTGCTGGAAACGGATCTATTTAAACAAACATAACTTCTTCAGATCTTCATGCGGACCTCTGAAATCTTAACTAGAGCATCTCAAGACTCATATCTACAAACCCTTTAATTTGTATCCTCTGATCCTTAATCTATTGAGTACTTTTGCCTTCTTCTCATCACTATTCTTCACTATTTCTGATTAAGACTAATTTCCTCAATAACCTCAGCACACAGCTCATCCAATCCTTCTTATCAATGCAATATGAGTATGTTGACATCAATGACAACACTAGTTAACCTCATACTTGCAACATATAGATCCTAATTGTATGACAAATGTGGTCATGGAAGATTTCCTCCTTAAACATGAAATGGTACAAGAATCTTATGAACCATCAAATTTGAAAATTAAACCACATAATGGAACTTTAATGAAACTGATTGGCAAGATAACTCTAATGGTTTCAGTCTATGATAAATCTATGGATCAATTATTTGATATAATCCCCTTATCTGACCTCTTCTATGTAAAACTTGTACATCCTTGGCTTAAATCTGTGAATGTTGTTCCTTCTACCATTCACAAATGTATAAAATTTCCTTCGCGTGGAGAGATCCGTACTATCCGTCGTAATGATTATGAACCTCTAGCTAAGGAAAAAAACTTTATTCTTGATTACTTTTGGATGCAACCTAAGATAGATCCTGAGCCATGAAGAGATAGAACTTTCATAGAATACAAAAAATACAAAGCAAAACAATTAGCTTGAGTAGCTAGCTCTCCTTTGCAACCAATAAGAGAAGAACAAGAAGCAAGCATAAAACAAGATTATTTGGCTTTGATGAAATTTTTGGCATGAGAAATGTGGATAAGGAAAGGTTCCATAACCCACCTCATCCACAGAGAGATGGCATTTATGCTGAGGTCCCTCATCTGTCATCCTTAGATGGATCAGGAGGCTTTCATCGACAATAAAATATTCCACCAAGACCAATGAGATTTGAACATGGTGCTTCCTCCTCTACTGTACAAATTATGGAAAAACATAACAATGATGAAATAAGAAATAAGACAAGAAAAAATAGACTTGAAAAAGTAAGGAGGAGGAGGAGACAAGCTTATGCCCAATGGATCACAAATGAACAAGATAACATTTAACCTAATGTTGAAACAAATCAAGAAGATCTTAAAGATGAGCAACACAAGAACAACAGTTGGGCTTTGGTACCTTACACACCACTTTCATATAGCATTTGGGATTAGGAGGATGATGACCTCCTCGATGATGACTTCTAGCATGGACCTCTCTACAGATAAGTATATCTAACCTTTTATCTCTCGTGATGTGTTTCCCCCGTGATGTGTTATGTGTTGTTAGGCCTCCTAGGATGACCCTTGATTCCATTGTACAGTCAAGGATACTAGGAGACCACCTCTTTTGTGACCTTCTTCTATTTGTATCATCATTCTTCTATGATTTTATTGTTGTGTGTTGTGTCTTATGAACATAGCATTTTGGTTGGTGAATTGGAGGCACCCTCCTATGTGAATGTCCCTAAGACACTTCTTCTCCTCTCTGATTTATTGTTTACCTTCCTCTAGTATTTTCACCTAACTGGTGGATGATGAAAAACATATTATACTAATGCGGACTAATGTAGAGTGTTCAACGAAAATGTGGTTTCAATCGAACATTTCACTTTATGACCCTTTGGCGAGACTTCCTTTGTTGGTGAGATCTTGCACTTGTCCCCCGATACTACCACTCTCACCGATATGCCAAACTATTGTATATGCATAACATGACTTGTTATAGCCGATGAGATAATGTATCTTCACCCTAAATTTACCATTGCTACCAGTAACCTTTTGTATCCCACGGAATGTATATTCTCACATACATTCTCAATATATATTTGCGATATGCATTCGCAATACACATTCGGTGAGACTAAAGTCCTTATCCACCGATGAACCTCCTACTATCAGCCCAACACCGCTGATTAGTGGAACTTTCAAAAGCTTCTCCGAGGTTTATGTTACACCGATGTCAACCTTCACAAAACTACAAGTCCTCAAATCATCTAACTTTCAACCCAGACCCTAGCACATGGAGATGCTAGGTCTCCTATTGTACAGATTGTTCCATTTCAATTCCCTGCACCACCAACCTCAACACAAAACAAAAGAACAAAAACAAATACATATACATTGAAGCCATTCCACCAATCTCAATGAGAGTTGAACCAGTGGAATGCCTCAACAAGGCATTTTGTGACAAACCGCAGGAAGGTAAAATCTACAATGAACAAATTATGAAAATTTCTAACACAAAAATAGGAAACACAAAACTGACAGAACATGGTCTTATTCTTCTTCGGCACAAAATTGAACTTACACAACCAAATTTAGAACAGAACCCAAATGTTTATTCTGCTGCCAATTTATCCCAACACATTGGGAGATTAAACAATTCATGATAGTTGGGGAAGGCCAACCGCTTCATATCCCCAAACTGGTTTTATTACAACTGAACAAAACAAAAAATTCGAAATGAACAACTAGTTAGTTTGACCTTATCCAAACAAAAACAAAAGATTTGTTAGGTGCCCCTGCACCATACTCCCGGGGTTTAAAAGAACTCAAGTCCCTTGAGGAACAAAGTCTAAAATGTTAACCCCATGCTTGATGATGTCTTCCTCACTCATCCAGGTAGCATCCTCATCAGGCAAACCATGCCATTTGACTAGATACTGCTTGTAGGTTTTATGTCTGGTCTTCTTCTAAACATTGGTGTCCAAAATACATTCCAGCTGTACTGGCTGACTCAGTGGAAGATGAAAAATCCATTCTGCATCCCCTACTTCTGTCACATCGAAACTAGCAACATTGTTTCCCCTGAAAGGAAATAGGTCTGACACATTGAAAATGGGTGATATTGCTAAACCTGGAGGAAGTTCAATTTTGTATGCATTAGGCCCAAATTTGTGTACAATCTTGCATGGACCTATCTTCTTCATAAGAAGCTTCATGGGTTGTCCCTTCAGAAGTCTTTCCTTATTCATATATGCCATTACCAGATCTCCAACTTTGTATTGGACATCCCTTTTCTTCTGATCAGCTCTCTCTTTGTATTTCCATGTGTTCTTCTAGATAGTTTCCCTTATAGCATCATGGATATCCTTCATGCTAACTATAAAATCTTCTCCTTGTGCACTCCTTTTCTCCATGTTCTGGAGATCCCTGAGCTCCAAAATTCCCCTGGGATGAATCCCATATACAACTTCAAAAGGGCTCTTTCCTGTGCTCATATTAATAGAATCATTATATGCAAACTCTGCTTCTGGGATGACCATATCCCATGCTTCTCCATGTTGTTTAGTTAAACACCTCAAAAGATTACTCAGTGATCTATTCATCACCTCAGTTTGTCCATCCGTCTGAGGGTGATAGGCTGACATGAAAGATAATTGAGTGCCCAATTTCTTCCACAAAGAGCGCCAAAAATGTCCCACAAATTTGGGATCTCTGTCAGTGACAATATTCAATGCCAAACCATGAATTTGAACAATCTCCTTAAAGAATAGACCAACAATGTGTGAAGCATCATTGGTACATTTGCATGGCACAAAATGAACCATTTACTGAATCTATCAACTACAACAAATACACTGTCGAAACCTCTTTGAGTCTGGGGAAGACCCAAAACAAAATCCATACTGATGCACTCCTATGGCCTTTGTGAAATTGGAAGTGGTTGATAGACACCTGCATTGGATGAAGTACCTTTTGCCCTCTAACAAATGCTACAAGTTTCTACAAATTTTCTGACATCTGTTTGCATCTTAGGCCAGAAGTAAAACCTTCTCACTTGTTCCAACGTCTTGTCCAGTCCAAAATGACCTCCAAGACTACCGCAATGCTTTTCTTTTATGATGTTCTCCCTCATGGAACACCTAGGTACACACAGTTGGCTGCCTTTGAACAGTAGCCCTTGCTATAACAAATATTCAAAAAAGTCAGAATGAAAGGAATCTAAAAATTGTGAACAAACTGCATATATCTCTTTGAAGTCCTTGTCATCCTGGTACATATTTTTGAGAGAATCCACTCCCACACTTTGCAACTAGATTTCCTATATAGTGCACACTCTTCTACTTAGAGCATCTGCCACCTTGTTGGCTTGTCCCTTCTTATGTTTGATGGAAAAAGTATACTCCTGGAGTTGTTCGACCCACTTCATATGCCTATGATTTAGCTTCTCTTGCAAATTCATAAAACTCAAAGCATGGTTGTCAGTATAAATAATGAATTCCTTGGACAAGAGATAATATCTCCATTTTTTCAATGCTTGAACCATTGCATACAATTCCAGATCATATGTGGAATACTTTCCTTTAGCATCATTTAGCTTTTCACTAAAGAAAGTGACAGGTCTACCTTCCTAACTCTAGATAGCACCAATGGCAAGGTTACTGGTATCACATTCCATAGTAAACAACTTATTAAAATCAGGCAAAACCAAAATGGGTTTCTCTACTATTTTCTGTTTGAGAATCTCAAAAGACTCATCAACTGCTCTATTCCAAACAAACTTACATTTTTGTCCTCCTTTTATGGTACCCAGAATGGGTATACAAATATGACTGAATCCTCTTATGAATTTCCTATAAAAAGTTGCCAACCCATGAAAACTCCTTACATCACTTACTGTTTTAGGTGCTAGCCAAGACAAAATAGCATTTACCTTCTCTGGATCCATTTTCAAACTACCCTGGGATATCACAAATCTAAGGTATGTGAGTTCTTCAATCATGAATACACTCTTCTCCATATTGATCATTAGTTTCTCCTCATGCAGCTTCTTCAACACCTATTCCAAATGTTGCAAATGTTCTTCTTTTGTCCTACTGAAAACCAGAATATCGTCAAGATAGACAACAACAAATTTACCAATAAAATCCTTCAATACCTCATTCATTAGATGCATGAAAGTACTAGGAGCATTGGACATACCAAATGGTATCACCAGCCACTCATAAAGACCCTCATTAGTCTTAAAGGATGTCTTCCATTCATCCCCTTGTCTAATCCTGATTTGATGGTATCCACTCTTGAGATCAATTTTAGAAAAGTACCAATCTCCACCCAAGCAATCCGTGAGGTCCTCTATTCTGGGCATAAGAAACCTATATCTGATGGTGATCTTATTGATGGCTCTTGAATCAGTGCATAACCTCCATTTGCCATCCTTCTTGGGAGCTAAAACTATAGGTATAGCACACAGACTAAGACTTTTCTTCACCAAGATTTGATACCAAAATGATGCAGAGTGTTCAACAAAAATGTGGTTTCAATCTAACATTTCACTTTATTGCCCTTCGGCGAGACTTCGTTCGTCGACGGGATCTTGTACTTGTCCCCTGATACTATCACTCCCGCCGATATGCCAAACTATTGTATATGCATAACATGACTTGTTATAGCTGGTGAGATAATGTATCTTCACCCCAAATTTACTGTTGCTACCAGTCACCTTTTGTATCCGACGAAATGTATATTCTCACATACATTCTCAATATACATTTCCGATATGCATTCACAATACACGTTCGGTGAGACTAAAGTCCTTCTCCACCGATGAACCTCCTACTATCAACTCAACGCCGCTGATCGGTGTAACTTTCAAAATCTTCTCTGAGGTTTATGTTACGCCAATGTCAACCTTCACAAAACTGCAAGTCCTTAAATCATCTAACTTTCAACCCAAACCCTAGCACATGGACATGCTAGGTCTCCTACTGTACTGATTGTTCCATTTCAATTCCCTGCACTGCCAACCTCAAACTAAACAAAACAACAAAAACAAATATATATACACTGAAGCCATTCCACCAATCTCAACGAGAGTTGAACCAATGGAATGCCTCAACAAGCCATTTTGTGACAAACTGCAAGAAGGTAAAATCTACAATGAACAAATTATGAAAATTTCTAACACAAAAATAGGAAACACTAAACTGACAAAATAGGGTCTTATTCTTCTTCGGTACAAAATTGAACTTACACAACTAAATTTAGAACCGAACCCAAATGTTCATTCTGCTGCCAATTTATCCCAACACATTGGGAGTTTAAACAATTCATGACAGTTGGGGAAGGCCAACTGCTTCATATCCCCAAACTACTTTTATTACAACTGAACGAAACAAAAAACTAAAAATGAACAACTGGTCAATTTGACCTTATCCAAACAAAAACAAAAGATTTGTTAGGTGCCCCTGCACCATGGACCTAGTGTCCCTTTCACTAGTAATAAAAAAATGGACCTAGTAAATATATGACAATGGGGTTGTAACAAATCATTCGACACTTGGCTAGTGGAATCACTCCATGTGATTTCTCTATCTTGATATTGATGTCAATGTTACCTTATCTTGCTAACAACACTTTAACAATACTTCTTCCCTGTGCACTTTGTTTATCTCGGATTTCACCTTGCATGGCTCTTTCATGTAGATGATCATATGCATTGTTGTTTATCATGATTATGTGGATGCTAACACCTTTCTTGTAGGAAATTGTGTGTTTGTGGGAACATTTGGTGATCATAAAGTACATGTCACCTTTTGGGGGCATGGGCTTTGCGAGGGCTTGTGTTCCCTTGTGTGTTTTCTTCCTACCTTAACGTGCTTGATATCGATACATTATATCCACCACCTTAAGGTGGGGGCATATATAAGGTAAGTTGTCTACTTTAGATGATAGTAAAACATGTTTGAACAATCTAAAAATCAGTCACAATCATTTAAGCCCTCTCCAAAGGCAGGATATCGAGCATATCCTTTTATCTTAAGCCCTCATTGTGAGGTGGGGGTGGTGTATTTCTTAGAGAGATTGCATTATCCTATCATTTTCAAAAAGTCCTCATCGCGAGGCGGGGAGTGGTTCTGTGACTAACTCAACCCTTAAGCATGTTTTTAGTAGTTGTTGTGGTGAAGCCCAATTATCAATGTGTGCTTGTAATTTGCCTAAGATGGTGATGAACCTAGAAATAGTTTCACTACATCGTGTGTCTATCATGTTTTCTTCGTGCCTTCAATGTGTGTGTATGGCGTGTTTGTTCTCAAAGTGCAAGACTGGTGGCGATGAGCTCCTCTACACTTTGGGATTTGTTTGGTGTTCTTGTTCTCAAGGTGCAAGACCAGTGGTGAAGAACTCCTCTACACCTTGGGATTTTGTTTGGCGTGTCTATTCTCAAAAAGTGCAAGATCGGTGGTGAACAACTCCTCTACATTTTTTGGGATTTGTTTGTTTACTTTCCTTGTACTTACATCTTGTATTTCATATGATAAAATCAAAAAGAGAATAATCATTGCATTGATTGTATTCTCTATGCTCTGCGTGTCTTCAATGTTGTATTCTCCATGTTTTGTGTGTCTGTAATTGTCTTCTTTGTGTTTTGTGTGCCTGTTATTGTCTTCAATGTGTTTGGCATGTCTTCTCCGTGCTTGGCTTATTTTCTGTGTTTTTTGACCTTCCTTTAGTGCATGTATTGGCCTTGCATTTAATACATACATTAAAGTCAGGGCTAAATGTTATGTCAGAAAAATACACCCTTGGGGGCTTTTTCCTTTTAAGGTTTAGCTCCTGGTCTTTACAATGCATTTAGAGCATCTTGCATGTTAACTTGGACTTCCAATGAGAAAACCCTGGGGTCTTGTGACAAATAAGACCTAGGGGGTGTTAATTTGATGATTCTAGAACAAAGACAACAGGGTAGACAAGGACACTAGTGCCCTAATCCAGCCCTATTTTGGGGTCTACCCTAAATTCAAATGTCAATTTTGTGACCATTATTTGGTTTCCAAGATGACATCATAAGTTTCAAATACAAAATTCTTGGTGGGAATCTTAGTAGTTGCATATATAAGCATGTTTAGGTTATCATTTGCAAACTAGAGAATGTTTATGTTTCAAAAGTTATTGGCATGCTTGTGACTTTCATTGTGTTGAAGAGCATAGCATTGTCATTGTGTTTGTTTTTGCAGGTTGGATTACATCTTCTCCTCATGGCATTGAAGAGCTTCTTCCTTCCATGAGAGCTTCATCATCAAGGTGACATTTATTGTGTTTTATCATCATTATCATTTGGATTTTTGCCTCTATCCCACAACGATATGCACTCTCTCTGACAATGGTGTTCGGAAGACTTGAATGTCTCTCTGGGGCTTGACTGAGGTAATTCTCTAAACACCACAACCCCCTCATGCACTCCTTGTGATTGTAGGTTACAAGTATCAGATCTGGACAAAGTGGAGTTGCAGGGAAGATAAGTGGACATTGAAGATTTAGGATCTGAAAAGAAGTAGACACTGTGGGATTTTGGGACAAGGGTGTCATCACCACTATCCTCTTCATCCAAAGCTATTGAAATAGACTGGATAGTGATCATTAGGGTTTGCAAAGCTTCTGACATCTTAAAGAATCTCTCTCGGTGGACTAGGGTGCCATCAACATTGTCCTCCACTATCAGATCACCAGAAACCAAAGACACAATAGAGATCAGTGCCAGAAGGAGATTGGGAATCTATAGAAAAAGTTGTACCTTGGACTAGGGCGCCATCACCATTATCCTTGACATTTCTGTTTTATAGACTACGAAAAATAGTGAGTTAAGGTTCTCTACCCTTTGTCTAAATCTAGTAGCATTTGTCGTAATTTGTAGATTTAATTACTATTTTTCTTAAATTAGGGTTTCAAGAGCATCAAAGCATTAATTAGCAACATTATGTGATAACTTCTAAATTTTCTAGTAGAAAACCAAGTCAAAACCCAATTTGATATATGACTCTCCTCTCAATAGGAGAAGCACTCAGTTGAAAAGCCCTTGGAATATTTTGTGGAAAGGAGGATTCCAACTAAAACCCCACATTCCATCATCCCCCTTTTCATATTAAAACAATATGAAACAATGTAGTCATGATAAGAAATTTCACCAAAAGATCTAAACTCTATTTTACTCATACATTATATAGTAAAACATGGGAACCAACATTTTTCTCATATAACTATCCCATACAACTAACAATTAAAATATAATATTTTTTTTTGAAACAACATGAGACATAGTCTTGAATAACAATATAAGTCTCAAATATGAATTTAAGAAAGCATAAAAAGTTCAAAGAAACTCTCAAGAAGACACGTCTTTGTCTTAACCATCCACTGCATTAGATCCAATTCACTCTCAATAAAAAACCTGATCATCTGTACCAGTTTTCTCTGCTTAACCCACTGCTTTTTGAGTAGCATCCAATTTTTCTTGAAGATCTTTGAATTTATTTAGGATAGAGATGATACCCTTAGAATTAGGAATGCTAGTAATCATCAATCTTGTCTTCCACATCTACATCACATTTCTAGCCTCCTCATGTTTCCTTTGCGTCTCTAACACATCCTTCTTGAAATTCATCAAATAGGCAGCCACATTGTTTAACCTCTCTAAGAAATTACTAGTTGCATCTTCCTTTATTCTTAACTCCTCAACTAAGAGGTCCTTGAAGGCCTGTTTGATGACAACATCTAGCATATTGGTTTTGAGTCTCATTAGAAATATCCACTCCCAAAGAAACATAGGGACTTTTGAGATCAACATTCAGACATTGTATCACCATGCTTAGTTTCCATTCTACTACATTCAACCATTTACCTAATTCATTCTCCTCAAGTTTGTCTATAACCTCCTCTACAACCATGACGCTAGAATCAATTTTTACCATAGCCATTAGTCCATTTATGGCCACATTCAACATAGCCTCCTCTTTCTTAATCACCTTCAAATCATTCAAAATTTTAGTTTGTTTGCTGGATATCTTGGTATACAAAAGAATCATTTCATGAATAAAAAGAAGTTCATCAACAATCAACTTTTCCACCCATTCCTCCATTGCTTTGCCCAAAAATTTGTACCTATTGATCTAATCAGTGACCTTGGTGCTCACACCTTTAGGAATTTCGGCAGTAGCATCTATGGGTTGGGAAGTGGTATCAACAATAGATTTGATATAGGAAGTCAAAATGTTCACTTGGTCCTCGAGTATTTCATTTTATTTTTCTCCTTCCTCTAGTCTGGTGGCCAAGATCTCCATAGATAGTTTAGCATTATGTATGTCTCCTTGTATAGAAGGTGGTCCCAAATCTATCATGCTAACATGAAAATCATCCATAGACACATCCTTTATTTCTTTCTCCACCATGGTTTCAACAATTTCCACATATTGGTGTTTTGAAAAAGGGTCCAACATAATCTTTGACATTCTCTTAGATTTCTTGGGAGTTGATTCTAGTTTCAGTAACCTTGCAACAACATCAAACTATGGATCGATAATTTGGGAGTATCTCATCTTATTTCCACCCTCAATCTTCAACCAAGTAGGGGTGGACAATACTCAAAAATCACCTGAAGCAACATGAGATACATTATTTGTTTTAGGGGTGTCATCTACTTCTTGTTATTGTTAAGGACAAGGAGGGTTCTGAAACATTCTATCTTGAGAACTAGGAGGAGGAGCTATAATTTGATTTGGAGGAGGTGTTGTCTCCTCATCCTCTTCATCTTGCAACATTTGTTTTTATTCTGATAGCTTGTTATCCTAAGGGTTCAGGCACTTTTTGGTTTTCAATTTCTTCTTCACCATGACCTTTCAAATCAGTAACGTTCTGAGGCTCTTTCTAACCATCACCCCAATCTATGACTAGAGATTGTAAACTTGTATCCTAGGCAGTGATAGGTGTACTTGGGTTAGAAGTACATGTAGAGACTTGTTGTTCTTCCATGACCTACTCATGAGAAGGAGGTCCTGCACCATCACCATTCACCTTAGATCTTAGCCACTTCTATCTTCTATTCAATACAAAATAAGATCTAGTTTTAACATCTATAATTTCATCTATAGTCCAGTCAATATCAGGTAGGGGTTTGACATTCTCAATAGAAAAAGTTGGGTCAATCAAATCAGTGTAGTCATCCACCAGGTTAGGAAGATCCCAACCAAGTGTGTAGATTTTCAATTGATCTAAGGTTAACCTTGACCAATCTCTCTTCCTCACTTCAAATTCATCTACACAATCAGCCCAAAAATCCTCCAAATGAGGTTTGTGTTCTCTCAACATTGGAAAACAAAGATTTTTCTTTACAAAATCTTTACTATCAAAGAAACTCTTGGAGCTAAATGATGGCAAGTGAAGCTTAACAAGGAGTTTGCCCACATTTATAGAATTTTCAAGCTTGTTACATGTGTAATGAGTTAACTTCAAAGGAAAGGGATATCCTTTCTTCTTGGAGTCATAATATCTTTTTCCAGTAAGATATGCATGTCTACATACTTCTAAAAGAACAAGATAATCAAAGGCATACCGAGGTAGCTTTAGAGGAGGGAATTCAAAGCTACCTATTCTAATATATCTAAATTTATCAAATTGAATGAAATAACTTCTAAACCGCATCACTCAATTGGCTTCTTTAGTGGAGATTGTAACTTTAGGATTTTCACAAATTTTCTTCACCATTAACATAAGAAAAGCATCATTGACCCTCCTGTAAACTTTGTTTCCATGCTCCTCTTGTAACTGAGGGAAATAATCATAGACCTGTGTATCTGGGGTCATGGGACCAATAATGTCTAACCTCGGCCAAACCTATTGGGTTGTGGCTTATAAATAAATCAAATAGGAGTACATGCTAAATTTTTTGCCTCTAGACTAGAAATTAACCAGTTGATCATGCAAATGCTCATTAATTACTTGGGATGAGTCTATATACTAGTTCCCAGTACAAATGACAAGAATAAACTGACACATCCATTGAGCAAATTCATTACAATCTTTACTACCCACCACCCTATGCAACAATGTGATAATGCCTAAAATGTCATCTTTAAACATAGCCCTAAGTAAGTTCTTGGGCAACTATGACCCACCCTTTTTCTCTTTCTTGAGCCAAGAAGTGGTAATGGCATCTTTACACATTTTATTTTCATCTAGAAAGAAATTCCAGCCTATTTCTTTTGAAACTTTGACATATTCCTCACACACTGGTAAACCCAATCTATCATTAATGTCATCAAAATTTATTTGTAGGTTTGTTTTACCACTAACTATTCTAATCTCTTGAGATTCAGCATGATAATTATGTATACATCCCATGATCAAGTCAGTGCATCAAACAACTAGGGAAATGCACCTGCATGTACCAACCCATTGTCTAAAGTCTTCTAGGCAATGGGTGTTCTTGGATTGGAATTCATTCTGGCCTAGGATTCTTTGAGGTTAATATGACCTAAGTTGACATCCTTCACCCCGATAAATCATTCTCAATTATAAAATAAATATCCAACCCTTGATATTTTTCTTTCATCTTGATAAACCCAAGTAACCAATGTGTAAGGTCATTGACAACGATAAAGACTAAGGGTTTTACGTTGGCCGAGAGGAAGCTATGGTTAATGCTAAGAAGAAATAGGGTTCTACAAGTCATGAATGGTAAAGTAAAACACAATTTACACCCCCACTTCTAGCTAACAATAAATTTCAACTGGAAAGAAGAAAATGTAGTGCACTTACATTAGATTTGACTCTTATGTGAAGGAAGTAGATAAAATGACTATAGTTCGGCTCCTAGTCACATTCTCAATAGTAAATGTAAAATATGAATTGAGAAAGATTAATTTATAAGGTGAACAAACGGGGGGGGGGGGGGTAAGGGTTAAACATTAAAGGTTCCATCATAATAAATGTCACCAAACCACTTCATCAGAATGTTAAACTTTACATGACCACTTCCTTTTTACTTTATCGACAAATTTTTCCATCTCAAGACTTAAACATTGACAAACTTTCCACTTTGCAAACTGAATCTCAAGCTTCTTTGGTTATACATACATTGGCAAAAATTTAATTTCACGACCCTGCTCTCCTTCCGATTGTTTATATTTACAAGTTTATTAGCAATTTCAGGATTTCACGAACCATCCACTTCTCTGATAAACTTTGCATAAGCTCAAATTTTATAATGATGGTTAGTAAAATATTTTTTTTATGAACCTTCAAGGAAATCCATGATCAAACAAGATCTCTCCTTTTTTGGTGAAAAAGACTTGATACGAACCAAATACAAGGTATCGGGTTATCGGGATATCAACTTATTGGAAAAAATCAAAACTCAAAAACTAAAGACTGATAGGGACTGATAAGTTAAGTTTGTGAAAGGCAAAGAAAGATGATAAAAGTGTTACCCCAAAATTATAATCCAAAAAATTTCAAATTTTGGCGCCTAAGGACTGATACAATCATTGCTTTTCCCCAGTTTGGTCATTTTCCTGTCCCAAAAATTTTGAAGTCTTGAAAACTTTTCTATAAGTCTTTGTCATCGAGCAGTTTTCAAATTCATGAAATCTTTTGTTTACCCGACTCATGTTCTTAGTTTCGAGAAATGCTTGACTTCCTGACTTCTCCTTTGTGTCGGGGAAGTTCAAAACTTTTAAACAGTACTCTAATAGTTTGAAGAACCTCATTGTCGGGAACTTACAAGTCTTGAGAAACCTCACTCTAAGTCCAAAGTTCTTGGTTTACTCTGACTGCTGACTAGTTAGCATCTTCGTGGTGCCCATTTTTCAAGGTATTGCAAGCTCATCAGATTGCTTGTGTGGTATGTAATGAGAATGTCTTTTCAAAAGCTGCAGAATGCAAGTTCAAATCTTCAGACCTGTTTCCCAAGATATAAAATTAATGATGCATTAATGATAAGTGTAGTGAAGTTCATTAAGATGGTGGCACGGTGTTAATAAGTTTGAAAGACATCATTACCTACTAACGTAATTAAGTGAAGGTGGCAGTGCTCTCTGTGTTCAGTTTTCTTGCCAACCAAGCTATTTTTTAGAATGGGACTTCCAGGAAATAATGAAATCTAGGATGATGAACCTATGCCTGTTCTGCAACCTGATTTACAATGGCCTGAGGAGGAGTAGATCAACATCATCTCTCAATTGTGCATAGTCGCATGGAAAGAGAAAACCAATTATGTTGAATACTGCAAAACAATTGATGTCCTAGAGGAAGAAGAAGAGCATGCTGACTTGTGCCATCTTTTTATGGAGATATGCCTAGAATTGGAGGAAGATTAATGCCACTTGTCTTGCATTTTTGAAGTCTTTTTGTATTTAGCAATGATTACTACAATTTTGGTATAATGTAACCATTTTCTATTTTGAGAAATCACTTTCTTGATTATGGTTACTCAAAAGAAACCGTTTTTGAATAGTTATAATTTTTAGGAAGTTATATAAGGAGGGAATTCCAATGAAAAAAGGGAGAGGGGGCTTTTTCTGAGGGCTGGCTGTGAATAGTGGGGAAGAAGAGCAAGTTTCTTTTGTTTTAATCCCTAGTTATACTTTTCTTAACTTTGTTCATGTATAGAAGCATCATAGAAACTTTAAGTTTTAGTTATACTGAAGAAATGAAAAATTACTTACAGAACTTTGTGTCTCCAAGTGTCTTCTGTGATTGTAATTGTTATTATGTCAATTAGTAATCTATCTTCAATATTGCTTCTTTTATGTTGACATGTGTTAAGGTGGAGTATAACTGTATCTCCCAATTAATTTATCCTTGTTTATGGATGTTGGATAAGTGGGTTGTGTATCGTTTACCTACATTCATTTCTTACCATAATCAGTCATGCACATCTATTTCATGGTGATGGGTAGATGTTAGTACACCTTTCTTACTTTATGGTTAAAAGCACACCCCATGTTTTTATTCGTTGAATATCTTAAGAGGGAGCTTTACATCTAAAATTTAGAGGAAAGTTGTCAATCCAACGATAACTTCTCCAACTGTTAGTACTATTTGTTCTTCTTCTTGGTCATCTTGAGTCGTTTTCTACATTTATTCTTGAAGGACAAATCTATCAACTAATAGATTTTTGGCAACTCCACTGGGGATTCGAAAGTGAAGAATAGTGCCTTTGTTTTGCTAGATATTTATAGGTGCCTCCCCGAGGATGGATGGCTGGCGGCTCTATTTGATGAATGCACTTAGAAACATTTATGTTTCAACGAAGACCTATGCTGATATAATTTTCATATTTATGTTATGGCTTTTGTTTCTTCCCAACCATGGGGAAATCATTTTGGTCCTTTTTCTTTGCCTATATACTCACCATTGCCTGAAGGATCGAGAAAACATTTTCCAAAGTTCAGTGGACAAGGCTCTCAAGATGCTGAAAAACCACATTCTGGCATTCACAATTGCATGCAACATTTTGGGGGTAAGTGAAGAAAATGTTTTTGTCAAATTATTTATTGAATCTCTTGTTGGGCCCGTGGCAGATTGGTTTTGATGTTTAGAAGAGAAGTGCATAACAGATTGGGATTCATTGAAGAAGAAGTTCCTCACAAGATATAAGGGTCCAGTTGATGAAGTTGCCCTCTTGTATCAATTTTTCAACATTCACAAGCAAGAAGGTGAATCCATCAGAGATTTCATGGACAAATTCAATTGGATGCTCAAGAAGATTTTGGCCCTTCTTCAACCAAGTGAGCAACTTTAGCTTTGTATTTTTATTTCCTCTTTGCATCCTGATGTTCAATTTGAGTTGAAATGGAGTGGAATAAATGATGTTGAAATTGCACATCAAGAGGTAGTAAAAATAGAAGATGATCTAATATTGAGTGGTTTATGGAAAGTAAATCATATTGCAAATAATCTGATTCATGAACCTATGAGATGCCTATTACGTATAAATAAGATCTCAAGCCTATAGGTTCTGATAATATCCTATCTCCTTCTGTTGAATGTTCCAATCTCTCTATTTTTGATTCCAAACAATTTAGTAGAAGTGAGGTAAGTGTTGCGGGAATTAAATCTCATGTGAATAGGAGAATTGAAGATTATTATGTCCATTATGAGGAAGATAATGATAAATCTATATTTTTCCCATGCAATACGGAAGATGAGAAACCTGAAGCTATACAACATGAAGAGGAAGTGTTGAGCACCTTTTCTCCAATGTGCATGCAAGTTGAACATGAAAGCATCACATCTCCTGAGTCAAATAATGCAGAGATACGGTTGCAAAAAGAGGTTATAAATGCCAAATTGTTTAAACAAGATTTGAAAGTCACTCGTGCCTCGCATGATAAGAAAATGGATGAATTGCATTCCTCATCTACTTATCCTCTCAGTAATAATGGAGACTTCTCTTCTTCCACAATTCTAGTACGAAATGATCAGGTACTTGATGATCCTGCACAAGTGAGCTTTTTAAAGAATTTTTATGGTAATATGCAATTTGAATCTAATAAGGTACACTCAGCCTTGCTTAGAACTTTGCAAGAAATTGAACAAAGAGATGGGAAAGATACACATTTTCTTGTTTGCAGCCATGATACACATGATGCCACAATGCATCCTTGGCATAAAGAGGACAACAATATGAAAGCTAAAAATTCTTTTGAAATGCCCTCTGAAATAGTGAAAGCATGTGAAGAAAAGGGTGAAGATGAAGTTGTTTCTCTAATGCATATACAACCAAAGGTGAGTGAAGAACACATCTTTGAGTCATTTTACTTCGAAGATGCAATTATGTCAAATGAAGTTTGTGTTGGAGATCCATGCAATAATTTCTCAGGATCCAAGGCTAATAAGGAGGAAAGAAATAGTCAAGTTGATGAAGGTTCACAACCCCAAGAATCTTTAGAAGCTCTGGATGGTGACCTACTTAGTGAAGAAGATGATGTGCTCTTTCCTATACTTGAAGAAAAGGGCCTTGCTGGAAGTGAGCAAATGGATGAATGTGTTGACCCCCATGTTGTTTATATTCCAAATTGGAGTCTTAATGCAAGGAAAGATGAGATTGTTCCAGTGTGGGGTGATCTTCAGCCTCATAAAAATATTGTTTGCAGTTCAGATTTTCAGTCTAGTTCACTTCTAGTTTTACATGATACATACATAGTTGATGGTTGGTCATCCAATGGTTTAAGTGGTTTCTTTCAGGAATGGGATATTGGCTTACCTGCTGTAGACAGAGATGATTATATGCAGAAAAGTATTGGGGCAACCAGAGAAAGTTCTTTATCTTATGATTTGTGTATAGCTTGTCCAATTCGGGGGTTGGTTCATTCTTGCTTACAAAATCAAGTGCATTCTGATATCCCATACGAGGTTATACAGGCAAATGTTGGTAATCATATGCTGGGTAATGTTGATAGGAGTCTTCCAATTGAAGAAGCATACAATGAAGAATGGCTTCTTGAGCATCAAGTCATATCTAGAGGATCTTTTTCTAAAGTCATTTTTATCAGTTTGATCATCGCGATCACAAGTTTACAACTGTTCGATTGTGGGCTTTTTGTGTATCTGGCATTAATTCACATAGGCACCTATTTCTCCCAGCCAGTTAATGTATTTGCATGACTATTCTAAGGTCAGTGGGAGGTAGGATCTTCCTCTCATGTATATATTAGGAGTTTTTGGTTGTGCCGGTAGTGTAGTTGTTTCCTTTTCCTGTTGTGTTCCATTTTTGGCTTGCTCTGGCTCCTTTGTCCCCTGTGCTCTTTGACTCTGCTACCCAATGGATTTATGCACTTGTCCATGCTTGATGTTCTAGGTTCCTTGCTTCATCCTTTGCAGTCCTTGTCCCCAATCAGAGCCTATTGTTACCCCAAAAATTATAATCCAAAAATTTTCAAATTTTCACACATAAGGACTGATACAATCATCATTTTGCCCAATCCAGTCATTTTCCTGTCCCAAAAATTTTGAAGTCTTGAAAACTTTTCTATAAGTCTTTGTCATTAGGCGGTTTTCAAATTCATGAAATATTTTGTTTACCTAACTCATGTTCTTAGTTTCGAGAAATGGCCGACTTCCTAACTTCTCCTTTGTGTCAGGGAACTTTAAAACTTTTGAACATTACTCTAATAGTTTGAAGAACCTCATTGTCGAGAACTTGCAAGTCTTGTGAAATCTTGCTCTAAGTTCAAAGTTTTGGTTTACTCCGACTGCCGACTAGTCAGCATCTTCGTGGTGCCTATTTTTCAAGGTATTGCCAGCTCATTAGATTGCTCATGTGGTATGCGATAAGAATGTCTTTTCAGAAGCTGCAGAATGCAATTTCAAATCTTGAGACCTATTTCCTGAGATATAAAATTAATGATGCATTAATGACAAGTGTAGTGAAGTTCATTAAGATGGTGGCATGATGTTAATAAGTTTGAAAGACATCATTACCTACTAACATAATTAAGTGAAGGCGGTGGTGCTCTCTATGTTTAGTTTTCTTGCCAACTAAGCTATTTTTCAGAATGGAACTTCCAACAAACAATGAAATCTGGTACGATGAACCTATGCCTGTTTTGCAACCTGATTTAGAATGGCTTGAGGAGGAGAAGATTGACATCGTCTCTCAGTTGCACATACTCGCATGGAAGGAGAAAACTAGTTATGCTAAATACTATAAGATAATTGACAACCTGGAAGAAGAAGAAGAGCATGCTGAGCTGCGCCAGTTTCTTATGGAGATACACCTAGAATTGGGGGAAGATTAATGCAATTTATCTTGCATATTTGAAGTCTTTTTGTATTTAGTGATGATTACTACAATTTTGGTATAATGTAACCATTTTCTATTTTGAGAAGTCACTTTCTTGATTAGAGTTACTCAAAAGGGACCATTTTTGAATAGTTATAATTTTTGGGAAGTTATATAAGGGGGGGGGGGGGGGGGGAATTCTAATGAAAAAAGGGAGAGGGGGCTTTTTCCAAGCGTTGTCTGTGAACAGTGGGGAAGAAGAGCTAGTTTATTTTGTTTTAATCCCTAGTTATACTTTTCTTAACTCTATTCATGTATAGAAGCATCACAGAAACTTTGAGTTTTGGTTATATTGAAGAAATGAAGAATTAATTAAATAACCTTGTGTCTCAAAGTGTCTTCTGTGATTGTAATTGTTCTTATGTCAATTAGTAATCTATCTTAAATATTGCTTCTTTTATGTTGACATTTGTTAAGGTGGAGTACAACTGTATCTCTCAATTAATTTATCCTTGTTTATGAATTTTGGATAAGTGGGCTGTGTATCATTTACCTACATTCATTTCTTTCCATAATCATTCATGCACATCTATTTCATGGTGATGGGTAGATGTTAGTACACCTTGCCTACTTTCTGGTTAAAAGCACACCCCATGTTTTTATTCATTCCATATCTTAAGAGGGAGTTGTACCTCTAAAATTTAGAGGAAAGTTGTCAATCCAACAACTTCTCCAACTATTAGTACTGTTTGTTCTTCTTCTTGGGTGTCTTGAGTCATTTTCTACATTTATTCTTGAAGGACAAACCTATCAACTAACAAAAAGAAAACTTGAAAAAGAAGTGACAAGACACCAACTGAGGAGAGATTATCAGGAAAGTTAGAGGTTTATGAACTCAAATTTTTATTGATAGGGTTCACGAACTCAAAAAAATTCTATCTAAGTTTGCTTACTGAAGATTTGCCTAATAACAATGAAAAGATAGCCAAGTTCAAGAAAATAGAAAAATACCGATAATAAAGGAGAGTTAGAAAAGAGGACCTCATAACTTTAAGTTCGAGAAAAGAGAAATTTTTTGATAAAGGAGGAAGATGACTTAGACTTGTGGACACAATACAAGGACAAGGAGGAAAGACTACTGACGGACCAAATTTGAGTTGTATAGGGACAAAGATCAAAATTGGGGTAACTCAAACAACATGTATTTTTACATATCTTGAGGCTTATACTCTTCTATTGTTTTATACTATTTTATACTCTTGTACATTAATGACTATAAAAATGCATCTCTTGTTTGCTACGTTAAACTAGGACCTTTTACTGCTAATTAAGAAACATCATCTATGTTAACAAATTTTCGTGGTTATAGTCTTTTGTTCTTTTATACTCTTTTATATTGTTATGGTGTTTGCTATACTAATAGTTGTGCTTGCTAACATGCCATCATTACTCAAATAACCAAAGCAATGTCTTTTTTTATTCACTTCACTTTCTTCCCTATCTCATATTTAATTTTCTAGTGGTCCTCGGCTTACATTAACATAAACATTGAAATGATCTAGAGTACTCTATAGCTAGTCATAGATTTGGAATTGGAATGAAGCATTTCCATGCACCTTTTGGTTTCATAGATTATTTCCTTCTAAAATTTTCCTTCTATGCCATTGATCACTATTTCTATCTATCATTATGTCTATTACATCTGGGAGATGCAACCTCTAATTTGCATTTGTAAAAAATGTAACATTACCACTGGCATTGACACATTTACATATTGTGAACATAATACATTATTATTTGTAGATTGAAATTACATATAACTATCCCTAGTGTGTGCTACTATTTTCCAATTTCTTGGACCTCTTTGCCACTATTTTCTTTTAGTTGGTTAGCACCTAATGTCATATTACCCCTATTTTTTCTTTCCATGGTTATGTAAACATACATGTACAAAAAATGCTAGTTCAATCTCTTTGGAATGAAAATGCTCTCTTTAACAGAACTGGAAAATAATTAATCTCACAAAGTTATAATATTTAAGAAATGTTGTTTACTCCCACTGCTATGGTTACATAGACCTTGGGTAGTATGGCTATGACTAGAAAAAAAGTATATTGTACACAAATGCACCCAAAAAAATTCCTACATCTACATTCTTTTTTCCTACACACAACAACATGCATCTCAAATGCAACTGAAAGCCATTGAAACGAAACCCATTAAAACACAAACACATAGAAACTTCTCTATCTGGCTCTGTTAGAATAAAAAAGTCCTTAGTTCTCACTGACATCATGGCTGCGAATAAATACAATGCCCACACAACCAAAACATGTATCTACAGCCTCCAACTCCAATAATCCAAACAAAGCACTTTCAAGCGTCAAACACATATGCAAGTTTCATTCTGCCTCTTTTTTTCTATATTTTTATCCACAATGACTTTTGGTTACATGAAATTTGTAAAATAATATACATGTTTCATTGCTAATAGCCATACTTTCAAACTTGCAGCTGACTATGCTAATTACATTTTAGTACTAAAGAGCATTTATCAAACATTGTAATTCTGTGAATGTAATTACTTTTTAGTATGATAAGTAGATCAGAATAAAAAAATAGAGTATTTTAGACCAACTAATAAATGTGGTTATTAGTGGACATGCTACTCCTTTTCTTATGTAAATTAGGAAGCACACTTTTCACATCAAATAAAAACAACTACAACATACTTTATGTACATGCACAAATGTTTATATCATTACATTTCTATCAACTAACACATTCCTTGCCATTAGAACATTATACACAAATCTCATAGTCATATATGCAAATTTTCCATTTCTTCAGACATAGATTTGACCAGTGCTTTAGCATTTCCAAATTTGTCTAGATATCAAATAACCCTTGGATTCACATTACACTTGGCTATGCAAATTCTATTCTTGTATATCCAGATTATCAAATACATTGGTAATTGATTAATGCTTATCCTCTAATGTTAGACAAACTAGCTTCACTTGTGTATACATTACATCATGATAATATGCGTTGTCACGATAATGTCAATGCACTATGAAAGAATGTATCATGTGATTCTCATATTCATGACATTAGTATACGTAGTGATGATATATAGTTTCATAGATGTCATATATTAATGTGATTTGAATGAATTATCTCCTCTAGTACATGATGACAATAGCTTATGCCTTAATGACAATTCTTTAGCTTCTCATGAAAACTTCATTAGTGCTTTATTGCGCTATCCTATACTGCGTGAAGACATCAAGCCCTAGAAAACACCTCTTAGACAATGATTATGGATAGGAATGATTACAACTTGTGTCTTGAAATGCAATGTGCCTATTTTCTCAAATTTCTATTGCACATTTTTTTCAAATCACCACATTGTTCAATTGGTCATGAAACCATTCGTACATGCTAATTATGATCACTTAGCCAATGCCATATGTTATTGACTACTAAGTTTTGTATTTACTCAATTGATCAAAATGAATAATTAATGTGTATATATATATAATTATTTAAATTCAATTAAATTGTTTATGAATTAATTTAAATGTCTAAAATGTATTTTTCCTTTAATTAACAAATAAACTATACTTTCAATCATAAATGCAATTGCCTTGATATCTACATCTTATCTTAGACCTCGCCCTTTCTTTAAATTAAATTTCAACTAGCTATTTATTTATCACTAGTAATTTTTATAGTTTCTAAATTAATTTTAAAAAGTCTAAAATGTATTTTTCCTTTAATTAACAAATAAGTATAACAAATATTATTAAAGAAACTATCTACATCTTCTCATGGACCTTGCTTTTTCTTTAAATTAAATTTCAACTACCTATTTATTTGTCACTAATAATTTTTATAGGTGGAAGTGCAAATCCCATAGCCATTATGGTTTTAAATAAACATTATTTATAAAACTATGTTTTTAATCATAAATCAACTACATCTTTACTTATCCCTTTGTGAAATATTAAACATGATACATGGTTTATTTAATGATAATTAATCATAATTGATCTATTTTTCTTATGTTGTTATTCTTTGTATTTCCACTACATCGATAATAGTCTAATTCTATCTCTCTCTTGACATACTCTCTATAACATCTTCATAAAAGCCTTTGACAATCTTACTATCGGCAAGACCCCTATACTTGCGCCACTTGTTTACAAGTGATTGAACTTCATAAAAAATTGACACAAATGATGATAGAAGCTCATAACATTATTTTAATTATACTTTATAGTTGATTAAAATGTAGAAAGAAGTATAAAATACAACCATACAAAAAATTTAATATATAATGTCAAAAGTCCTTTGTTTTATATATAATATCAATAATGTTTTACATACGTGATTTGATAGATATAAAAAGAATTGAAAATATAGGCCCAAACACTTCAAAACAAAAAACATTTTTATATTATACCTTTTATATAAATGGTAGAATTAACCAAAACACCAAATCGTGAAAAAATCATCTATACTTTTATGTAGATAGACGACAATAACATAGTATAACTTTGAGCCATACGAACAATCAAGCTATTTGAAAAACCCAATGCATCAAAGTAGGAATTTGATGGCCTTTTCTACCATTGCCACATTAAAACATTGATGCTCTCATATTTTTTGAGCAACATAAATAGCCCATGGAATCTATTTTTGCAACATAGAATCCTTCCTTGCCTATTAGAAACCCTTGCATGAAGCCACCTCCTATTTCTAGTGCTAGGAGATGTTCCTAATCTCACATACACAAACAATGGATGCCAATCCCTAAAATTCCCTCTCAGTGAAGGACAAGGAAACCCTATATCATTGTTGCATTATTAATGGCAACCTCTAAGTATCTACAATGCTTCTCTTAGTTATAGAATTTGTTGCAAGTATGAGGTTAACCAGTGTTGTCATTGATGTCAACATACTCATATTGCATTGGTAATAAGGATTGGATGAGCTATGTGCTGAGGATATTGAGAGAATTAGTCTCAATAAGGAACAGTGAAGAACAGTGATGAGAGGAAGGCAAATGTACTCAATAGGTTAAGGATTAGAGGATGTGGATTAAAGGGTTTGTAGATATGAGTCTTGAGATGATCTAGTTAAGATTTTAGAGGTCCACATGAAGATATGAAAAAGTTGTGATCGGTCAAGTAGAACCAGTTCCAAGAGATGCTCCGGAATGACAGAGTGTTACAAAAAGGTCTGGTGAGATCCGGAGGTGCATTATCAGACTCTGCAGATTCGAAGGAGTGTTTGGGATCTCCTTGTGATGTGTCATTTCAGTTTATACATAGTTTGGAGGTCTTTAAGAACCTGTTTCTATTTGACAGTCGCGATAGACTGTGTTCTTGAAGTTTCAGATGAAGAGGAGAAGAGATTCTAGTGAGTAGAGGAAGTGCGGATGTACCTGGTCATTCAGGCAAGCTTGTGAAGGTTCTTGGATCATGTTGAGGTTGTGTTGTCGGTCCGCATTAGTTTTAGAGCCTGAAATTGAAGATATTCTTCTAGAAGAAGATATTCTTATTCAGACTGGCTGACCGAATGAGTTATTTATCTTGCGAATGTTCTTGTGGATGATTGCCGACTTGCGAATGCTCTTATGGATGATTGCCGACTTAGATGATTGTTCCTAAGTTGATGCCTTGTATAAATAAAGGTTTGTGAGTTCATTTCAAAGTGTGTCATGGAGCGGATGAGTGTGGAATAGCGAAAGAGCGAAAGGCAGAGCAAAAGTATCTCGAGCTTAAATGGAACTGATCCAGGCATAGTAAAGATGTCAATCTCCAGTTCAAGTTTGTGATTCTTATCACTTTGTAGACAGTGTGTCTCTTGTAGGCAGTGTGCCTCTTTGTGAGCAGTGTGCTCGGGCAGTGAGCCCTAATTGGCATGTGCCATTCATGTTTCTTATTCTTCTAACAGAGAATAATCCTTGGGTTAATCACCACATGGTTTTTCCCTTAACCGGGTTTTCCACATGAAAATCTTGGTGTCCAATGTGTTGATGTTTATCTATTCCTGTGTTTATGCATTATGCTTTCATGAATGGTTAACTGATATGCTATTAACTAACAAATAAAAATCAAGTGTTTAAAGTAGAAGCAAGTTTGTGTACAACTAATTCACCCCCACTCTTAGTTGTGTGCCCTAGATCTAACAATTGGTATCAGAGCCAAGTTCCTCTAAAAGGAGCTTAACCGCTTGAGGAGATCCAGGATGTCATCATACAAGAAGGATAGTCCGAAGTTCAATGGAACCAACTTCACTCTCTGGAAAGGTCGCATGAAATGTCACTTGGAGTGTATGGGAAAAGCATACTTGGCCATGGTCTCAAAACCATATGTACCTCCACAGGGTGGTCTGACAACTCTGAATGAAATAACAGATGCTGAAAACAATTTGCAAACCAAAGAAGCTCTTCTAAGCGCATTGAATGATTCAGAGCTCTCAAATGTCATTGACCTACCAACTGCATATGAGATCTGGGTTAAACTAGAACTTTTGCATGAAGGAGATGAGTTTGTTAAGAGTGCAAGGTTGCAAAGTTTGAAAGGAAAATTTGAAAGATTGAAGATGAGAGATGATGAAAATATCACTACCTTTATGCCAAGAGTGAATGAGCTGGTGGAGTTATGGATGAAAATGAAATTATTTGCAAGATTCTCATATTCCTTCCTGCTGCCTACAAAATCAGGGTTGCTGCCATTGATGAATTCAGAGCCCATACGACTATCACAAGAGAGCAATTGGCGGGTAAACTAGCTGCATTTGAAATGACTGAGTTTGGAAATGATCACCCCAAGACTAAATCTACATTCAAAGCCAGTGCCTATGTGAAAGGCAAACAAAGATTTGATCGAGGAGAGAACTCTTCAAGGAAGATCCAGGAGAGAACTCTTCAAGGAAGCTATCATGGTATGATCAAGCAAGGAAAGACATGGAAGAGGAAGAAACAGAAATAGCTCATCTTGAAGCCCTCATTGCCAAGAGACTGCCAAGAGTATCTAGTAAGTATGAAGGAAAATTACCCTTTAAGTGCTTCAATTGCAATAAGATTGGTCATTTTGCTTCAAGATTCTGAAAAGATCTGCAAGGTCAAATGCTAACAGACAAAGGTTCCAAAAGAATTGTTATTATGTTCATGAAGAAGATGATAATGAAGGAGTAACAGATGATGAATCAGAACTAGGAAGCAAATCTGGAAATGAATGGGTGTTTATTGCCATCAAGGAAGAAGATTCAATATCCTCTGAATCTGTCAATCACAAGGTTGTGGAAAGAGCTTTGGCTGCCCAAGTTAAAGAAAAGGATGATTGGGTTATTGATAGTGGATGCTCTCACCATATGACAGGTGACAAGAGCAAGTTCTTAGATTTGGAAAGGTATGAAGGAGGAATGGTAAAGTTTGGTGACAATTCTACAGGTAGAATCAGAGGTAGGGGAACTATTTCTTTTGATGGAAAGAGCAAAACTGGTAATGTACTGTATGTTGAAGGATTGAAGCACAATCTTCTCAGTGTTGGATAGTTAGCAGACAAAGGTTATGATCTCCAGTTCAAAAATGGAAGATGTAGGATCTTTGAAAGCTCCGGAACTAAGATTGCATTTGGTACTCAAACAAAAGGTAATATCTTCCACTTGGTTGGTTCAAATAAAAGTTGTCTATTTGTTCAGGTTGATCAGAGTTGGCTATGGTATAGAAGGATGTGTCATGTAAATTTTGATAATATCATCAAGATAAGCAATATCCAAGCTATAAGAGATCTTCCAAAATTGGTGAAACCTACAAATAGTTTGTGCAAAGAATGTCAGCTAGGTAAACAGAGCAGAGTCTCTTTCAAAAGTAAAGATCAGTCCTCTACCGGATTATTGGAATTAGTTCATACTGATATATGTGGTCTGACAAGAATCAAGAGTATGCAAGGTGATAGATATTTCATGTTACTAATTGATGATCATTCCCAGATGATGTGGGTTACCTTTCTGAAAGAGAAATTAAAAGCCTTTGAGAAGTTCAAAATCTTCAAGGCTATGGTAGAGAATCAAACCAGATTGAAACTGAAGTGTCTAAGTCTAATAGATGTGGTGAATTCACATCTAGTGAATTCATAGACTTTTGTGAGAAGCATGGCGTAAAGAGACAGTTGTCTTCTCCTAGGACTCCACAACAGAATGGAGTAGTTGAGAGAAAGAACTAGACCATCTAGGAAGCTTCCAGGATAATGATGATGGAAGCAAATATTCCTCAGATGTTTTGGAGAGAAGCTATCAGCACTGCAGTCTACACTCTTAACCGAGTTCAAATCATAAACAATACCAGTAAGACTCCTTATGAACTTTGGTTTGGTATAACTCCTACTATGAAATATTTCAGAGTATTTGGTAGCAAGTGTTACATCAAAAGAGATGAAGATCTAGGAAAGTTTGATGCTAAAAGTGATAAAGGAATTTTCTTGGGTTACTCCACTCAAAGCAAAGCATACCGGTGTTACAATAAGAGACTGAAAAAGATGATAGAAAGTACAAATGTGAAGGTTGATGAAGGATTTGAGAAGCCCTCAAAGTTTTATGAATATGATGAAGATGATCATAATGGTTTTCTAATTCAAGGTACTCAATCCCTTCCTGAAAGTTAGACTCAGACCGATCCGGTAAATCAAGAAGAAGAGGTTTGTCTGAATGAACCTAATCAAGAAACAGTAGTGCAAGAGACTCCCAAAGTTCCAAGGTATGTAACTTTAAATCACTCTGAAGATTAGATCATAGGTGACAAAAGAAAAGGGGTACAAACAAGGAGGAGAACTGCTCAAAATTCAAATGAATACTGTCTGATTTCAAAGATTGAACCTAAGACAATAAATGAAGCTTGCAATGATGAAAACTGGACCAAAGCAATGGAGGAAAAGTTGATGCAAATTGAAAAAAATCACACTTGGGATCTTGTTCCCAGACCTAGAAACAAGAATATGATTGGAACCAAATGGGTCTTCTAGAACAAACTAAATGAGGTTGGTGAAGTAATCAGAAACAAAGCTAGATTGGTCTGCAAAGGCTACTCTCAAATAGAAGGAATTGATTTTGAAGAAACCTTTGCTCCGGTAGCAAGAATTGAAGCAGTCAGATTATTTCTTGCATATGCTGCCTTCAAAGACTTCAAGGTATATCAGATGGATGTCAATTCTGCCTTTCTAAATGGTGATTGGAAGAAGAAGTATATATTGAACAACCAGATGGATTTCAATTGTCTGATCATGATGATATGGTCTGCAAGTTGAAGAAAGCACTAAATGGATTGAAGCAAGCCCCAAGAGCATGGTTTGAAAAGTTGGATAAGCATCTTGTGCAGATTGGTTTCAACAAAGGTACTGATAGTAATCTATATTTCCAAATAGATAATGAAAACATCTTTATTATTGAAGTATTTGTTGATGATATCATTTTTGGAGGAAAAGATAGTTTGTGTAAAACCTTTGCAAATCAAATAAAAAGTGAGTTTGAAATGTCAATGCTTGGTGAAATGAATTTCTTCTTGGGTCTGCAAATTACTCAGACAAAGAAAGGTATCTTTATCTCTCAGACCAAATATGTGAAAGAATTATTGAGGAAACTTGGAATGGAAGATTCAAAGCCAATGAACACTCCTATGGCAACCGGATGTAAGTTGAGCAAAGATGATGACTCTCCTAAGATAGATCAGACCAAGTACAGATCAATGATTGGAGGATTATTGTATCTCACTCAGACTAGACCAGATATAATGCAGGCTATCGGTCTTGTGGCAAAATTTCAGGCTGACCCTAGAGAATCTCATGTTATGGCAATCAAGAGGATTTTTAGATATCTAAAGGGGACAGTTGAGTATGGCCTATGGTATCCTAGAGATCAGGATTTCTCTCTTCATGCATATACAGATGCAGATTGGGCAGGAAATGTGGATGACCAGAAGAGTACCAATGGTGGAGCATTCTTCTTGGAAAAGAAATTGGTTTCTTGGCTAAGCAAGAAACAAGAGGCAATATCTATGTCTACAACTGAAGCAGAATATATTGTAGTAGCAGGCAGTTGCACTCAAATCCTATGGTTGAAGTAGATGTTAAGAGACATGAAAATAGAATATGATGAGCATATCACAATTTTCTGTGATAATTCAAGTGCAATAAATATTTCCAAGAATCCGGTATTGCATTCTAAGACCAAGCATATATCTATCAAATTTCACTTTTTGAGAGAACAAGTGAACAAGGGTGAAGTTAGATTGGAGTATGTGCCCTCCAAGGATCAGCTTGCAAATATTTTTACTAAACCTCCTCCCAAAAATTCTTTTGAGTATCTCAGGGAGAAGTTAGGGGTCATGACCCCTCCGATGATGAACTAGGATGCACTAATGTGCATCAGTCCGGTGGATATCATAGTCATATCTTGTGATTCGGATTGATGATGGGGAGCTGCTACAAAAGGGGAGCAGTTGGTATGATTCTGATGTGTTACAAGTGCAAGTATGAGCCCTTTGCCCTTGATGTCAAAGGGGGAGAGAAGACATGTGAAAAACAAGTGGTTGATGATCAAAGGGGGAGCAATAAAGGAAGAGAAGACATCGGAAGAGTTGTTGCTGATAGGGGGAGCTGTGACAGAAAAGAGAAGTTCTTGTCTTGATGGTTTTTCACATCATATGTTGCCATCAATGACAAAGGGGGAGATTGTTGCAAGTATGAGGTTAACCAGTGTTGTCATTGATGTCAACATACTCATATTGCATTAGTAATAAGGATTGGATGAGCTGTGTGCTGAGGATATTGAGAGAATTAGTCTCAATCAGGAACAGTGAAGAACAGTGATGAGAAGAAGGCAACTGTACTCACTAGGTTGAGGATCAGAGGATGCGGATTAAAGGGTTTGTAGATATGAGTCTTGAGATGATCCACTTAAGATTTTAGAGGTCCGCATGAAAATATGAAAAAGTTGTGATTGGTCAAGTAGAACCGGTTCCGGGAGATGCTCTGGAATGACAAAGTGTTACAAAAAGGTCTAGTGAGATCTGGAGGTGCATTGTCAGACTCTGCGGATTGGAAGGAGTGTTTGTGATCTCCTTACGATGTGTCATCTTAGTTTATACATAGTTTGGAGGTCCGGAAGAACCTGTTTCAGCGTGACAGTCGCGACAGACTGTGTTATTGAAGTTTCGGATGAAGAGGAGAAGAGATTCCAGTGAGTAGAGGAAGTGCGGATGTACCTGGTCATTTAGGCAAGCTTGTGAAGGTTCTTGGATCATGTTGAGGTTGTGTTGTCGGTCCGCATTAGTGTTAGAGCTCAGAATTGAAGATATTCTTCCAGATGAAGATATTCTTATTCAGACTGGCCGACCGGATGAGTTATTCATCTTGCAAATGTTCTTGTGGATGATTGTCGACTTGCGAATGCTCTTATGGATGATTGCTGACTTAGATGATTGTTCCTAAGTCGATGCCTTGTATAACTAAAGGTTTGTGAGTTCATTTAAAAGTGTGTCATGGAGCGGATGAGTGTGGAATAGGAAAGAGCGAAAGGCAGAGCAAAAGTATCTTAGGCTTAAATGGAACTGATCTAGGCATAGTAAAGATGTCAATCTCCAGTTCAAGTTTGTGATTCTTATCACTTTGTAGACAGTGTGTCTCTTGTAGGTAGTGTGCCTCTTTGTGAGCAATGTGCTCGGGTAGTGAGCCCTAATTGGCATGTGCCATTCATTTTTCTTATTCTTCTAATAGAGAATAATCTTTGCGTTAATCACCCCATGGTTTTTCCCTTAACCGAGTTTTCCACGTCAAAATCTTGGTGTCCAATGTGTTGATGTTTATCTGCTCCTGTGTTTATGTAGTATGCTTTCATGAATGGTTAACTGATATACTATTAACTAACAAAGAAGAATCAAGTGTTTAAAGTAGAAGCAAGTTTCTGTACAACTGATTCACCCCCCCCCTCTCCGTTGTGTGCCCTAGATCTAATAGAATTTCCCCAAGTACATGGTCATTTACTTATCCCCTGTAATCACCAAAATGTTAAATATAAATATGGATGAGATATCTTAGTTCCCCCAATAAAACTCTACCCCTTCCACAAAGTCCCTAACCTAGAATTTCCTTGATATTATCTTCAATAACATGACCATGAATGAAGAAATTTATTTATTTCAATATCTGAAATACGCTCAGTAAAATCCATTTGTTATTGCTCCCTAATCAAATGGATGAGTGAATCCATCTATAGAAGATTCATTATTGTTATTGTTTGGAACTATGTAATGAAACATGACCAGATTTTATGATATATTGGCAAGAAGTATATGATTATCCTATATTGTATAGACCATAATAGTGCAACATAAAGTTAAGATGTTTAATGAATAGGTATTACTATTAAGACAATACATGTAGATTAACTTACCACCAAGAATTGAGGCCTACAAATGAAACATGCCAAGTTGATATGAGCCAATAATTATATGAGATATTAAGAGGTTGATGTGGGCCAATAATTATATGAAGAAATTAAGAGGTATCATGATGCATAATATTGTGCATCTTTCAATATTATGTGGCAATTTTGAAACAAAAATTATTTTTGGGGGTAGAATTACATAAGTTGCACTGTCAAATGATATTTACCTTATTGAAAAGGTAAATATGAATTAGTAAAATGTCAAATGTATATGAATTTCTTAATTTTATGTAGTTGTTTACACTCTTAAGTTGAATTTAGACTTGTATTAGAAAGGAGAAGTACATCATAGTAGAATTCTAATAGCTAATTACGCCGATAGGCGTTTCTACATTCTCAAAAGAGCTGAAAGATTCTAGATTCTCTCCGTAAACTTATAAGATTCTTATATAGAATCTTTATTAAACTACATTATCAGAACAAGAGCTGAAAGATTCCAGATTCTCTCCGTAAACTTATAAGATTCTTATATAGAATCTTTATTAAAAATTAAATAATAAAATAGTCACTCCACAAATAAAAAACCAAAAAAAGCCGTAAACTTATAAGATTCTTATATAGAATCTTTATTAAAAATTAAATAATAAAATAGTCACTCCACAAATAAAAAACCAAAAAAAGAAAATGCAACAGTTACATTCTCTGTGGGTGGGAAAAAAGATGCAGTATTAAAAATTAAATAATAAAATAGTCACTCCACAAATAAAAAACCAAAAAAAGAAAATGCAACAGTTACATTCTCTGTGGGTGGGAAAAAAGATGCAGCAGTTAGATTATTTGTGCGTGGGAAAGAAGGTTTCAATTTATCTTGGTATAATGCAGATTTAAAGATTAGAAAAATTGTAACCACTCACCATGTCTCATAATTTTCATAGTTATTACTGACTGATAAGTTTTGGGAAAAAAAAAGGCAGTGAGAAAAAGCCAATGCCCTATGAGGAAAGAGAAAAATAGTTTATTAGAAGATCATGAAGAATAATACCCTTTGTATACTCTGTTACCTGCACAACAAAAAAATCATATATATGTAAAATCCAAAGAAAACATAAAAATTAGAAAGAAAACAAAAAAAGGAAGAAGTAAAAAATCATATATATAAAAAACCAAAGAAAACATAAAAATTAGAAAGAAAACAAAGAAAGTAAGAAGTATTAGAGATGTTGAGATGAAAATAGAAAAATCAAACATGTTTTATTTCTTTTATAAATAAATTTTTAGTTTTTCATATCAAATAAATTTAATTAAAGAATAATCTATCATTAAAAAAATAGAATAATCTATTATTCTAACTAATATTATTAATAAATTTAATCTAATTAGAGATATTCTTCTTATACATTTAATTTTGTAATGAGTATTTCAATCTAATATATATAATTGAATATATTAATATAAATTAGAGATATTAATATATTAACATTAGATATATATAATTAGATATATATTAAAGTTAATTTAATTAGGGTTAAATATAAGGTTATAATTTATTAGCTGAATTATCTAGCATTAAATATAAGATATTAATATAAATAGATTAAAAATATTAACCTTAAAATATAAATTAAAGTTGAATATTATTTCAAATTAATACATATTTTTAATCTAATATATATAAATTAATTAATAGAATATAACTACTTTCATGAAATTAATCTTTTTACAAAAAGAAAATTCCTGGAGCCTTAGAAAAGTAGATATTACTAGAATTTAAAACAGAATATAATGTAGATTTAAAAATTAGAAAAATTGTAACCACTCACCATGCCTCATATTTTTCATAGTTATTGCTCACTGATAAGTTTTGGGAAAAAAAAAAGGCAGTGAGAAAAAGCCAATGCCCTATGAGGAAAGAGAAAAATAGCTTATTAGAAGATCATGAAGAATAATACCCTTTGTATACTCTGTTACCTGCACAACGAAAAAATCATATATATGTAAAATCCAAAGAAAACATAAAAATTAGAAAAAAAACAAAGAAAGCAAGAAGTAAAAAATCATATATATAAAAAACCAAAGAAAACATAAAAATTAGAAAGAAAACAAAGAAAGTAAGAAGTATTAGAGATGTTGAGATGAAAATAGAAAAATCAAACATGTTTTATTTCTTTTATAAATAAATTTTTAGTTTTCCATATCAAATAAATTTAATTAAAGAATAATCTATCATAGAAAATAGAATAATATATTATTCTAACTAATATTATTAATAAATTTAATTTAATTAGAGATATCCTTCTTATACATTTAATTTTGTAATGAGTATTTTAATCTAATATATATAATTGAATATAAATTAGAGATATTAATATATTAACGTTAGATATATATAATTAGAGATATATTAAAGTTAATTTAATTAGGGTTAGATATAAGGTTATAATTTATTAGTTGAATTATCTAGCATTAAATATAAGATATTAATATAAATAGATTAAAAATATTAACCTTAAAATATAAATTAAAGTTGAATATTATTTCAAATTAATACATATTTTTAATCTAATATATATAAATTAATTAATAGAATATAACTACTTTCATGAAATTAATTAAATTAACATCTTGAAAGAAATATATTAAGTAGGTTGGAAACTTACATTCCTTCTAATTTATGAGAAATTTATAAAGATGCTCAACATGTTTCTATCATCATTAAGCATTGTAGCAAGAGATGTGTTAAACTATTTTTAAAAATGCAAATCTTTTTGTTGTGGTTCACTAGGAAACCAATAGTTGGAATTAGATTGAACCATTATATTATATTTAATACTTAAATGTTTAAAAAAATTATCTCATTTAATTCAAATTAAGGTTAGAATTAGGGTTTAGGTTTAGGTTAGGGTTTGGAGTAGAATTATGGTTAGGGTTAGGGTTAGAACTAAAATTAGGGTTAGGGTTACAATTATGATTGAAATTAGGGTTAGATTTAGTGTTATAATTAGGGTTAGGGTTAGGGTTAGAATTGAGGATAGGGTTAGAGATAGAATTAGGGTAATGAATTAGGGTAAGAATTAGAAATAGGGTGAGAATAAGAATGAGAATTAGGGTTAATGTTAGAATTACGATTAAGATTAGGGAATAGGGCTAATGTTAGAATTAGGGTTAGGGTTTGATTAGGGTTACATTTAGTGTTAGTATTAGAATTATATTTAGAATTAGGAAATTATGATTAGGGTTGCAATTAGGTATATAATTAGGGTTTGAAGTATGGTTAGAATTCAAATTAGGGTTAGAATTAGGGTTACAGTTATGGTTAGGGTTAGACTTGAGGTTAGGGTTAGAGTTAAAGTTAGTGATATTGAATTAGGGTAAGAATTAGAGTTACAATTAAGGTTAAGGATAGAAATAAGGTAAGCATTAGAATTAAGGTTCTAATTATGGTTATAATTAGGGTTAGACTTAGAATTAGGGTTAGGATTAGAAATAAAGTTGTGGTTACAGTTGGAATTACAGTTAGAATAAGGGTTAGGGATAGGGTTAGAGTTAGGCTTAGAGTTAGAATTAGGGTTAGAGTTGGGGTTAGAGTTAGGGTTGGAGTTTTAATTAGGGTTAGGGTTAGAGTTACAATCAGGGTAATAATTAGTGTTAAAGTTAGGATTAGAATTAGGGTTAGGGTTAGAGTTAAGGTTACGACTATAATTAGGATTAATGTTAGGATTAGAGTTGGGGTTAGGGTTATGATTATGATTAAGGTTAGGGTTAAAATTAGAGATATGTCTAAGGTTAGAATAAGGGTTAGGGTTAGGGTTAACATTATAATTAGGGTTAGGGTTAGTGTTATAATTAGAGTTAGGGTTAGGATTGCAAATAGGGTTAGGGTTAGGGTTAGGGATAGAATTAAGGTTAGGGTTATTATTAAGGTTATGACTATAATTAGGGTTAATATTAGAAATAGAGTTAGGGTTAGGGTTACAATTACAATTAAAGTTAGTATTAAGGTTAGCGTTAGTCTTTGAATTATGGTCAGGGTTAGGGTTAGAGTTATGTTTAGGGTTGGAATAAGGATTATGCTTAGGGTTAGAATAAGGGTTATGGTTAGGGTTAGAATTAGATTTAGGGTAATGATTACAATTAGGGTTGGGGTTAGGGTTAGGGTTAGAGTTATATGTTAGAATTAGGGTTCAAACTATGATTACAATAAGTAGTCAATATAGACCATTCAATATCAATCTTAAGTTACAAATTGGGTTAAAATTAGAAATACTGTTAGGGTTAGAAATTGGTTTAAAATTAAAAATAATGTTAGGGTTATAGTTAGGTTTAACATTAAGGTTCAATTAGCATATATTTCTATAAAGATAAATATGCTAACCTTAACACTAATTTGGTATGTTAATAAAAAATTAAATGTAACAAAATTTATAAACATAACCATAACCCTAATTAGATTATAACCTTATTATAACCCTAATTGAACCATGATCTTAAATTTATACTTAGCATAGACTTCTCTAAAAATAAACATCATAACATCATAACTCTAATCCTTATCATAACCCTAACCCAAATTCTAATCCTTACCATAACCATAATTTAAAACATGATTAAAATCGTAAATCTATCCCTATTTATAACCCTAACCCTAAATGTTTCCCTAGACAAATTTGTAATTCTAATCTAACCTTGGTTCTAACCCTAACCCAAACCATAATTGTAATCATAATGCTCAATCTAACCGTAATTCCAATTCTATTCATAACCATAACATTACACTAAGTATTTTTTCATAAGCATAACTCTATATCTAACCCTATTTATAAGCCTAATCCTAACCCAATCATTAAACAAAAACATAATTCTAAATCTAACCTTCTTTCAAACCTTAAAGAATAATACATAATTATAATAATATATCTAACCTAGATATTAATATTATATATTATTATTATATAATATATTATAATAATATATCTAACATATATTATAATATTATATTATATAATAATAATTCTTAATAAGATATATAATATAGTTAGAATTAGGCTTGCCGCTGCGGATGCTACTAGCATACCTATATTTAAAAAATATATCTAAAGTACGCCGAGAGATATCCTTCTCGAGGCGCCTATTTTTTTAATCAATTTACCACACATAGGTGGAAATAGGCGCCTCGAGAAGGATATCTCTCGGCGTACTTTAGATATATTTTTTAAATATAGGTATGCTAGTAAGTAAATGTCAGGTTGAATTAATACACAAAATACATGGAGAAATGAAGAAGTATTAATACCACAACATAGTGGACATTTCCCACGCATTCTATAAATAGCTTGATATGGAAATTGTATTCTATTATAATGCCAACAATTTGGTACTTGTTTACAAGATTACCATTACTAAGTGATATTTAGGTTCTTTAATCATCAACATTTATTTTTACTTTTTATATGTGGATTCATTATTACATTATTAAGGAGATTTAAATGACCATAGAGACCATATCCTTGATAGTGAGAAATATTGCATGACATATCTTTACATTTACTTGATTATGTATCAATTTATTTAATATAAAAAACCTATTTAGACTTGTGCTAGAAAGGATAAGTGTTGGTGTATAAACACTTATCCTAAGTCATTTATACTAATTTAATCATAGTTAGGCGAATTCCACACATGCTCTTTGACTATGTCAAAGTAGTTAGTCGTTTAGGAGATGTGTCAACTCAATGGACACCTCGCACTATTCTCATGGATGGTTACTCGCCACCTATACCTATATTGTGGAGAATCGGGTATCCAATTTCTCCTATTTATGTCTACCTCATTTGTGAATACAATTGCTCCAATTTAATAATTAGCATCGGCTTAGGAATTTTTGGGTTCTCACATGGTATCAGAGCTTGTTTAAGGTCATTGCTAGTTCTATTTGGAGTCAAAGGTGCTAGTTTTATTTATCTGGTTGCTTCAAGTTGTTTTTTCATTGTGCATCTCAACCCCATTGACGCTGAGCTTCATCTAGTTCACCCTACGGACGCACCAGATTTCCTTTGTGCCGCACAATCTGAATGAGACCCGCCGTTGTTTGTTGTTTGTTGTTTGTTATTTTGTGGCATCATTTGTTGACGTGGCTAAGGGTTCGGGCCCCTGCAGCTCTCTATTCACCCCTGCAGTAGAAAATAGACTCCACGCCCGTGTTGTTCTATGAAATTCGGTGTTGCAGGTGAAGATGATCTCACCGCCCCTCAAACACCCTCACTCAGCCTCACAGAGACGTGTTCTTTCTCTACTGCTTAGGACTGTGAGTCGATGCCCTTTCACTACATCTCATCAGCGGTCTCTGTGCACAAAAAAATGTGCAATCCTCAACATCACTTGTGAATGAGGCTTGGCCTCCGTGGAATGTGCCTCGAACTGGGAAAAGAGCATTCATTGCAGCCCATGGTAGCATCCAAAGCGCCCCTGCATTTTGTTTTTTGGAAGTTAGCTTCCCTACATTGTGGGATGCCCTGCACAAGGGTTTTTCGGCTGCACCAGATTTCTCGTCTCCACAGAAGTGTGACTGCCTCATCATTGGGCTTTTTGTTCCATTCCCACGGCCTGATCTGTGACTGGAGGCCGAGTTAGTCATGTTTAGCGTGAGTAAGAGGTGAAAGAGGCCCAATTTGGGTCTGTGTGGCGACGGCCAACACCCATTTCTAGATGCCATGCTATGACTTGTTAGAGAAGGTCGATGGCAGCTTACACAGCAAATGCAAAGATGTCCTACCCGACTCTATTCTGCCCCTCATTTGGCCTTGTTTGCAACTGACGGAGGCCTGACTCAGGCTCCCTTTCTACACGCAACGACCTCACGTATTTTGCTCTAGAATCCTATTTAGGACTCAATCTACCCCCATTTAAAGGCTATGTGAAGAGATCGATCCCTGCATCTCGACGTCGACACCTTCTATCTACATCTCGTTCTCTTCTACCATTCTCTGGCCGGCTCTGCAACTTTGAAGGGTAAATAGCCCTTTATGGAGCCATAAAAGGCACCCTGATCGGTCTGTGAAGAGGACGACCCTAAATTTCCTCAGCATTGGCTACTCCAGCTGCAATCTGGCCACCATTGGCCACTCTTGCTCATTTTGAAGATTTTGCCCTAAGTTTACCCTAATTTGGGCCTCAAAATTTTACCGTAGGATTTATTTTTTGAAAGGCATTTAAAATTATGTTTTTCAAATGTTCCAAAATAGGCATTTCTTTCTTTCCAAAAGCATTAAAAATTATGCTTTGTTAGTGTAAGAATAGGCATAATGCTCCTATCACTAAGGAAATAAAATACAATTTTGGGGGTTCTTCAAAAATTTGGGGGAATTGAACTTTGTAAAGTGCATTTTTTGGTTCCAACATTGGATAGTCCATGTATATGCACTAAATTATAAAGTGCCGCAAAGTGAGGGGGAACAAAGTAAGGGGGAGTATCATTGAGTTTTTTTTTTTCTTCTCTTTCCATACTTCTAAGGTTGCAACTACAACACATCTACATAGTTTTGTATGTGTGATCGACTTCAACAAAAATCCTTGTTCATTGTGACCTTGAAACACCCAAGGCAAGGTCATCGAACAAAAGAAGTCACAGGTCATAAGAGGATTATGTCACCTACATTAACTTATTGAGGTTACAACTAAAACAAGGTGGATCGAATGATCCTTGGTTGAGAAACAAGTGGATCGTATGATCCTTCATTGAGAAACAAGTTGATCAAATGATCCTCCAAACATATTATGAGAGCCTATGGTAAATGATCTATAATCTGGCCACAGATTCTCATCGATTCATATCTCACATCAAGAGCCTATGGTAAATGAACCGGAATCTTGCATCGGATCACATCTCAAATTCAGTTAATGTTCCTGAATACTGATGATACTAGCATCTATGGAGTCATTAGTCGCAGTTCGGCATCAACATCGGTACACAAGCAGCTTCCAGATTCATGCATCTTTTTTAAGAACTTGCAATAGAAAGAATGTTTGTAAATGCACTCACATAAAGTGCCGCACAAAATTGAATGTGTGTTTCCTTAGGGAGGGAATTTGAGAAATTATTGTACATACACTAAATTAAAAAGTGTAATGGGGGGCTATACCATCACAACATAGATTTGTGATTCTCACCTCATGTGATTGTGTCTTGGAGCACACCTTGTACATCTCTACACTCTTTGCACACACTCGATATTGGTTTGTCTACTCATAATCTCTTAGCATTAAGGGGGGACTATGATGTTATGTTAATGCTTCTTTCAATGAAGCAAAATCTTCTTTTTGGAAGGCCTCATGAACCTTCCTTCTAAACTTGATCTCTCGTATGGGGGATTAATTCAGTGGATCACAGTTTGAGGTTCTAGTACTCCTAACCACAGTACTATCTGTATTATCGACTTCATAGAGTTTGGTTGACTTTGTGTACATCATGGAGTAGTGTTCGAATGTTCACTCATGCAACATCTTGTATCTCTTATCTCAATCTACAGTTCTTGAAGGTTTGTCGACTCTAGCAGTTTCTAGTCCATCATTAGTAGAGTTTGCAAACTTTGACATGCTTCAGAGTTCATCATGATGTTCCAATCATCAAGGGACATCTCTTCAGAAGGTCTTAAATCCTTCTCTTTTCTCTCTTTTGGAGGGTAGTTTTTTCACATAGGGTTTTCTATCTTTCTTCGTTTCTAAGAGATTTGCATTTGTACATGGGTACCTCATCAGGCTCATAGCCGAGACCCATCTTTCATAAACTCACCTAAGCTATGCTTAAGGGGGGGTGTTGGTGTATAAACACTTATCATAAGTCATTTATACTAACTTAATCATAGTTAGGCAAATTCCATGCATGCTCTTTGACTATGTCAAAATAGTTAGTCATTTAGGAGATGTGTCAACTCAATGGACACCTCGCACTATGCTCATGGATAGTTGCGCTATTCTCATGGATGGTTACTCGCCACCTATCCCTATATTGTGGAGAATCTGGTATCCAATTTTTCCTATTTATATCTACCTCATTTGTGAATACAATTGCTCCAATTCAGTAATTAGCATTGGCTTATGAATTTCTGGGTTTTCACAATAAGTATATCACAGTAGACTACTAATAGCTAATAAGTAAATGTTAGGTTCAATTAATCCACAAAATGCATGGAGAAATGAAGAGGTATTAATACCACAATGTAGTGGACATTTCCCACGTATTGTTTGAATAGATTGATATGGAAATTGTATTTTATTACAATGTCAATAATTTGGTACTTGATTACAATATTACCATTACTAAGTTTTATTTAGGTTCTTTAATCATCAACATTCATTTTCACACTAGTAAGGAGATTTGAATCACCATAGAAACCATATCTTTGAGAGTGATACATATTCCATAATGTATCATTACTTTCACTTGAGTATGTATCAATTTATTTCATATACAAAGCCTATTATTAAAAAAATCAACATAGCATACATAAATGGACATTATTAAATAGTGTACATGTGGCACTAGGTCTTGGCCCTAAGTTAGTATTAGTATTATGCTGTCAATTCCTCTCATTAATCTATTCATTGTTGAGAGCTAGATCTGTACAAAACCATTATTAAAGACAACAACCAATATGATCATGTATAATTCTAGAGGTTCCCATAATATCTTCTAGTCATAAGATTTCATCAATTCATGAGTAAAGGGGTACTTGTAATCCTTGTTCAAGAAAAAATTTCACATAGTTTCCACTTGTCGTAAATCCTTTTTTAAGTTTCATGTCTATACATTTTCATCCTATCGAGTGATTTATTAGGTTTATTTATTTATCAAAAAGGATTTTACTTTATTGGTTGTCTTCTACTTGATCAACCTTGTAACATCTATCCTTCCATACATATTAAGACTAGTAAAAGCACCAAAGGTACTATCAAATGGCCAATAGGCACAAATATTTATCAGCCTATCACTAAATAATATATATAATGTGTGTGTGCATGGGGGGAGGGGAAGGGAGGTTGAAAGTTAACTTTGACAGTCATTGTGTTTACGCATGTCTCCTTGAATAAACTTTGGCATTCGCTTTGTGTGTGCATGTGTGGTTGGGTTTGAAAGTTAGCTGACTTTCATTGTGTGTACACGTGTGTGTGTGAGAATGAACTTTGACATTCACTTCAACTATCACTTTACGTGGAGTGTTTTTGTGTATCTTTAAAAGTTTGGTTTGTGTGGAGTGTGTTTGTGTATATATGAAAATAGTTTGACATTGACTTTGTGTAAAGTGTGTTTGTGTATGTATAAAAATCCTTTGATGTTCATAAAATTTACATAATCTAATCAAAGCATGGATTATCTAATACATAACCTTAGAAGAAAGCTAAGGATATGTCCCATTACTTTCTCTCTACAACTACTTTCTAGTGTAGAAAAAATTATTTTATTAAGATTTAGGGGAGAACAAGTAGGATTTATGGGATATAAAGTAGTAAGTTACAATAAAATTTACATGATGATTTTTTGTAATTTAACTATTATTCATGTCAAGGCTAGTATTGTAATTTAACTATTATTCATGTTAAGGCTAGCAGTGTAGGCCATACATATTTTATCAAGGTCAGATTTTTGGAGTGTTATTATATCCGTAACTACATACAAACTCAAGAAGCTATTTAAACTTTACTCAAATTGTCACCTATGTTTTTATCTCTCTTTCTTGTCTAATACAATAACATCACATGCTTCTCTTTCTCACAATCTCCTTCCTTTCATAGAAATCATAGACATTCTTTATTTAGGATGTTGACTTTTATTATTGTGTAGCTATGAGATGTGTTTTATAACAAGGAAGTAGTGGAAATTGTGGCATCTGCTCCCACAAGAACAATTGTAGCCAGATCTCTGGTAGGCTTAATTGTTCAAAGATGGAGAGTGAAATATCCATCTAAAATAGATGGTTGTGTAGTAATGTCATTTTGTTTTTGCAACTCTCCTTTAGTTCTTAAGGAAAAATAAATAAAAATCCATCACAAGACTTACCATCCATGAAAGATATCATTCCAATGACAGTCCTTTTCTCCCTTAGTTCCCTATGTCCTTTTCTTTCCCACCTACAAGAACCACAAGTACTCAGAAATAAATGATGGAACCTACTTTGGATGAAAAAATCTCAAATAAGCTACAAAAATTCACACAATTAAATCCCATCAACTGAACAAATTAGATTAAGAACATTGAAATTTTGGATTATGTTTCACATAGTTTATTGAGAGAATGGTTGTCTTGCTTCAAATTCTCTTCTAGTTTAGGATGCTTCACTGAAGATCCCTACACATTTGAATTTCACATATAATGGCCTATCAACCAAATTAAGAAATTTAAAAAAACTGTAGTTTTACTTCTACATACACAAATTGTAATAATTTATTTCAAACTAAAAGCAAACATAATTGTGATGGCACAACAAAGCTCGTTGAAATCAAGGATTTGGATTCAATTGTATATTTGGAAAATAGTGATACTATGCAGTTGAATCCGGAAACTTACCTTACGAATATGCATTTTAAACATGACATATGCATTATAATGGAAATCATTTAATTTAATTTTTTTCAAATTGATTGTCACAAACATATTAGCTATGGGATATCTTTTACTCATTTGTTAGTACCAAATATTATATTTTTTTAAAACAAACTTCTCTATCTTATGTACCTAGATATGAAGTAGGAAAGACATTTTTGAAGGCCCAGAGGTCGTATTTTGATTTTTACTTCTCTCCACAAAGGAATTACACTAACCAGATTTGACCAATATTTAGTAGGTCAACTGCCCAAGAGATTGTCAATATAGATGCAAAATTATCTTGGTAATCATATAACAAACTATATATAACTATTATGCAAAAATAGAAGACCTAACATATGCACAAGATAATAGTATCAATTAAGAGGTGCTTTCCTCATCCCATCCAACAAATTAGCTTGATTGCAATCCCTTTCAAGTTTCTATCATTTGTTGTTGTCTAAGAAGCTTTCCATTTCCTTTAAGTATTCCTCTCATTTCTCATTTCCTATTCTTCTGCTTCCTTAACCGTTTCAATCCAGAGTGGTACAGGCTTCCTAAAAAAAATTGAATGGCATTTCTTATCCATGGGATTATATAATAAGGCTTTAATAACTCATCAATCAAAGTCATGGTATGGCTCTCCAAATAATCTAAAATATATTGTTTTGAGAAACTAAAACTATATCTTGATTCCTTCCAACTAGTACGCTATGTGGTATAAAATATCTTATTAAAGTACAAGCTTGTGTTCATATTTGGCTCCACTTAGCATCACCAATAATCTTCATGACAACATTGTCTATGTTTGAAATGATAGAAATAGTTTACATCTCTTACAACAATTTCTCTTGCAACAATCTTGAAGATAAACTTTGTTGTAGTGTTCTTGACAACTGTAATTGTTGTTCCAGGAAAAGTATTTAAAAACCTAAGTGCAGTTGACAACTCCCTATGGTGAAAGAGGAACAAATTCCTCCTCCTCCTCCCCCTTCACATCATTCGATACAAAATTTTCATCTGTAATGTACCCTATTGCTTTCATTTTTAAGACAGCTTCTCTAACTTTTCATATATTTCCTATATTTGTGGGTTCAGATCTGTCTCCTACACAAAAAGCATGTATCATATTGTGGATTTCAATCTAGCTGCATCTAGGTATCTTTTTAATCCATCCATCTTCTGTTGATTTTCTTATCTTTTGACGGTCTCCCCTCCTACCCACTTCTGCACACATACATTTGATAGAAGAACATAAGGTGCAACATTTTTAGGGTTCATCTCAAAAACAATTACTACCACAAATTCTTCTAGCATTATATTCTTACTTGACCAACAAGTGTCAAGAAAACACATCCACACAATTGCATCAGGTTTTATTGGCATTTTGATGATAAAGTTAAGGGTTTCCTCAAGATAGCTGACACCACCAAGAAAATCAACCATGCATACATGATGATCAATTGTAGGCATGACATAATAAGAATCTCTCATAGCATTGAGGTATTTACAGCCTTCATCCACTAGACCTGCATGGCTGCATGCAAATAAAACACAAATAAGGCTTACATAGTCAAGATTAGTTCTAGAGGTTTTCATTAGTTCAAAATGCTTGAGGGCATCCTTTCTATATCAATGTACTACATATCCTACAACCATTGCACTCCATGAGACCAAATTTCATTGGGGTTTTGTTAAACAATTCACGTGCCTTCTGTATACTTCCACATTTTGTGTACATGTCTATCAGGGCATTTGCAACTGTATCTAACAAAAATCCACTTTTAGTTATTTTTTTATGGATCTCCATACCCTATTCCAAAGCCCCAATTTTGGCACATGCTGGGAGGATGTTGGCAGAGGATGCTGCATTTGGCTTTACACCTACCAAATACATTTGTTAAAATTATGCAGTGCTTTCTCAACAAACCCATGTTGTGCGTATCTAGAAAGGATTGCTTTAAGGCTTCATCTAGAACACCATTCTATGCATATCCTATAATCATTAAATTCCATCAGACCACATCTACATTATCTAGTTTGTCAAATGAATCACATGGCCTCTATATCGTTTCACATTTTGCATGCATGCCTAACAAGGCATTCACAACCACATTGTCAGGGAAAGAAAACCACTTTTGATTATTTTTATGGATCTCCATACCCTGTTCCAAAGCTCCAAGTTTGGAGCAAGTTGGGAGGATGCTAGAAAATGTTTTTAACTTTGGCTTTAAATGTACCAACTGTATTTACTTAAAAATTTCTATAACTTTGTCAACATAACAATTTTGTGCATATCCTACAATCATTGTATTCCATGAAACCACATCACATCAAGGCATTTTTTCTAACAACTCCTGTGCCATTTGCACTTGTCTATATTTTCCACACATGTCTATCAACACAATCACAATTACAATATTTTGACAAAAACCTACTTTCTATTATTTCATGATGGATCTCCATATCCAGATCCAAAGCACCCATTTTAGTAAACATTGGGAGGACAGTAACAAACATCACTAAGTTTAGTTTTATGCTTTCCAATTGCATTTGTCTAAAAATCTCCATAGCTTCTTGAACAAGTCCATTTTGTGCATGTCCAACAATTATTGCAAACCAAGAGACCACATCTTGTTTGCCTATTTTGTCAAAAAAATTGCTTGCCTTGTTTAAGCATCCGCATTTGGCATACGTGGTGGCTATTAGAGTATTCATCACAATAATGTTAGATATGTGACACAGAAGGGTGAAACAAAGAAGCATGACATGGAGTCCACTGATTTATTGTTTTTTGTTAGGGAATGGATGTACAAAAGACACAAGTACTATGATTGTACCCCTCTCAGGCATAGACATTACTCAGATTACCTCACTAATCTCTAAGCTAGTTTGAAAATGGGTGGTAGAGTTGAGGTCTGTGGTGTGACTGCAACACCTTCATCTTTGCAATGTCATGGGCTTCCATGTTCATATTTTACCTGAACAAGGAAAAAGAAAACCTTCATCAGAGAAAAATGACAATAAAAGAAAGATAATGAAAATAATGCAAATCTTAGGAAATATTGGGAGATAAAAGGTGGCAAGGGCAAGAAGAAGTTGAATCGAGGAGCTAAAGAGAATGAAACTACCACCATGAACAGTCGCCACTTGTTTTCCATTACCTAATTTTTTTAATTTTGGAAAACCAAAAAATTAAAGGACTACCAATATTTAGGGACTACCAAATTTTTGGCAGTTACAAGATGTGTGCACATATAGAATGGCCTATCGGCCAAAATATACATACACCTAGTTTTCTCAAATGAATCTCCATTTGCAATAAAATCTAACTAGTAAAAGCACCAAATGTGCTATCAAATGGCTGATAGGCACACATATTTGTAGGCCTATCACTAAATAATAGTTTATATTTATAATTGTAGTTGGTGGACAAGACTATAATTACTATAAGAAATTTAATTATTTTTTGGCAAACAAAAATAATGGAATGATATTAAATGAATAACAATTATGGCCTCCCATTCAACCACTTTAACATGTTTCACTTTGGAATCTATTTATTGTTTCTGTGGAGTGCAACTTTGGAATTCACTTTAGTTTGATATACTTATTGTTTGTGTGAATTATGGGTTTGAACTTTGACATTGAGATAAAATATATATTTGTTGTAATTTTAACACTAATTCAAACCATAAATGTAACACTAATTCTATCAAAAGGAAAAGGGGATGTTGCATGTGTGTGTGGTCCTATAATTCTTTGTAATTTTATGCTTTACCCTATTAATGCTCTAGTATTTCTTTCCTTGTCTAAGCGTTAGCTTGTTCACTAAATTTGACTTGGATTTTGTGGATGGAGTAAATCACTTTTACACTATGATCACAATTCAATTGCATAAATGTAGATTTATAGACTAAAACATTACCGAGTGGGAAGTCTACATCTGCTTGGAAAGTTAGTGATATAAATTGAATATCTCCATATGATTATTTAGAATTTATTTTTTACATTGTAATAATGATTATCAAATATCAATATAATTAATTAATCTTTATTTTTATTAACATGTTTTTGAATTTTTTATACTTTAAAATGATAACTTTTAATTTTCAAACTATTTAATATTTTAATTTTATAAAATTACATATCTATTAAATGTTTTTCTCTAAATTTTAAATTTATATAAAAATATTTTTATTTTTCTATCTCTGAGTATTTGGCTTGTCTCATTCTATATGGGTTTAAATATATAAGTCTTTCTTATTTCATCTTAATTTGATAGGTAGATTTATAAATTAGTTAAAATGCCTAATTAGTGAGACCCTATACAGCTATCATATAACCTAAACATTTTTATTCTTTTAGTATCCATGATGTAAAAACAAGTTATTAGTGAAATATAATATAATTTTAAAGGTTAATGCAATTCTATCACAACTCACTTTCTTAATTGTGGACTGTAAAAAATTAAGAATATAGAGAAAATGTAGAAACAATTATATACACAAATATATTTTAGTTTTTGTGCTTAAAAAAAGATTTCCTCTATGGCCCTGGATTGATTCCTTAGAAGGCGATTCTTTTGTTTTCTATTTGCACTCCCCTATAGCTCATCTTAGATCTTGCAATATGATATGCTTACCTAAGTTATTTGCTTTCAATCATTTTCCCTTTCCTTTTCCTTTTAAAAAATATCTTTACAAAATGTTTCTTCCAAGGAAGGGATGATTTTAAAATATTAAGCAAAAGATTAAATATTTTGAGCAATGCTTTTGTTTTCTCCAATGCATAAATGGCATTTACGACAGTGTGGTAGAATACACCCTGGAAGATCAAAATGAAATGGGGGGAGATCAAATACAAAATTATTTCATTTTGCAGAACCTCTGACATACACAAAGATGTTTAGAGGCTTGCAACAACCGGACTATAAAATTCAATTCAAATTTCACATATTATTAATATAGAAAGAGATCAAATATATAGTTTTCATACCATTGAAGAGGCAATACGTAGTTCAAATACACCATAGTTACAATATTTGAAAAATAAAATAGAAAGGAGATTTTAGGTGTGGAAGCTCAAGTGCCTTACCTAAATTGGGGACAAGTTTTTGTTGTAGAACTACTTTGCAACTTCCTTGACCAAACTATTGACGAGGCTTTTACATACTTATCACCCTCTCCAGAGGCACCATACAAACTTCCATCTACGTTGTCTCATCTGCAACCCTAGACCTCTGGTCAACCATCCCTGCAAAGCAAAGCCTAAAACATAATCCTGAGGCAACCTCCAAGCGCCACCATTTGCCTTCACAATAACTGGCCATTCGCTAGCAGGCGGGAAGAAGCACTAATAATCATGAAAAGTACTTCCAAAGACTCTTGCTCCACAGAAGCAAAGGACCCATCAGTAGGGGCTATTCTTAAATATCATCCACTTCAACAGTGAAAGGTCAATTTTGACCAATAAAAATAGGACAAATATTTACCACTTTTTGTTGTGAATGAGGTGCAAAATTGTTATTGGCTGTTGACCATTAAAGTGGATGATATTTAAGTAGAGTGATCAGTGGGTCGAAGACCACCAAAAAAAGTAAAATCTAAAGATCTTAACAAAAAAATTTGTTTCAAAGCAATGACATCAATGATAGGGATGCATGTGGGATCTTCTTCCATGTCAGTATTACAAAAGATCACCTCTGCCCTGAATGCTCCAGCTATCCAATTACTAGACCCCTTCTCTCGGCCCCTCATGCCAAGTCCTGTTCCCGCTCACCAACCTCTCAGAATCGCTATTGCTCAACACCCATTAATGGCCATGCTCCCTTCCTCTCTCAATACCTCCCCAATCATTGCATACATCATTTCGATTGTGTTCTGGTTCCAATGCAGAATTGCCTGCACTATTTCACCCTCAGGAATCCCTTTAGGCCACATGGGCGTCACCACATACACGAAAAATCTCTCCTTGGTCCGGATCTTGCTCACAATTTTAAGAGCAATCTTGATGGGAACAAGGTGTAGGCACCCGTAGTCCTGATCCCTGGCCCACGACTCATAGCTGCCGAAAAAATACTGGTTTTCAATGTAGATAAAATTCTTCACGTGACGGATGGGTTGGACATAAGCACAGTGGATGCTCTGGTCTACTACTTAGTCTTTTACTGTCACAAGCCCCAGAAGCGCACTTTGATTTTTGTTAAATCCAATAGCTGAGCCATCGTCTATGGACCTAAAGATCTGCACATTCCAGGCCTCTGGGCCATCCATGAGGAAATGAGTGATTTGGCACAGATCATGAAGAAGTCTGGGATCAGCCTGTTTAGTCCAGCGCTGAGTAAAATTAGTGAGAGTATCTAATGCTGCAGGGCCTTCAATCTTGGAGTGCGCATCATGCCATGGCTCTCGAGTTCCACCGTTGTGAAGATTGGCTCCCTTGAAATTATTCTGAAGAAAATCATCCTTGTAAACAGTCTCTAAATCCCCAAACAGGGTATGTTTCTCTGTATCGTATCTTCCATTGGTGAGATCTATTCCTCCCACGAAGCTCACCACGTGGAGGGTCGTCGACCCCTCTTCAAGGGGTGCATCCATGCTCACAGTTTTCTGGTGGTGGGTAAACTGGGCGCCGACCTCTGCACTCTGCACTGCGCTCAGAGAGCGGTGATTTGGGTCTCTGGGACACAGAACACAGTGCACATTACTATATTTGAAATACTCGAAGGTCTCATCGCAATGGGTTTTTATTAAGCCGTCATTTCTCAAAAGTTTAACGGCGGTCCTGTCTTCTCGTATTAAGCCCAACACCCTAATGCCCTGATCTGTCTTTTTCTAGAGAAGCTCCCCCAGAGTGACCGCTTGTGCTCCATCTATCATACGCTCCCTGTCCCTCACAAGAGTAAACTCAGTGTACACTGACCACCTAGTAATGTATATAAAGATCTGGGCTCCATCAATGTACTGATACATCTCCTCCCATAATCTCGGAGTGTTAGTTTTATAATCAGATTTAAAGCAATCAGAAAATGCAACACAATGAACAATGAACACAACAAGATACCCTGGGAAAACCCTCCAACTTGAGGGGAAAAACCCAGCAACAATATATCTCTTATATATTGAATGATAAGAATAGCAATCTGCTTTACAATGGCCAAATCCAAGGCCTACAGGTATGGCTTCACTTCTTGAAGCACAATGAATAAGTCCACATTTGATAAAGCTGATTTGATCTTTGAAATAACTTGATCTGCTCCTTAGAAATCTGCTCTGCTTTAGAAGTCTGCTCTGCCTTAGAAATCTGCTCTACCTTCTGAATTAAGCTTGTAATTGAATGTGATTGATTGAGAGAGCAATGACCTTGTATATATATATATATATATATGTGAGGGACGCACCCTTTCACAAGTAGTCGGCCTTATTACAATGTTAATTGGTCGGCTTGTAGAAGGATCCGACTGATGCTAAAAACATCAACACTCCCTCTTAGCTAGGGAGGATACTTCCAGCTACATGAGACATATCACCTCATCGTGATGTCAACCACAATGGATGACATTCACTATGGCTTTCCCAGAGGGTGGAATCAAGGGATTTCACCTCGAACTTCTCTCACAGAGAAGAACTCGTTATCAAGGGATTTCACCTCGAACTTCTCTCACAGAGAAGAACTCGTTATCAAGGGATTTCACCTCGAACTTCTCTCACAGAGAAGAACTCATTATCAAGGGATTTCACCTCAAACTTCTCTCACAGAGAAGAACTCGTTATCAAGGGATTTCACCTCGAACTTCTCTCATAGAGAAGAACTCATTATCAAGGGCTTGCACCTCAAATCCCTCTCACAGATAGAAATGCATTAACAAGGGCTTGCACCTCAAATCTCTCTCATAGAGAGAAATGCATTAAAGTACATCTCAAGAAGTCACTGATACTGATACTTCTTCTTAGCAAGGGCTTCATTCTCCACAACTCCAAGCTTGTCTGGAACATGCACAAACTTTACTTTGGCAAGAGGCTTGGTGAGAATGTCTGCCATCTGCTCATCAGTGCTGATGTACTACCATATCTCTGAAATAGTGGAATTTGATCTCCACATGTTTAGTTATGTCATGAAACACTAGATTGACAGAAAGCTTCACATAGCTTAGATTACCATAATGAATGATAGTCGGCTCCAACGATTGTCCAAACAATCTTTTAAGAAGCTTCCGAAGCCACACTGCTTCTCGAGCTACCACACAAGCTGCAATATACTCAGTCTCTACTAAGCTTAGTGCCACTAAAGACTGCTTCTTGCTACACCAGGATATCATAGTGGACCCCAAACTGAAGCAACATCCAGAGGTGCTCTTCCGATCAGTGACACACCCTATCCAATCAGAATCAGTATATCCATGCACTTTCAAGTCTACACCAGAAAAATGTTTCAAGCCATACCCAACTGTGCCATGCAAGTATCTTAGGATATGCTTCACTGCAACTAGATGTACTTATCTTGGTTCACATATGAACTGACTAAGTGCACTCACTACATAGCAAATATCTGGTCTAGTATTGACTAGATACATCAATGATCCAATCAACTACCTGTACATAGTAGGATCCACCAGATCTGAACTAGCTGCAGCCTCTTTTAAATTCTAAAAATTGGTTTCCATAGGTGTAGACATGGATTTGCAATCCATTATACCAAATCTCTTTAGAATATTTGACTTAGAATGATCTCATCAAGCTTCTGCCATACTTTTGAACCAAGGAAGTAGTGCATGTAACCAAGATCCTTCATTTCCAATTCAGAAGCTAACTCCTTACATTTGATAATGAGGTGATCTTTTCCAGTAAGAAATAAATCACTGTAAGGAACCAAGATCAACTCGATTACCATCTTCTTCAAGTTTAGTAGGCATCCTCTGACTCTTTTAGTACTTGCATCAACCTTATGACCTCTTTGTTCAAGATTGGTTGCAATGCTTGCCTTAGAGAAAATTTTCCAGAGCACATCTCTGATATTGTAGAGAGTTCAGGATTGTCCTCCTCGACCCCAACCTAGATCACTCTATTCTGAATAGGTTTGCGGAGCTATTAATCAAATCCGGATAGATTATCTTGTGCAATTCTATTCTCAGCATCCAAAGAGGTCTTCCAAGGACATTTATCATCAGCCTTGAAATGCTGCAACCTTCACTTCTTCTCAGTGAGTCATAGAACTCCCTCTTGACCCCTACCTCAGAGATTGCAAAGAAGACTTCTGAAAGTGAACTCCCTCTAGCCACTAACTCAGTCCCATAACTGCAAGTTGTGACTCCATGCTTGATCATTTCTTTGGTCGGCATAACTTCCTCACAAGATGCCTGAAGCTCTTCCTCCTAGTGCAATCTCTCATTACTTCCATGCTCCTCGATTGATCCTGGGAACATTTTAGAGAGAGATTACTAACAGTTTGTAACTATCCAAAGAAATATCAAGGCTAGAATCATACACGGTTTACTATCTCAAGTTATAGGATGAATACATAAGAATTTATGAACAATATTAAAACATGAATAATGAAATCAACCTATAAGTGAAATATGTAGCAAATATCAAAAGATAAAAAATGAAGGGATAAAGAAACTTATCTTTATTGAAATCTGATACATAACTCTTTCTTCCATGTTTTACTCCTTTCGAGAGTGCTAAACTCACCACAACAAAAGTCAATCTGCAAAACTACAGATTTCTTAAATGCATTTAGCATGTAGAACCAACCATCTCAAAGAGTCAAGGCTCTATCACAATTCATGCATTAGAGAATGATATCGAGATGTGACCAACTAATCACCATCGACATTTCAGATCTCTAGCCTAGATAAGAGTGATTTCAAGGGCACAAACAACAAGGAGAAATACTTATCTCTTTATTGAGTTGTTGGTACACCAATGAGCTAGGCTTGTGGCTGTTCTTGTCAACACACCAATTAGACACGATGATGACAGAGGTTGCAACTTCATAAACTCCCACAACAAACTCCATCTCCTCTGTACGAGTCGAGATAACCAAAATAAGGAGAAGCCATGAAGAAAATAGGTCCATCGCCACCATGATCAATTGAAGAGAGCTGATTTCTCAATTCTGAAATCCTCATGAAGTAAGAAATAACCGTTTCTCCTTTTGACATTTTCACATGATGTAGTTGTTGCTTCAGTGCAAGAGCCCGGCTGGTGTTATTGATTTCGTACATCTCCTCCAAGGTTTTGAACATGTCCCTTGCCGTCTTCAACTTGGAGACGATCGGAACAATATGATCTTTAACGGAGTCAACCAATATCTTCTTCACCTTGATGTCTTTCTTTTTCCACTGCAACTTCTCTTCTTCCTCCGAAGGTTCGGGAACTTTGGTTTCCACAAACTCGGCCAAGTCATTTTCTTCCAAGGTGAGCATGATTCTAAACCTCCATGATGTGAAATTGGATGCTCCTTCGAGTCTATCCTCAATTTTAAGACCGTTCACCATCTTGACTAAAATAGTGATAATAGAGAGTATTGCTGCAATGACAAATTTGATCACGATCTTCTTCAAACCCGCTCTGATACCATGTTAGTTTTATAATCAGACTTAAAGCAATCAGAAAATGCAACACAATGAACAATGAACACAACAAGATACCCTAGGAAAACCCTCCAACTTGAGGGGAAAAACCCAGCAACAATATATCTCTTATATATTGAATGACAAGAACAACAATCTGCTTTACAATGGCCAAATCCAAGGCCTACAGGTATGGCTTCACTTCTTGAAGCACAATGAATAAGTCCACATTTGATAAATCTGATTTGATCTTTGAAATAACTTGATCTGCTCCTTAGAAATCTGCTCTGCTTTAGAAGTCTGCTCTGCCTTAGAAATCTGCTCTACCTTCTGAATTAAGCTTGTAATTGAATGTGATTGATTGAGAGAGCAATGACCTTGTATATATATATATATGTATATGTGAGGGACGCACCCTTTCACAAGTAGTCGGCCTTATTACAATGTTAATTGGTCAGCCTGTAGAAGGATCCGACTGATGCTAAAAACATCAACATGGAGGACTGTATAAGCCTCCTCCCTACAGTTCAATACAACCATTACAGATGGATCAAGTCCTGAGAAAACATTATAGAGCCAGGACAACCATTCAGAAAACAAAGAACTAATGCAAATCCCTTTAAAAAAAATAAAGATTTCCTCCACAATGGATCAATTCCTTGGAAGGCGAGTATTTTATTTTCTATTCACTCTACATTTCAACTCAAATATTGCAATTTGATATGCATGCGTTTTTTGATTTCAACCATTTTTCCTTTTCTTTGAAAAAGAAATGAAATCCTAGAGTATATGGCAGGGTACATTTAAACAACATAAATCAGATTAGAATACTGCATAGCGTGGTACATGTACTGTGAAATTAATTAAGCCAATGGGTAATACTAAGGGACACATAAATATATTTTGTTATTTTTTGGGGTATTATGATGATTTGTTTTGATAACAAAAAAGGACTACCAAATTTTTGGCAGTTCCAAGATGTGTGCACATATAGAATGGCCTATCAGCCAAATTAAACTTTTGTAGATTTTATAATTAAGTTGATCCATGATGATAGTGGTCCTCACAAACATTGTTCAATCAAGACTTTCTTAAAGTGTCAATTTCTTGAAAAATACTCTTATTTCCTTTGCATTGATTTTTCAACCCACTTAGTGGTTTCTTAAGTCTACCTACTTATAAGTATCACTTTTACCTTATCATTTGTTTTCTAGTTGACTAGCCTTAAAATCCCTACCATGTCATGCATAGAGGATATGCCTACAACTATTTTTCTCAAATAAATGTACATTTTTTGTAAATCTAGGACAACGAATATAGATTTAATTATACCTATAATTTCTTAGATTCCATAATGAATATTATCTATCTATAAAATTATCGTGGGGACAACTCTCCATGACGTGACTTTTAATGGAAATGAGAAGCTATGTAGATATCTTGTAGATACAAATCCTAAAATTTAATAAATTTTGAAGATATATATGGCCAAAACCTTGTATACTGTGTAGTTAGAAAATAATCTTAAAATAGTAATCTTCTCACCTTCCTAGAAGTGTTGTCTTCATTGAATGATGAGCTTTCAGCTAGACATTTAAAAACCTTCAACAACACTTACCATTATCTTGCGTCTACAAATTTTTGGATAAAATACTTGTGAAATGATGTTTTTTTTAACAAAACACAAGAAAAGATTTATTGAAATATCTTTTAGATTTATTATTCTAAAGAATGAAATAATATTTAATTGTGGAGATAAAAAATAATTTCTACAATAGAACTCAAAGATTGATAATCTAAACAACAAAAAATCATTATTTTATAGAAAGATGATTGACTTAAATTAACCTTAGTGAGTTAGTTCATAAGATTTTAATAAGTTTAATGTATTAAAAAATGATTATCCTTCTATTTTTGATGATGTCATCTTTTAAGTGATTTTAATTAGTTCATTATATTTATGATTTCATTCATAAGAGGCCCATTTTATATGTAAATATCCTCCTATGTTTGTCAAGTAACAAGATATTGCGTTGTCCTCACTAAATGATTTGGATCTAAGTGGATAAGAGTAGCTAGAAGATGATGTGGTTCTAGTAAAGAAGGTGAGGAGAATAACAAGAGGTAAGCATGACACATGGTTGACAGGGTTAAAAAGTAAGTGCAAAGAAAAACAAAATGGTATCCCAAGAATAATGTGTGAATGAAAAAATCCCGTATTTGTTAATTCCTAAGCTTTGGGGGATCAAAAGTATTCTAATATGGTACACCTAATCTAAAAATAAGCTAAAAAATGTTGAAACATTAAGGTTAAGGATATCTAATTCAATTGAAAAAGTTGTCAAAGCATTTTAGAGCCAAGATTTCATTATAGTTTAGTGTAATATGGAGAAAAAAGTACTATGTTCTTTTCAGAAAAGGGTTTAAGGTGATCTAGAGCATCTTGGAGAATACTTGAAACAAAGGTGTAGGCTTCAAAATTAATGTAGGAGCATCCACTGGTGTAAGAGTAATCTTGCATCACCAATTTTTGTATTTGTGGATTACCATTTTCTTGAATAATGATTCAAAACCTTCAATATTTCCAACCGGCTAAAAAGAGCAACTTTTTATTTTTAGATAGTTTGCATTTGAGTAGTATGGAAACAAAAATTTACTCAAAGCTCTAGAATTGAAAAATATAACCTTTGCTGAAGGAATTGGCCAAAGATCATTTATGAGTTGAAAAATATTTAAGTTTGTGTTTCTTAAAAAACACTTGAAAATGTTTCAAAGTTAATTTTGAGGTACTTAGAGGCCCCATATGACCTTGAAAATAGGTGTAACAAATGGAGAAAGTTATGAGGGCATAGATATTTTCATGATCTTCCCAATGCATCAAACGATTCATCAATCGCACACCCAAATCAAAAGTTATGGCTCCTGAAAGTTGGGCTATTTTTGGAGGGAGTTACAAATTTTAAAATTTTAGCTAGAAGGCCCCAAAAAGGGCTATCTATGACCATTTTTTGAGAATGTTTTGGTAGTCAAGAAAGAGGGGAATATTTTGAGTCATGAAAACTATGGAAAATTGAAAACTCTAGTAGATTTGAAGCTAGAAAAGATAGAAGGCTCCAGAATCCGGAGAAAAGAAGTTATAATGTGTTGCTCCCTCGAGAGGACAGGTGATTTGGAAGAATACGCCCGTGTGCTCTCGAAATGAATGGATGTAAAGAGAAGGGGGAGATAAAAGATGGAAATTTGGTGCAAGAAGAAAAATAGACAAAAATAGAGAAGATAAAAAGATGGATGTAAGAATGATGGATTTATTATGATGATTAGTTACACTAACTTGAGCTAAGAAATCCTCTATTTAATATAGCAATGAATGTTATGCACCAGCATACAGAACACCAAGGTGACAATGTATCTGATGCAAAGGAATGGTACACCAACAAGGTCACAAGCGAACATATGTCATTGGGCACCATGAAATGGAAGACCATGATGTTGTAGTGATAGTATGTTTGTAGGACTGGTACAAATGCAAGATAAAAACAATAACACACATAAGTAAGAAAGAAAGCATGCACAAATGATAAAAAGATAAACAAGGTTGTTGCCCCTATCAAGATGAAAACTAATGATTGATGGATTGATTAGATAGTGTTGTTGGCCATGCAAATCAACACCAACATTGATTGATAAGGATGGATATATATACTTAAGTTAGACAATCCTTAAGCAAGAGTTGATTAGATTGGATTGATGATGATGATGATGATGAAGTTTGCAAAAAGGCTGGGAACAAAACCTTTGGATGCTTTTGGATTATTAGTGGGATTGCTTTGCTAGATGGGCATGGATGCCTGCGTTTCAATTTAGTGATTGGATTTTTGGTATATTTTTTTTTTCAAATTTTGGGATATTTTGATTTTTTGGGATTTTGGGATATTTTGATTTTTTGGGATATTTGCATTTTTTTGACTTTTGTTTTTGTTTTATGGGATGGCATTGGACTACAATTTGGATAGCCTTTTTGCTAGATACTAATGACGAGGGAACACCAAGTTGAAGGGCAAGGATGAAAGGATAGATGGGTGGGTGGATAAATGGATTGGTGATAATGGATAGAATCGATGGAAGATACATGGTGGATGGATGAAGGGGTTTAGGATGGATTTCCAAGGACTATGTCCTGTAGGAATAACATACCCCCACTCTAGATAAGTGTCACTTATGAGAAAGTGAGGTGATGCTTATTATGATGCATGATAGGGAGAATGCTTGGAATGGATGGGTAGACTTCAAAGTATGTCCAGAGGTGTCCAAAGTAAGTTTTCAGATATTTTGCCCTTGTCCTTGTCAATATCAAAGGAGGAAGGGATGATGGGGTGACACAATGGGATAGGTACGTGTATATTATGGATTAGGATGATAGGATAGGTATGTGGATATAATGGATAGGGATAGTAGAATAGAATGGAAATGACAAGATGGGTTAGATGAGGCAACTTGCTCCCAAGTGTGAGGTACATAGATAATCCATCTACACATGATGCTTGTTTGCCAAGTTTTCATCATGAAACTTATCCAAGGTGCCACAAGGAATGGTTTTCATCATTGGATGAATGACTTAACTTTACTATTTTGATTTTTTCTTTTTGATTTTTTTGTGGCTATTTGGATGGGATGGGTGGATGGGGCGAAAGAGAGATTTGGATGGAGGATGGGGACTCAAGCGTCTATTTCCAAGAGGAGTTGATAATGTCCCATTTTTGGATTATGTCGCATATGGACCATGTCGAGTGTCATTATGTGCATAAATGTTGGTAGGTTATTAGATGAGATGGAAATGGAGTGGATTATGATGTGGATTATAGATGGATGGATATTATAGGATTATGCTGTGGACTAGGGGTGAATCGATGGTAGTGGATTATGATGTGGATTTTGCATGGAGTTGGATGGATAAATGGATCATGGATGAAAGGATTATGTGAAAGCATGGACCATAGGGATGTGTTGGGGAAGATATGTGGGATAGAGATATAAGATGGGTGGATAGAGTTATGTGGAAATGTCATGGGTTGGAGGTGAACCAAGACCAATGGTTGCACACACCATATTGGATTTTGAAGCTTTTGGTGTGCGGGGAGTAATGCAATTTTTTTTATTTTTCTGATTTGAGTACTTAGGGACATCAAATGCACTTAGGATTTTTAGAAGTTTTATATGGGGAGTGGGATTGTTGGGATTTTGGAGAGGTGGATGTTCCATTTGCATTGACTAATTTTTGCTTAGGGACTGGCACCAGTTTTGTTTTTTCTTTTAGGGGTGTGGACATTTGTAGTGTTTTGAATTTTTTTTTTCTTTGTGTATCTATGTCCTTTGGCATGATAAATTTGAGGCTTTTGTAGGCTTTTTACTTTATGTGGGGAAGCATCCAAATGATTATTTTGGGATCCCATGGATTTTTTTATAGCTTTATATTTCGTCAATGTGTGCATTGGTTGATCTTGATTAGGAATGTTAGGGGATTTAAGGGAATGGGATGTGTGGATAGATAGGGGATGTAAGGATAGAAATATTAAGAGTTGGGAGGAGTGAAGGTAGAGTGGATGGAGGGAGATGTATGTTCACATGATTTTGGGATTTGTATGATAATGGAGGAGGGATGGCGATATACGATTTGGAGGTGCAATGAGGTGCAACTAGCTTGGGAGTGGAAGGAGATGACTTATGAGGTGTGCGATTGGTACCAAAATGTTTGGATTGTTGTCCTTGCAATATATAGCCAAGGCCATGCAATTGTGGATAGGTTTTGACATGGATGGGCTCCAAGATATCTTGTTAATGAGGGCCTAAACCTTTGCCTTGATAGTTCTTGTTTTGGAGCATGTGATGTGCAATGGGATGAATGTTACTTTGGAAACAAGATGCAAGTCCATTATTCTATGGGGAAGGTGGGGTGGTGGATAGAAGTTGTTCCTCTCCTATGAGAGAACCACCATGGATGAAGGTAACGGAACCAAGGGGATAAGATCATGGATTTGGTATGGGGTTTATAAGGGATGATGGAAAATCAATGGGAGATGGATTTGGAATGTGATCAATAGGAGATGGTATGAGATTAGAAAATGGGTGAGTTAGATCTTGCCCAACATTGTGCTCATTAAGGTGTAGTATAATAGGATCCAAGTTATTTGTTTGATTATCTATGTTTTCTTGGGGACCAAGTATCTCATCATGGGATGTCGATGGATAATGAATAGGACTAGTGGGATGATGGATACCTAGATAGTGTGGGTTTCTTGATCATGAGTGATTGTGGGATCATGGATAGGAGAGGTTTTAATCTCTTGATCATGAATGGTGTTGGCTTGAGCAATGGTATCTTGGGTATCTTGGGTAATGCGATCTTGAGGAGATAGGATAAGTTGATATTGACTTTGCAAGAATCAAGGTTGATCATGCTTTGGATTTGACTCTTGACATAGCTCTTGGGTTTGGATGAGATGGGGTTTCTTCGGATGGGCTTTATAGGCTCTAGATGGTTGATAACTATTGGTAGGTGGTGACTGATCAAGAAAGTACTATACACTAGCCATGTATCCTCGTCGGGGTTCAGGGCCAAGCCGGGCCCCGAGTAGGGGCTCGAGAGTGCAGCCCCAGAGAAAATTTTTGTGACCGACATAAGAAAACCCTATTTTTGTAACTGACAAAAAGGCCTGATAAAAAGTGGCTAAGGGTTAGGGTTTGGACATATTGTATTCTAGCATTTGCAATGGTATTGAGTTGCAGGGATTCCTGGTTGTGATCGGTTTGATTTACTGGATAATAATATTGGACTCTCTATTTGGTGGATGTAGCCCGAGTTTGGGTGAACCACATTAAAACTTGTCTCTCGCTGTTATTAATTCTATGTTTTTCCATTTCTCTGTTTAATCTTTATTTGCTTTTAATTGATATCTTCTACCGGCTAACCCTAACAAGTGGTATCAGAGTGGGTTGTGTTCGATTATCGTCTACAGGAAGGTCTCACGGTTCAGTGGGAGCAATGGCGAACGAGGGAAAATTAAAGGTCAATAAATTCAATGGGTAGAACTATTAGTTATGGAAGATGCAAATGTAGGATTACCTCTATCAAAAGGATTTATGGATGCTGTTGGAAGGAGTAGCCAAGAAACTGGCAACAATGTCTGATGAGGATTAGAATCTTCTTGACAGAAAGGCACTGGGAACCATTCGGTTATGCCTGGCACCATTGGTGGCATTCAATATAACGGAAGCGAAGACAATAGATGGTTTGATGTAAGCTTTGGCTAAATTGTATGAAAAACCCTCAGTCTGAAATAAGGTATTTCTCATGAAGCGTTTGTTTAATTTAAAAATAGTTGAAGGTGGATCTGTGACAGGTCATTTAAATAAATTTAATACGATTGTCAGTCAATTGACTTCTTTAAATGTAAAATTTGATGAAGAAGTTAGAGCTCTCTTGATATTATGTTCATTGCCTGAAAGTTGGATAGTTTGGTAATGGTAGTTAGTAACTCTATTTCTGGTTCAAATACACTAAAATTTGATGATATTATTGGTGTTATTCTGAGTGAAGAAATTCATAAGAAAAGCTCAGGTGGATCCACATCAGGCAGTGTTTTGAATGTAGAAAGTAGGGGCAGATCAAAGGAGAGAGGAAAAGGTTCTAGAGGTCATGGGAAGTCATGAGAAAAATTAGAGGACAAAAGATCCCAAACCAGAGGACAAAAAGATTGCTGTTACTGTGGGAAACCAGGTCATCTGAAGAAAGATTGTTAGTCTCAGAAAAATAAAGGAGACAAACAAGAAGGTAATAAGGAGGCAAATGTGGTAAGCAATAAATCTAAAGATGATGCTTTTATTCTTTCCCTAGATAATGCTGATGATTCATTTAGATTCAGGGGCCTCATTTCATGCTACACCCCATAGAAGTTATTTTCTTGATTATGTCCAAGGGGATTTTGGGCTAGTTTATTTAGGAGATAACGAACCTTGTCAGATTGTTGGAAAGGGAAGAATCAAGGTTAAGTTATAGAATGGGAATCATTGGCTACTACAAGAGGTAAGGCATGTTCCAAGGCTCACTAGGAATTTAATTTCAGCAGGGTAGCTAACTGAACAAGGTTGCACTGTTACATTTACTGATAAAAATTAGAAGGTTTCAAAAGGTGCCTTAGTAGTAGCAAAAGGTGTGAAAGTAGGCACCTTATATCTTTGTACAGGTCATACTGTTCCTTCTACTTTAGCTGTTACAGAGGAAAAATAAACAGGTTCAGGAACAGTTACTGCAGGTTCTGAGACAACACTGTGGCATAACAGACTTGGGCATATGAGTGAAAAAAGTATGAAGGTACTTCATTCTAGGAAAGTTTTACCAGGTCTGAAATGTATTAATATGGATTTCTGTGAAAGTTGTGTGTATCGAAAATAAAAGAGAGTCAGTTTTCTCAGAGATGGGAAGCAAAAGAAAAATAAAAAGTTGGAGCTTGTGCATACAGATGTATGGGGACCAGCTCAGGTATCTTCTCTTGGTGGCTCTCAATATTATGTTACATTCATAGATGATGCAACTAGGAAGGTGTGGATTTATTTTCTTAGGCAGAAATCTGATGTATTTGAAACGTTTAAGAAATGGAGAAGGTTGGTTGAGAATGAGATAGGTAAAAGATTAAAATATCTTAGATCTAATAACGGTGGTGAGTATTGTAGCAAAGAATTTGAGGATTATTGTTCCTTTAATGGAATTCGTAGGTAGAAAATAGTTCCAAGGACTCCACAGGAAAATGGAGTGGCTGAACGCATGAATAAGACAATAATGGAGCATGCAAGGACCATGAGATTGTATGCTGGGTTGCCTTTAAACATGTGGGTAGAGGTTGTCAACACTGATGTATATTTAATTAATAGAGGTTCTTCAGTTTCTTTGGGCTATGGTATTCCAGAGGAAACATGGACAGGTAAGAAGGTGAGTTGTTCTTTTCTCAAAACCTTTAGATGTGAAGCATTTGCACATGTTCTGAAAATAGAACCAAGCTAGATGTAAAATCAAAAAAGTGTACCTTTGTTGGATATGGCATTGATGAATTTGGTTATAGGCTTTGGAATTTTAAAAATTAAAAAATTATGAGAAGTAGGGATGTTATATTCAATGAGAAGGTGTTGTACAAAGATCAGTTGCAGCAGCATGAGAAGAAAGCAAAAGACTATGTGGTGCTAGATGATACTCCTAATAGTGATGTTCCAATGGTTCCTCATGCTCCGCAATAGCAACCAAAAATACCACAAACTCCAGTAAATGTTAGATGGTCAACAAGCCTAAGTAGACCTCCTGAAAGGTTTTCTTCCTCTTTGTATTCTATTTTGTTAACAGATGCTGGTGAACCAGAAGGGTATGATGAAGCTATGCAGGTGGATACACAGGTTCAGTGGGAGCTTGCTATGAAAGAAGAAATGGACTTCTTGTTGAAAAATCAGACTTGGGAATTATGTAAGTTACCTGCAGGTAAAAAGGCTTTACTAAACAAATGGGTTTACCAGCTGAAAGAGGAAGATGGAGGTAAGAAAAGATTCAAGGCTAGGTTAGTTGTAAAAGGATTTGCACAGAAAAAGGGCATTGATTTTGATGAGATATTTTCTCTGGTTGTCAAGATGACTTCTATTCGTATTGTTTTAAGTATTGTGGCTGCTAAAGATTTACATTTGGAACAACTAGATGTAAAAACTACCTTTCTCCATGGTGATTTAGAGGAGGAGATATTTATGGAACAGCCCCAAGGATTTGAGGTCAAAGGTAAGGAGAACCAGGTGTGCAGATTGAAGAAGAGTTTGTATGGCCTGAAACAAATACTTTGGCAATGGTATTTGAAATTTGATAGTTTTATGGCTGAGCAAGGCTACAGCAGGTGTAATTCTGACCATTGTATTTATTTTAAGAGGTTGGATAATGACAACTACATTATTTTATGTTTATATGTTGATGACGTGCTTGTAGCTGGGTCTAACATGGATCACATAAGAGAGTTAAAACAACAGTTAGCACAGTCATTTGATATGAAGGATTTGGGGGCAGCAAAACAAATCCTTGGTATAAAAATTTACAGAGATAGGATGAACAAAAAATTGACTCTATCTCAGGCTGCTTATGTTGAAAAGGTGTTGCAGAGATTCCACATGGAGAATGCAAAAGCTGTCAGCACACCTTTGCCTAGTCATTTGAAATTTACTAAGGAGATGTGTCCTAAGACATAAGAGGAGGAAGAAAAAATGTCCAAGATACCATATGCTTCAGCTGTAGGAAGTTTAATGTATGCCATGGTATGCACAAGACTGGATATTGCCCATGCTGTAGGAGTCATTAGCAGGTATATGAGTCATCCTGGATTAGAGCATTGGAATGCGGTAAAATGGATTCTCAGATATTTGAGAGGTACATCCAATAAACACTTATGTTTTGGGGGCTCTAATACTGATTTAGCAGGTTATGTAGACTCAGATTTGGTAGGGGATATTGATACCAGGTGGAGTACTATAGGTTATGTCTTTATTGTAGGTGGGACAGCAGTGAGTTGGATCTCACGGTTGCAAAAGGTGGTTGCTTTATCCACTGTAGAGGTAGAGTATGTAGCTGCAACAGAGGCAAGCAAGGAGATGATATGGCTGCAATCTTTTATGGAAGAATTGGGCAAACAATAGGCTAACAGTTCTTTGTATATAGACAGTCAGAGTGCCATACATCTTGCAAAGAATTATGCCTTGCATTCAAAGACCAAACACATACAGTTGAGGTATCACTTTATTCGGTGAGTGTTGGATAATAAACAGTTAAGGCTGAAAAAGATACATACAGATGAAAATCCAGCGGATATGTTTACAAAGGCAGTGATAAGGGAGAAGCTGAGCTCCTCTTCAACTTCGGTTGGTCTTCTAGATTGAAAACCATAAAAATAGAATAGTAGAGTCCATGGTGCTTATTTCCAATGGGAGCTACACGTGTAGTGGTGTCGTCCAGGATCAGTCTCCAAGTGGGAGATTGTTTGGTGTGGAGCCTGATTAGTCTCCAGGTGGGAGATTGTTTGGTGTGGAGCCTGATTAGTCTCCAAGTGGGAGATTGTTGGTAGGTGGTGAATGATCAGGAAAGTACTGTACACTAGCCATGTATCCTCACTGGGGTTTGGGGGTGGTAGTCCCCGAGAAAATTTTTGTGACTGACATTAGAAAACCCTATTTTTGTAACCAACAAAAAGGCTTGATAAAAAGCGGCTAAGGGTTATGGTTTGGACATATTGTATTGTAGCATTTGCAACGGTATTGAGTTGTAGGGATTGCTAGTTGTAATCGGTTTGATTTACTGGATAATAATATTGGACTCTCTATTTGGTGGATGTAGCCCAAGTTTGGGTGAACCACATTAAAACTTGTGTTTCGCTGTTATTAATTCTGTGTTTTTCCATTTCTCTGTTTAATCTTTATTTGCATTTAATTGATATCTTCTACTGGCTAACCCTAATAGATAACATGAGTGCATGATGGATCTTGTCTTAGACTTATGGTAACCTAGGACTCTTCAATTGGATGGATAGGCATAGGATTGGATGGTGGTGTGTGCATAGGACTAGGAGACTCTTTGATAGGCTCAAGGATAGGCATTGGATTGCAATGTGATTCTAGATTCCATGCTAATAGTCCTTGGATAAAATCCAAAAATAATAAGTTGTTGGGTGGATTATTAATCACAATCTTACCACAATTGATGACCTTTTGGATCAAATTGTTAAGTCTCACACATTTGGATGTTTTATGGCCTTTTGGTCTATGGTATTGACAATATTCATGATCCTTAAACTAGAAGGACTTGACATGGTTTTTGTCACATGGCATTGTCATTGGTAGCTCAATGAAGTTTTGCTTGGATCAATTTTCGTAAGACTACCTCAATGGGCTCCTTTGATAAAGGGTTGGATGAATGTGGTGATGAAGGGATTAAAAGGGTTAATGAGTTAAGAGGTGTGTGAGCTAATGGATTATGATTAAGAAGATTGGAGGGAGGTTGTGATGGAAGGATTGTAGATATTGATGGGCTGGGATTGGATATAGTTTGTTGAGGTGACATGGGTAAAGGTATGGTAGATGGGTATGAAGTTATGGGATTGACTTGTTAAGTGGGTTGGGGTGAGATATATGAATAAGTGAAGGTTGGATAAATTTTAGGTGTGGATAAATTGGATTGGTATGATGGTATGGTCAAATGGGAGGATGAAGGTTGATATAATAGTGATGTTGATTGGATTGGAGTATATGGTTTGAGATCCATACTTACATTTAAGTTTTTGTATTTATGCATAAAGATGGGTGATATCATGTGTTTGACGAATGGGGTTTGACATAGATGTTTAAACTTCCATTACCATTTTGTCAAACTAGCTCATGATGTTTGTAGATGTTGGATTAGGACTAGGTGATGCCTTGGATTGGATGTGGATTTTTGAAAGGGATAATTGTGGATTAGGGCTAGGATCCTTTAGATGAAGGATTTTGATGATTGATTTGAATGGATTGTGATTTGTATTAGGATGATAGTGGATGGGTTTGGAGTAGGCTAAGTCCTTAACCAAAATTTTGATTTTCAAAGGATTGATTTTGATGAAGGATTGGATACTTGATAAAAATGGATAATGGATGATTGGCTTGGGATTAGGGATCAATGGATTAGATTAGAATGTGGTTGAAATGGGATTAGGTAGATAAGAAGATTGGATTAAGGATGATAATGGATGAAGTTAGATTATTAGAAGGATGAATGACAAAGTTGGATTAGGCTCAATGATTGGATTATGATTAGGATGATGGTTGTGATTAAGAAGTGGATTAGGTGGATAGAATGGATTAGGGTCCTAGATGATGGATTAGGGATGGATTGGAGATAGGTTGGGATGATGTGATTGGATGGTTAAGATGATTGGGATAAGGTGATAAGATGATTAGGATGATTGATTAGGATTATAGGGATGAAGTGGATTAGATTAGAAGGATGAAAAATAAGGTGGTTGGGAATGGTTTAAAGATTAACTTAGGTAAATTTGCAAACAATAGGGCTCACACATATGCATAGGTTTGCCAAGGATAGGAATTTGAGATTGGGATTATGCACCACACACGTAACACAACACCCTAGATTATTCGAGTGGCATTGTCGTCATAGTGTATGACCACACTTAATTCCTCTCAATAATCCTACCTAATTAGGAACACCTTTTAGGGGGAATAGCTAGGGATAAAGGCATTGCACCAAGTATCCCTTTCCCTTGGAGGTTTTGACACCTAATCCAAGGAATAATTCTACATCTCCTCTATAAGGAACATCATAAGTAACTTCGGGCTTGATTAGCTGAACCCTGAACCACACTAGAAGATGATTGAATGGTCTTATCAAGGTTATTACAAACTTGCTAGGGGGTCCTCAATATACACGAGGTATTGTGAGGCATATGTCTGTGAACACTAGTTCGTTGAAAGCATGTGACATAAGCAATTAAGTGAATGTCACTTCACCTTGTGTCTAGAATCACCTGGCGCTCCAAGGCTTGCCAATAACTATGTGAATAGATTGAGATACAACTTTCTCTCCCCCCTTTGATATACTCCACCAGAATGTGTGGTTGAGGTCATCCCTAAGGGTGATGAAATCCCCTAGCAGGCCTTCGAATGGAAAATATAGATACTAATTGCTTTTAATCCCCAAGTTCACACTAGGTGCAATGAGAGAGCATACAAAAGTTAGTACCACCTTAGGATTTAATCTAATCATGAAAAAGGAAGTGTAAGATTTATGATCTCCACGGTCACATGGAGTGCATGGAGAGAGAATACGTCTATACAAATCTCACAAGCATGTTAAATAAATTCATTAACCAACTAAGCTAATTTAGATACCTAATATAGTGGAATAAAATGTCTTTGACTCTACACAACAATGTATTAGTATTTTTTAGTTTTTTTATTTTAAAACTTTGACAAACATGAACATCTACACACAAAATGTTAATAGTTTGCAAAAAAAATTGGTCTTCATCAATCGATTTCACCCTGAAAATAAAGAGTTAGTGGCAAGAAGATATGCAAACTTATTAATTAAAACACTAATAAAATGCAAAAAAAAATTACTAACTAAAGTAACATGTTAAAATGTAAAAACTATATTAAAAATATCCTAAAATTAAATTAAAACTAGAAAAACTAAAATGAAAAACTATGTTAAAGGCTAATTTAATAAAATATACTAAATTTAATATTAAATTAAAACTAAAAAGCTAAATTGAAAAGATAATTAAAGAACATGCTAAAATTAAAATTAACTTAAAATTTAAAAAACTAAATTGAAAAACTAATTAAGAAAAACATGCTAAAACTAAAACTAAAAAAAAAACTACATTTCAAACTAAGTTAAAGGCTAAAAAGGTGGAAAGAAAAGATAACGTACTAAGTTAAAGATTTCATGCAAGATATGCTAAACATAATATAAGGATATCTAAATTTTAAAGTAAAAATGATTAACTCACAGTTAATCCCAAAAACCTTCAAATAATCTCTGAAATGAGCTAAAACACAGTGACAAATGGTGGTCAATGCCCTCAAACCTGCGGTTAAAAATATTTAAACATAGGAGACTCGGGGATAAAACACGGAGCATTCACTAAATAATGATAAAACCCGCGAATTAAGGCATTGCACTTAGGGTTTTTGGTGGGAAAGGCGGGAGAGATTCAAGCACAGGTAGATAAAGAGTTTAGCTAGAGTTGATCATACATAGCGGTTAGCGCCCATGGAACACTCACAGTTAGTAAAAGATTGTCAGCTTATACAATACATAATAAAGTTAACTGTGAGTAAAGAGAAATACATAAATGCCAAGTAACATAGAAAACGGTTAAGAGTCTTTTTGGACTGTAAACATTATCTGTGAGATGTCTGCATATGCCACTAATGCTATTACTAGCCATGGACCATGAATATCAATAGCATTGTAAACTTGTAATGTTAGTGTACAGACAATGATATCCATGACTTCTAGCAAGCGCAAGATAAAATAAAACAATGCTAAGAAGATAAGGACTACGGGTTGTGGAAACCGCCATGGTCAAGAGGATTGTCGATGATAGGGCTTACCTAGAAGAAGTTGGCAATGTTAAAATGTTGATAGTATGGGAGTTTGAATGTCATAGTTTTGACGTAATATTGGGATCCCAAAGTGACGAGTATCTAGTGGATAAAGGTGGCAGAGGGGTAATCAATGGCACGGGCTGATCATGAACTAGTGGATAATAGCAGCTTCCACCGCAGATTGAAAATTGTGACCACTTGTATTCGGAAGGAGTTGGAAATTAGGGTTTGAAGGTGGTTATGACCCGGTAAAGAGGTGGTGACTGATGAAGGGCAAGCAGTGGAAGGTTTAAAAAAATAATCCAGGTCAGGATCAGATGAAGACTGGTTTAAACTGAGAAAATGACCCACACATATGGAAATGAACCAATGCAAGCTAATGACCCCAAACACATGATAAAGGGAATAGTTAGATGTGGATCAAAGTACTGATATCATGAAAAATATGCCAAGAGAATTATGGTCCTGTAATAGGGCCAAAGTAAAAAAAAATTCAAAAAAAAATTCATTTTAAAAAATATGGAGTGTTGTATGACAAAACTTACCTACAAGGTCTCCCAGACTCAACAGTGAGATAGGATTCAGCATAGGAGATGACTTGCAAAACTTTATTACCAAATCTTGACATAAAATAAGTTAGATCCACAAAATAAAACACATAAATCTATAAATGATGACGGTCAGTGATGCAGGGGCATCCGATCAATTTTCAAAATTTGAGGTTTATGTGTCAAGTCAAGTGACGACAAGCATGAAGGAAGCTCTTGTCGCTTAAGATACATGAACAATAGTGGTCGATTAGCAGTTTCTGGAGAGTCGAATAATAGAGGGAGTGGTAATTTATAGTAGAAGGTTCGATTGCCTATGCTAGGAGGTGTCGGCCATGATGTTGATGGAGTTATGAAAGCATTCTATATTTAGTGAAAGGTGGCAAAAGGCAAAAAGAGACTGAAAATAGACAAAAGCATCCGAAGGTAGATTAAATGCATGATTAAATGGTGGGATGGCTGGTGGCAGCGCAAGCATGTAATTCTTATCAAAAAGCCCAAAATAGCAGAGAATAGCCTGATAAAGATGAAGGCTGATATTAATAAGGGGCGATAGTTATGAATGGGGAGGTGGCGGCCATATTCCAAAAAGTCGCATATGTGTGAAGAGGAGCGGCTAGAAATAGGCAAGACTGGAGGTCGATTAATGCAAAGGCAATATAGACATACGATGGAGGAGTCATCGATGGTTAGTGAGAAGGTGGCACATTAGAAATAGATAGGCCACATATAGTCTTTGACAGGCTATGTATTAGCAGAGAAAGGCTGCATAGAAGGCGGCATAAGTTAAGGAGAGAAGACGTTATGAAAAGGGCGGTTGTCGATGGATAGATGGAGGGCTGCAGAGAAAAAAAACCACATAAAATATCGAGAAAGAGGCCAATTAATGGGTCAGGCCATATATGAGAAAGGAGGCCGCACATATTGTAGAGGGAGGCCGAGGGTCGGGAGGAGAGATAGAAGAAAGGATGATAGGCCAAATAGAGAAGCCATGAGATATAAGAAGAGGTCGCAGTATAGAGGAGGCAGATAATATCAGAGAGATGGGAGGAAAAATATGACTGAGGCTGCCCATATTGGAAGAAGGCTGATATAGTAGAGAAAGGCCGCATAATGATTAAGAGGAGAAGGTCATAAATGATGCAGAAGGCCGACTGATTGAGGATTGAAGGTGGCAGGAAACAAAGAGGAAGCTGCATGTGCGAATAGAGGCTGATAGGTCATGGATAGAACAGGCTGATATATTCTGAAGGATGGATGGAAGGTGACCAAAGAAGAAGGGCATCGAAGGACAGAAAGTCCAGTGACAGTAAACAAGAGATGAATGGAAGAAGGCCAATGGAAGGAAAGTTGAAAGAGGTTTTGGTAGGCCATTGAAGGCCATTTGATAGGAGGTTGTTATAAATATCTGCATTAGTGGAGTTTTGATATATTGTAATAGAAGTTATATTAGATGAAGGAAATGAATGATGAAATTTGGGTTTTATTAATCTCCTATCATCCTATAATATTTTGGTGAATATGTATTGTATTTGAATGATTTTGTTTAAATCTTATGTGCTATTCAAGTTCCTATCATATTAAGGACATAAGTAATAGGAAGCCCTCTGTAGATGGCTAGAGACTTGTTTTTGACTTTTATCTTGTATGGATTATTGTGCATGGTTGAGATGCCATGCTATCAGATTTGTATCAGATCCTAATTTTTGTGGAGCCATGCTATCAGATTGGTATCAGAGACAGGTTGGTCTTGAGTGCTAAGTAGATCACCAATGAGAGACAACTTAGCTAGGACATGTGGGTAGAAGAAAAAAGAAGACTGTAAGCATTACAGTGTGTGTGTAGCACCAAAAGACTGGATAGAGTGGAAAAAGGAAAGAAGCCCTAGGTGAGGTGCCGAAAAGGTGAAAGAAGATAGAAAGATGCAGAAGTAGAGGAAGAAAGAAAGTCTTGAGAAGAGAGAGAAAAGAAAAGAAGGCAAAAGGATAATAGATGAATAATTCAAAAGAGAGTTGGTAGAGTGAAGGAGAGATTTGATGCTGGTGAAACAATCATATGAAGAACAGGACCAAGGGTATTATTAGGTATGGCCAATGGAAAAGAAAGAAAAATGGCCAGTAAAGGAGATTATCAAGAAAAGAAAAAGGTAGAGTATAAAAGCCTTGAAAAGAGAAGATAAGAAGATGAGAACATTCCTGAAAAGATGGGACAATAGAGAGTTACCATTGGAGAAACATGGACTAGAGGAGGTCAAGAGAGTTCTCATTGAAGAGAACATAAGAAAAGAGAAAGAGGTAAAGGTGCAACAGGAAGCACTTGAGAAGAAGTGAAATCAAGGAAGGAGAATGTCCATGAGGAGGGCATTGAAGGAGACATTGTGGTCTCTCATTTTATTTGCTAATGTTATGTTTATAGAGTTGTATGCACGGATAAAGAAAGTGATGAAGAAGGTCAAGGAGGAGACCTTGAAGAAGATGAAAGTTGGGGCAAGGATAGCTCTTGAATAAAGAATTTAAGATGTGAATGGGGAAAGATTGATGGCAGTAGAATGCCAAGAAGAGTTTGCGGCAAAGGTGCATTGCAGAGTGCCTAAAAAAGAAGAGAAGATTGATGCTGAAGATATACAATTTGATGATGGAGATGAAGAGGAAACCATAGAGTTTCATGATGTAGGTGAATATATTGTAGCAGTGGCACAAGATGCTTGTGAAGAAGAGAAAATGAAAAGCCAAGAAGCTGAAGGACAAGGCAAATTGGGACAACAGATCCTTGCACAGGAGAAGGAAGGTAAAATTGTTGTTTTTGATCATGAATGTAAATTTGAGAAGATGAATAGGCAAGTACATAAGGAAAGGAAATTGGAGAATGTAAATATGATTATGGATCATGGATATGTAGTACCACATTGGCAAAGGAAAATGATGGATGAGAAAGGTTGTAGAGAAGTGAATACTTTTGATTATGTTTATGCTAACAAGCAAGTGCAGAGAAAGAGAGATGTGTAGATGTATAAGTAGTAGTATGATGCAAGAATGAGTTTGCCAGCAAAGAGGCCTAGAGGAAATGATGGGAGATGAAGACAAAGCAATTGGAGAGAAGCTTGAGTGTAGCAAAGAAAGGACAATAGTCCAGTGGTAAATTTTGGGTGGTAAAGCAAGAAACAACAACCAAATGTGTGCAGAGAAGACAAAGGATTGGAGACATGATAAGGAGAACAAACTCCAAGGAATTGGAAGCATGAGGAATCTAGTAGAAGATGGAAGGAAAGAGAAGAAGCGTACAGTGAGATGGCAACAAGAGAAGCAAGGTGTATGGAATGTCAGAGGAAAGAACAATGATTCTTATGTTGATAAAATTTTGTATAATGATGAGGAGAATATGAGGAGATTGTTAGATGAGAAAGGGATAAGGGAGAAATACATATTGGAGAAGACAAGAATGCAAGCAAAGGAAATTTGAAAGGTGCAGGTATGTCAGAAGAGAGGAAAAGCCGAATGGAATACTTGTGTGGAAAAAGAAGACACCATAGATATGTGGGAAAGATGCTAATTTGAACAGTGGAGTAGTTGCAGATGAAGATGATGAAAGTCGAACAACTGTAGTTCCAAAGGAAGAGGACAAACAAAAGAAGAATGATGGAAAACAAGAAGGTAGAGTAGCAGAGAAGATGTTGAAGAAGATTTATGGCAGTAGTTAGAAGCCACAAAGAAAGAATGGTATGAGAAGATTGGAGGTGTAATCAAGACTGCAGAAAAGATTGCAGAAGTAGAGAATGAAAATGATGCAGAGTGAAGAGACAAGATGGTAAAGAATGAAGCTGAAAGTAATGAGGTGTTGCAGCAGATGACCCTGAGGGAAGAATGGCTTGAAGACATAATAGTTGAACATGTTGAGTATGATGTAGGTATGATAAGTGTTGAGGATGCATTAGATGTAATTTTTCCATTTGATTTGTTTGATAAAAGAAGAATTGGAATGTGGAGGTGGATGGTAAATGTTGACAGCCATGTGAGAGCAGCCTATAATGTTGCACAGGAATGTTGGAAGATGGAAGCATGTGAAACAGTAAAGTTATGGAAAAGGAGGAAGAAAATGTTGTTTGAAATTGCAGAGGAACACATGTGCCGGAACACATGATTTTTGTCCCCTGGGGAGTTTGATGCAGGGGCATTCGATCAATTTTCAAAATTTGAGGTTTATGTGTCAAGTCAAGTGACAGCAAGCATGAAGGAAGCTCCTGTCACTTAAGCGATAGGAATAAGAGTGGTTGATTAGTAGTTTCTAGAGAATCAAATAATAGATGCAGTGGTAATTTACAACAGAAGGTTCGATTGCCTATGTGCTGAGGTGCTGACCATGATGTTGATGGAGTCATGAAAGAATTTTATATTTAGTGAAAGGTGGCAAAAAGCAAAAATAGACTAAAAATAGACAAAAGCATCCGAAGGAAGATTAAAAGCATGATTAAATGGTGGGATGGATGATGGTAGAGCAGGCATGTAATTCTTATCAAAACGCCCAAAATACCAGAGAGCAGGCTGATAAAGATGAAGGCTGATATTAATAAGGGGCGATAGTTATCAATGGGGAGGTGGCAGCCATATTCCAGGAAGTCACATATGTGTGAAGAGGAAGGGCCATAAATAGGCAAGATTGGAGGCTAATTAATGCAGAGGCAATATAGAGATACGAGAGAGGAGTTGTTGATGGTTAGTGAGAAGGTGGCACATTAGAAATAAACATGCCGCATCTAGTCTTTGACAGGCCGTGTATTAGCAGAAAAAGGCCACATATAGAAGGTGGTAGAAGTTAATGAGAGAAGTTATTATGAAAAGGGCGGTTGTCGATGGATAGATGGAGGGTGGCGAAGAGAAAAGAAGCCATATAAAATATCGAGAGAGAGGCCAATTAATGGGTTAGGCCATATATGAGCAAGGAGGCCGCACATATTACAAAGAGAGGCCAAGGGTTAGGAGGTGAGATAGAAGAAAGGTTGATAGGCCAAATAGAGAAGCCATGAGATATAAGAAGAGGTCGTGCTATAGAGGAGGTAGAAATATCAAAGAGATGGTAGGTAGCATATGACTGAGGACGCGCATATTGGAAGAAGGCTGATATAGAAGAGAGAAGTTGCATAATGATTAAGAGGAGAAGGCCATAAATGATGCAGAAGGCCAACTGATTGATGATTGAAGGCAACAGGAAACAAAGTGGAAGCTGCATGTGTGAATAGGGGCTGATAGGCCATGGATAGAGCAGGCCAATATATTCTAAAGGATGCATGTAAGGTGACCGAAGAAGAAGGGCATCGAAGGATAGAAAGTCCAGTGACAGTAAACAAGAGATGAACGGAAGAAGGCCAACATCAGAGGATATGATAAGGCTGATAGAAGGAGCGTTGAAAGAGGTTTCGATAGGCCATTGAAGGACATTTGATAGGAGGTTGTTATAAATATCTACATTAACAGAGTTTTGATATATTGTAATAGAAGCTGTATTAGATGAAGGAAATGAATGATGAAATCTGATTTTTATTAATCTCTTGTCATCCTATGACATTTTGGTGAATTTGTATTGTATTTGAATTATTTTGTTTAAATCTTATGTGTTGTTCAAGTTCCTGTCATATTAAGAACAAAAGTAATAGGAAGCCCTTTGTAGATGTGCAGAGACTTGTTTCTCACTTGTATCTTGTATGGATTATTGTGTATGGTTGAGATGCCGTGCTATCAGATTGGTATGGGAGCCTAATTTTGGTGGAGCCTTGCTATCGGTTAGACCAACGGGCATGCCTATATGTGAGTGTAAAAGTGCATATGATGGCTAACTAAAGACAATAAATCAAACAATAGTTATCAAATTGCACCCCTGTTTGGATGGATTTGCTCCTTCCATTGAAGTATGTATGTGGATTGCTTAACTTAATAGCATAGCCTGAATGAGTGAAAATGGAGGAATGATTTGAACAACATAAGTTTGCATCCAACGAAGTCCATCATTTGGTTTGGAGAAGGGTTTATTTATAGATTTTTGATGATGGAGAGATAAGGATTTGATTTTGGAGATAGAGATTTGTTTTAAATATTTTATTTGATAAAAGAGGAAATAAATCTAGAAGATAAGATAAGATAAGAAGAAATAAAAAGAAATAAATGTAGAAAAAGATCAGATGAGAGATGGGTTAATTGATAAGATTATCTAATTAATTTAATTAATTAGATACATATGAATTAAAAAGGAAGGAAATTGAGAAAAAAAATTTGATTTGGGTTTTATTAATTAAATAAATATTTGATTTACTTAATTTATGTTGGGTGATGATTTAATTATTTAAATAATAAATTATTTAATTAACTATAGAAAATTGAATGGATTAATTAAATAATTGTAAGTTAATTAATTAATGTGGAAGAATAAGGTTGAATGATTGGAATTAATTAAATAATTAAGAATCATTTAATTAAGGAAAAGAATAAACAAGTTGATAAGTGAGGTGAATTTAAGGTGTCTACAACAATAATAAAATATTCACGAAGATCACCGTCCATCCAATCTAGATCAGCTAGAATGGTAGTTGCGTCGATGTCTGTAGTCATCTCTACTATTGGGGGCATCATAGTGGCACCACCACTCAACTCCCCATACTTGAATTGATGTTGCACTCCACTAGCAATGTGTAGTGGTTGTAGGACGCGAAGTTGAACCCTAGGTCTCTCCTCAAGGACATCTACATCCTCTGATCCCTGACGTCATCTCCCTCTCAACAGGGGCACTAGCGCTGGGGGATCCTCCTCCTCCTCCTCCTCCTCCTCCTCCTCCTCCTCCTCCTCCTCATCATCATCATCATCACCACCACCATGTTCTCCATCATTGTCTCCCTCCCACTCCTCTAACTCATCCCCTTGTTCTCCCCAGGATGTGGGATCACCAATGGGATGACCTGTAGGAAAGATTAGAGAAGGACATGTTGTCTACCATCAAGCTATATATGTTGGGCTAACATCCACCACAGCATCAGCATCAGAGACATGATCATCATCCTATGTAGCATCATCAGGATCACTCGACACAACGTCTGTGATGGTAAGTCATGCCTGATTAAAAGGCCACACCCCACAAATGTGTCGACCACATGTAGAATGGCCATGTGGTGGAAACCCCTTGCACTCGACCAAACTACCTCATGTTGATGATGATTGTTAGTCATAACAACATGCATAAAAAATTTCACAACAAACCTTTATTATCTTGTAAAGTATGATCAACTTAGGATAAGTTGATGACTCTAAGTCTCCGTTGATCAGGTCATGATCATCTGACGTTACTCAGAGGTTGATGTGACATACTTTTGTCCATTCCAAGGGGCCTTACATTTGTTTGAATGATCAATAGATTATGTTTCCTTTAAATATACTCCACATAGAGGTTATTTCTACTCTATTTCAAAGATAGCTGATGTATTTGCAGGTTTGATCAATTCTTCTGATTATTGATCATCATGAACTTGTTCTTTCTTCTACAAAGTATATTTACTCAAATGATGTGTCTGTAAGTAGATATATGCATGAATTTCATGGATATATGTGTGAATTTGCATGATATCTATCAATTTAACATGCTTTAACTCTAAATATGCTATGTATTTCCAATTATCTACAAGATGTCAGCATATTTCATGTTATTTGCTTCTGATTATCTGTTATTTGCAATTATGAGGGTGAATTGTTATGAAATTGAAAGAAATTTAAAAGAATACTTCTAATTTTGGGTGAATCTTTAGCTATTGAACCACATACATACCAGATACATTCATGAAGAGAAGAAATCAAACCATATTTTCACCAGGATGTTCCACAACTAGATATAGATGATGCTAACTTCAAAGGATAAGGAATGAAAACAACACATGCAGACTGACAAGCACTCCAAGGGACGCAGCTGATCAAAGCATGTATCAAGATCTCAAACACAGATTACTCAAGATTTATGATGATTTGTAATCAAATTGTCTTCTCTTTCATTCAATATACAAGACATGTATGTTTACAACAACTTTGAAATAAGTCCTGATGTTTTAGCAATCAAATTTCAATTAAGCTTCCGAATAATCAAAATATGACACCCCTGCACCTTTTATAGAGTAAGGTGAGGGAGTGGTTACAAATGACCTATGGTCAGGATTTGTCAACTAGGATCAATGGTGCACATTCATCTCTAACCGTCTACCAAAATATCTAAATGGCATCTTTTCCTTCTCAAAGGATGCTGTTGGAATCTTTCAAAATAAGATTCCCCTTTTCTTTAACCTCTTCTACTTTCATATCACCTCCAGCCTCATCTTCTTCTTCAGAACTTTCTCCTTCTGATGGCTCTTTTTCTTGGTCTTCCTCTCTTTTTTCACCTCACCCCCTGTATCCTTTGTAAATTTTATGTTTTCCTGTGTAGACTTCACCTTTTGAGATGCCATCACCACTTTGTCACTTTCCATATACCTGCACACCTGCCAATAGATATAAGTTTATAAAATGGATTAAAGTCACTTTTCAATCTTGAACCTAAATTTTGTCATAAACATACAAGCATTCAAATATACAAAGAATTTTCTATATTGAACTTCCTTTTGACATCCGGCTTGTATCTTTCATTTTGCATATCGCTCTTGTATATTGGCTTGTATATCCTCATCAATGGAGTAACTCACTTAGTTGGGGTGATCTAAAAAATCACTCCGATGACACATACCTACCCGATAAAAATTTTATCGGTGAGAGTACAAGTGATTCCTGCAGAAAAGTATCCATCGCTGAGAGGCATAAGATTGGTATGATCTAAAAATTTTGCTTCGGCAAGCTTACTCATGTTGATGAATGGTGGAGCCCACATTACTTTCCCCTTGTATCTCCATGATGCAACCATACTTGTATCAAACCTTTAGATACAAAGCCCAATACATACAAACTCTTTCTATCACTCTTTTGCACTTATCATTTTTTTATAGACCACAGTTTATGCACTTCTGGGATCTGCAATGTATATAAAGTGCAATGCATCTTCCTATATATTTTAAGTCATTATGCATCAATTTAACCAGATTTTAACCTTTCTTGAGTTCCACAATGTATGTAACCGAAACATACATACAATGAACAAAACATATAACAAAACCAACTTTAATACTTTTTCGAATCCATGACATGTATATCATGTTGTACATTTCCTTGTATGTTTCTTTTCACTCAAACATACAAACCCTGATATACATCCGGTGGACTTAACTGATTATTCATTTCACCTCTAAATCCTATTGGGTCCGACTTGTATATAAGGATAAAGCGTTATCAAAATGCATACAAGTATAATGATATAATAAACCTGATAACTCCCTTATGCAGTCCATATAACGACCCGATATACAAACGACTTTGTAAACTAGTGAACTTGTATACAAACGACTTTGTATATGCAACATGCAAACCCTCTTATTGTGCATTTTACCAAAACACACATATCTTACAAAATATTGGGAATTTTAAAATGATTCAAAAAGCAACCCTTATTCATTTTTGACAAGGAATTCACCCATATTCTGCTCTGGTACTTCATGTTATTTTTCTTTATTTTCAACAAGGTTTGTACTTTTCACTCCCTTTTCCCTTTACCACCAAGTAGACCCAAACACACAAGCAAAAGCCACAGCCATAGCAGGGGTCCTCTTTTTGTTAAGGAGTAAAATGGGGCGTGTTGTGAGCATCACAACAACTAGAAACCAAACAAAACAATTAAATTAAAACCATTAAAGAAAACTAAATAAAATAAGCTCATAACTTCCAACTATTTTTTCTACAAATCATTATCTAACTTGAGGCCTAATGTATTCAATAAGGTGCATGAATTTTCCCTTCAGTTTAAGTGGGTGCACGTGATTAATAATCCTCATCTTGAAAATCAGTTGAACAAACCAGTGACTGATAGTAACCTACATAGTTGATGTCATTCCTTCATAGCCAACCGGATAGAGACCTGCTTCCAGTAGGCGTCTATAGCCCTGACAAGGTTATCATTACAATTCTCCTAAGTAGAGCCCCACTGCCAGAAAACGTCTATAGCCCCGGTAGAGTTACTTAGATGGCTTAATCTAGATTTTCAGTAAAATCCATTTTATTAGTTTATTTATTTTATATTTTGTATTTGATAGAGATTTCATAAGATATTACATTTGTAACTTCATGATGCAAGGAATGATCACTTGCTAAAATTAAGCTAAGAATTGCAATGGTAGCAAGGGTGACCTCTAATTTTTCACCTAATATCTACACAGGTAGGTTCAACAAACCCAAGTATTTTAGGTTTGTCATTGTGAGAAACTTCCTTTGAATACTCAACCCACAGTTATTGAATACAAAATTTCACAAGTCAAACAACTTTCTACATTCATGACAGTCACAACAAGTTATGCATAAATTTCAAATAATCAACCTGAATGTTCTGAATTTTCTATTGTTTTTAGTGGTTGTTAATCATTGTTAATCTGCTCCTACCTACCCTAAATCAAAATAAAGACTCCAACACATAGGAAAACAACAAAGCAAACAAAACAAGTAGAATGTACAAACAACTACCTACAAAAGGAAACAACACAAAGCAAGACAAGAAAACAAAGAAAAGAAACAAAACAACTATTCTACCAAACTATACACAAGACACTACAAGGCAAATAAAACCCAGGAAAAAACCCAAAGACACCCATATTTGCATACTTCCTTAGATTATGTAGGAGCATCAGGGCACTAGTTATGGTTCTGATCCTAGCAAATTCATCTTTGTATTCTGAAAAATGTTCTTGTATTCTAAATTCATTGTGTCTAACAGAATAATTTCTGATAATCAGCAATTGAGGAAGATCATCATGTTCATGACTAATCCATATGCATGTCTTATCTCTTGAATTTCTATAATCAAAATAGTATTCAACATTATTCACTATGGAAAGGAGAAATACAACCTGGTGTATCTCTGGTTCTGTTGGACATGCTTGTTCATTGACAGCTGGTCCTCCATTTAACTTTACACTTTCATTGCTTAGCTCAATGTCAGGTCTCCCTTCATCTTGAAGAACGCATGACTCTTGAAGTATTAATCCATCATCTTTATCCAGCTTTGTTCCTTCATTCTGCATGTATATCTAATTCTTGACTTCAGGGAGCACCTCAATGTTTTCATTAATTTTTAATTCCATCATGTCTAAGCAGACATCACAATCCCTTTCTGAATGTGCTTCGTCATGTAATCTGCACCAACTTTCAATCAAGATATCATTAGTGGGTATAATATTTGGCAATAGTGTATATTTCTAGACAAGTACAATTCAAAATCCTTGAAGCGATCTCCTTCATCATTATCCAATTTTGTCTCTTCATTTTGCAAGCTTATCTGATTTTTGACTTTGGGAAACACCTCAACATTTTCTTTAATTCCTTGCACATCAGCATCTAAATGAGTATCTTCATCATCATAACCTAATATACAGAAATTTATCATTTCTAAATCATTTGACTGTAAAGGTGAAACAACTTTCGATTGATAGGAATACTCCCCTGTTTCATTTTCAAAATGACTTTGGATTGGCATCTGATCATGCCCAACAATAACCAAACCTTCTGCATCTTCAATTTTTATAAATTGTTCATCAAATAACTCACATTTACCATCCAGTAGATTGTCTGATTCCATTGACCTGCAACATTCTTGCACTTGATTATTCAATTTAAGGAAGTCAACTAATAAATTAGGATTTACTTTCTTTTCTATGACTCCATTAGTTGCTATAGTAGGAACTTCATCAGTAATAGTGTGTTTAAATTCCTTCACTAATTGTTTACACTTCTATGTCCACACATTCTCATCATAACTATTAAGATTAGAATCAAAGACACTATCCTGACAAGTACAATTTAATAGTTCAATATATTTATCAAGTGTATCAGGATACTCTAATCTTCTTAATTTATTGTCTGATGACGTAAAACAAGAAGCACTTTCTTCTCTATGCTTTTCAAAAGACTCATACCTATAGTCTACCTCATCCATATTATTACTTCAACAAAGAAATAGAGAACTGTCAATCTCACCATATATTGAGTCATTAAAAGGTTCTTCATTATCTTCATCCTCCATAAATGATTCAAGTAGTACCTTCTCTATATGTCTCCTAGCCTCTGAAGATGTATTGTCTTGTCGCTCCAGAACTCTTTCATTTTCCTGCCAGACTTCAGTCTTGTACACATTTGAGAAAAGAATTAGTCCCTTCAAATATAAATCCAACCTTATAAGAAAAGTTAAACAATTAATTTCACTATACTCCACAGACTTGTGTATCCTGCAACAACTAGATAAACCAAAGTTAGATAAACTTTGAGGATAAAGCTGCTCATTCAAAGCTTCCTGAAATAAATGAATGTTAACTTGAAAATTGTCTTCATATGCATCCATTGAAATGAGACTCTGTGTTAATCCTTTCTTTTTGAATTTTTAAATTTAATGAGGTCTATCATATCTCAGGATAAAACTTGAAAGCTCAGAATATCAAACTAATCTTTGAAGTTTTGAGCTAGATCTTTGCAAAGATGCATTCAAAACCTCTCAGACAAGAGATATTTGCAGACATTCAACTCAAATGATGAAATATGTATGCAACATTTGTAGAAATTGATAGATTCCTTGTTCACCCTCCTTCTAGTGCCATTTTATGTTGATGATGATTGTTAGTCATAACAAGATGCATAAAAAATTGCACAACAAACCTTTATTATCTTGCAAAGTACAATCAACTTAGGCTAAGTTGATGACTCCAAGTCTCCATTGATAAAGTCATGATCGTCTGATGTTACTTAGAGGTTGATGTGACATGTTGTTTTCCATTCCAAGGGGCCTTATGTTTGTTTGAAAGATCAGTAGATTCTGTTTCCTATAAATATACTCCACATAGAGGTTATTTATACTCTATTTCAAAGATAGCTGATGTATTTGCAAGTTTGATTAATTCTTCTGATTATTGATCATCATGAACTTGTTCTTTCTTCTACACAATATATTTACTCAAATGATGTGTTTGTAAGTAGATATATGCATGAATTTCATGGATATATGTGTGAATTTGCATGATATCTGTCAATTTAACATGCTTTAACTCTAAATATGCTATGTATTTCCAATTATCTACGAGATGTCAGCATATTTCATGTTATTTGCTTCTGATTATCTATTATTTGCAATTATGAGGTTGAATTGTTATGAAATTGAAAGAAATTTAAAAGAATACTTCTAATTTTGGGTGGATCTTTAGCTATTGAACCACATACATACCAGATACATTCATGAAGAGAAGAAATCAAACCATATTTTCACCAGGATGTTCCACAGCTAGATATAGATGATGGTAACTTCAAAGGATAAGGAATGAAAACAACACATGCAGACTGACAAGCACTCCAAGGGACTCAGTTGATCAAAGCATGTACCAAGATCTCAAACACAAATCACTCAAGATTTACGATGATTTGTAATCAAATTGTCTTCTCTTTCATTCAGTATGCAAAACATGTATGTTTACAACAACTTTGAAATAAGTCCTGATGTTTTAGCAATCAAATTTCAATTAAGCTTCTGAATAATCAAAATATGGCACCCCTGCACCTTTTATAGAGTAAGGTGAGGGAGTGGTTACAAATGACCTACGGTCAAGATTTGTCAATTAGGATCAATGGTGCACATTCATCTCTAACTGTCTGCCAAAATATCTAAATGACATCTTTTCCTTCTCAAATGATGTTGTTGGAATATTTCAAAATAAGATTCCCCTTTTCTTTAACCTCTTCTACTTCTATATCGCCTCCAGCTTCATCTTCTTCTTTAGGAATTTCTCCTTCTGATGGCTCTTTTTCTTGGTCTTCCTCTCTTTTTTCCCCTCACCCACTATATCCTTTGTAAATTTTGCTTTTTCATGTGTAGACTTCACTTTCTGAGATGCCATCGCCACTTTGTCACTCTCCATATACCGGCACACCTGCCAACAGATATAAGTTTATAAAATGGATTAAAGTCACTTTTCAATCTCGAACCTAACTTTTGTCATAAACATACAAGCATTCAAATATACAAAGAAGTTTCCATATTAAACTTCTTTTTGACATCCAGCTTGTATCTTTCGCTTTGCATATTGCTCTTGTATATTGGCTTGTATATCCTCATCATCATAGTGACTCACTTAGTCAGGGCAATCTAAAAAACTCACTCCGATGACACATACCTGCTCGATACAATCTTTATCGATGAGAGTACAAGTGGTTCCTACTGAAAAGTATCCATCACCGAGAGGCATAAGATCGGTATGATCTAAAAAAAATTCTCCAGAAAGCTTACTCACGCCAATGAGTGGTGGAGTCCATATTATTGTCCCCTTGTATCTCCACGATGCAACCATACTTGTATCAAACCTTTAGATACAAAGCCCAATACATACAAACTCTTTGTATCACCCTTTCGGACTTATCATTTTTTTATAGACCATAGTTTACTCACTTGTCGGATCTGTGATGTATATAAAGTGCAATGCATCTTCCAATATACTTTAAGTCATGATGCATCATTTTAACGAGATTTTAACCTTTCTTGAATTCCGCAGTGTATGTATATCATAATGTACGTAACTAAAACATACATACAATGAATGAAACATACAACAACAAAACCAATTTTAATACTTTTTTGAATCCACGACTTGTATATCATGTTGTACATTTCCTTGTATGTTTCTTTTCACTCAAACATACAAACCCCAATATACATCCAGCGGACTTAACTAATTATTCATTTCACCTCTGAATCCCGTTGGGTCTGACTTGTATATAAGGATAAAGCGTTATCAAAATGCATACAAGTATAATGATATAATAAAAGCAATAACTCCCTTATGTGACCCATATAACGACCCGATATACAAACAACTTTGTATACTAGCGACCTTGTATACAAACAACTTTGTATATGCAACATACAAACCCTCTTATTATACATTTTACCAAAATACACATATCTTACAAAATATTGGGAATTTTAAAATGATTCAAAAAGTAAACCTTATTCATTTTTGACAAGGAATTCACCTATATTCTACTTTGGTACTTCATGTTATTTTTCTTTATTTTCAACAAGGTTTTTACTTTTCACTCCCTTTTCCCTTTACCACCAAGCAGATCCACACACACAAGAAAAAGCCATAGCCACAGCAGGGGTCCTCATTTCGCTAAGGAGTAAAATGGGGCATGTTGTGAGCATCACAACACCTCATCACCCTATCATAATAGAATGCAACTAGGATGTGATCTTTGTGACCAGATAAATACCAATCTCTCTGCATCCTCACTAACTATCAAGTTTGTCCTATCCATGGTATGTAACCCCTATATGATCTCCACAAGATGGCCTACAGCTATAGCCTATTGAATACAACTCTCCAATATAACAAATCACCCCATATCCATGGTTTCCTCAACTCATAGGCATGCACTCATGGACACATCTTGATAGGATCTATAATATACCCCACTAGCTGCATGCACATAATGTGCTCGAATGCCCACACCTATAGGAGCATGCATAACATCATGTTGTGTGCCTCATAGAACACATAGTGACGTAGATCATAGTATAAGTGAGCTAACATACTTTGTCCCCAGAAGTACATCATCCTCTGCTCCTCCATCACTATAATCATATGGACAAGGCCCCCATGAGGGTGAGTTCCTCTCCCATTCAATATGACAGCTAATGTGATGGTAGTGATCATGATGTGACATATGATAGGTGTAACAATAACACCCTACTCCAACCACCAAATATCAATGTGTCCCCGATCACTTGATGGCAATATATGACCAAGATAATACATCTAGCTCATTTGAGTGTAGTCTTCGGACCTCTCCTCGATGACCTTGACTATCTCACCTCACATAGGTAATCATAGAATTTGGTACAGATCCTCTATTGTAACCATCATGTCTTCCCTGTCAGAAGATGAAAGGTGGAAGTATCTAAGTTCCACCACTCCATGAGCACCATTAACATTGTACAATGATATGTCATCATGGGCATCACATACACCTTCACAATTTGGCATCTTCAAGATGCCTCGTCTCTGCGTTAGTAAGTGTACCTACACGGCTATGCAAAATTGTGTATAAATGGTAATCAACATGTTCTCGCATCCTTAATGGTACTTGAAACATCATCAATAAAATATACATTAGAATTCAATCCTAAATGTCAAAATAATCAATCAAATAAGTCAAAATTAGCCTTGATCCTGGACCATTTTTCCTAGAAGGGACTGGGGCACTCAGGGAGGACATGGGTGCTTAGGAATTTCTAGGGCACCGCAAGAGGTCAATGGTGCCCTAGGATGACAACATATGTCTCCTCGGCCCATTTTAGCAAAAAAAATGATAAACTACTATTAAAATAATAGCATAAATGAAAAGTTCAAGTTAGATAGAAGCCTACCTCATGTTCGTCTAGCCCCTACGCTACTTATCTCTACAATGCATCTAGCCTTGGTGGTCAATAGGGTCTTTCACGCGGTAAGATCGCTCTCCTCCTTGCTCCAACTCCTTCAAAGATTAAAAATGACAAATGAATAGTAAAAAGTGAGAAATCCTTTTAATATTTATAGTAAAAGGTAAGGATTCCTCATTACTATCTAGGGTCAAAATACAAACTCCTCAACCTCTCTTTGTTCAAACATCTGTAACTTGGGCTAGTGAACTTGAATTTGAGCATTGTTTGTGGAGTTGGAATCTTGATTCCACTGTCTTTACAATCATATGTTTTAAGCCTCAGTTTTATTTAGTGTTATAACCCTACCAAAGGATATTCATTAACATTTCTCTAGAAAGTCAAAGTGGAAACCACCCTATTTTTACATCCTAAATGAAGCAAACAGAAATAGGGGACATATTTCTACCAGTGAATTTTTCTTTGATGATGTCTAATCACCTTTCCCTTTAGAGTTTTAGACTAACATATATGATGTCTAATCACCTTTCCCTTTAGAGTTTTAGACTAACATATATATTTTTTAGTTGTAGGATGATTTTACCTCAATAACGTAATCTTGTTGCAGGGTTTTGATTTCTTGATTCTATGGTTCTATAGGATCACAAACTGGGGGTTTCATCCTCTTGCTCGACGACGATCTGCATCCTCTACAATATCCTTTTGGTATGCTTTTGATAATTTTTATTTTCATATCCTTCATCTTGCATATGCACATAGTGTCATATGACTGCTAAAGTGGGGGCTAAATGTTCTATCATAAATTGTGCTCCTTGGTTGTGCACGCATAATTTCACTATGTTTAGAACCTCACTTCAATGATCACAAGCCTAGTCCATTTTCATGTCTACCCTAAAGTCTTGATTGGGCCCCAATTTCATTTGAATGTCATAATTCTGGTTAATGTTTGGTCGTGACCCAAAAACTAATTTGAAATTTGGAGTTAGCTCTACATAAAATGCAGGCTTATAACTTAATTTCCCCAAATGGCCTAGGGTTCCTAGCTCCCTGGTCTCTACCAAGTTTTTAGAGAAGCAAATTAAGTCTACATATTGGCCTTTATGTTGGTTAAGCTGATCCTAAACTCAAATTTGGTTTCTGGAGCGTGTTGTAAGATTTTTAATTCAAAGTATTCATTTCTAGGGCCTTGTATATAAACAAGTGACCTCTTCATTTGAAACTAGATGTGATTTAGATTGGACATTGGAATACAATCTCTTTATGCAGTATTATGCTCTTGAATTATTACATGTTGCCATTGATTAAGTTGAAAGGACTTTTCTCTCTTGGAAGGATTTGTGAAGGCTAGGAAGTGAGGTCTTGAGTCTATCTCACCATTCCTAGGTTGAAGCACTTTGCATGATTAGGAGAAGGGTTGGAACTACTAACTAGAACTTGGCTTGAGTACACTCCTAGGGTATGGTTGCATCACCTTCTTATTCAACAAACCTTTGGTGAATCCTTTTCCTTGAGGTGAAGTTATGTGTTTCCTTTATTGAAACATCTATTTTACCATCCTCTCCTATTTGCTTGAGTTATCTAAGGTTATGGTTTGATATATTTGATTAGATCTAGCATCTTACTATTCACATTTAGGGTTTCTAAGAACACACAACATCTTGTTCTAATCATGGCTATCCGTGAGGTAGGAATACCAAAATGGGGGCTTGATTGAGGCAAGCTCCTCTATAGCCACAACACTTTCTTTTTTTTGTGTGTGCATGTTGATTTTGTTCTCGACAAGATTGATTTTGTAGTTATAGGTTGGGTGAGGTTTTGAGTTTTTGCAAAATGCTAATTAGGGTATGGGACACTCATCACCCTAGTACCTCCTAATTTTTAGGCCTAGGTTTTTATTCTCCTATGTCTCATGATCTCTGCACTATCTTTTCAAAATCTATGTATCTATTTCTAACAATCGGTTATTGGTTAATCTTTATCAATTAGGGTTTTAGGCTTTTCCCTAGTTTGGTTGGTTGAATTTGGTTGACACTCCTTTATGCAACAAAGGGACATAACCCTTATAGTTTGGCTCTCCTTCAAAGGTAGAAACCAAATTCAGTTCGTGTTCTAATGTTGATAGAAGAGGGTTTGACCTAGCTTAACCTTTTAGGCTAAGTCTACTGGCCCACGATTGCCATTAAACCAAAAGTTTGACCTATCAATTTCTGATACAAATGCCATAGTTAATGAATACATGGGAGGCGGTTAGTTCATGTCATGAATCCCATAGGGAGCATTGACCATCTACCAATAAATTCCCCCTTAGTGTTACTCAAGGGGATTTGAACCCATGATCTCTTGCTCTGATACCAATTGTTGGCCCACGATTGCCGTTAAACCAAAAGGTTGACCTATCAATTTCTGATACAAGCACCATAGTTAATGAATCCATAGGAGGCAGTTAGTCCATGTCATGAATCCCATAGGGAGTGCTGACCATCTACCAACAAAGTCTCCCTTTTCCATCAAACAATTACTATGGTGGTTTATATTTTATCATTATTGACTATGTTACCATGAGTCATTAGTTCTTTTTTGAATGCTTGAAGAAATATCGTTTGTCTTATAACCTTTTCAATTCAATAATTTAATTTATGTAATCTCTCTCTTTCCTTATAAAATTGTTGTAAGTTAGATAGGAAGGGATTTTGACCATAACCAAGAGATTGATTGATTGGTCTTGCCTCAATCCAACTTATCTTTCCATTGTTGATAGTTTAAAGTGACATTGTTTCTTATGTAAACATCCAAAACTAAAAGAACTATCAATACTTTTTAGCATGTTGAATGTGACTTGAACCCATAATTGTTTGATTAGATGTCAAAAATTTATTTTGTAGTTGGTCAAGTTGGTGGTCTCTTGAATAATATTTTAATCATAACCACTTGGAGACTTAAATCTTAGCCTAAAATACTTGAGGACATATGTCCTCTGGAGCTTCTACAATATTTTCAATTAAAGCTAACCCACAATTTTTAGTCTAATCTCTTACTTTTTCTCAAAGGAAAAGATAATAATAAATGCCCAAAAAGTTATCCCAGACCTCCTAACAAAAATCTCGCATGGATACTTTGAACCTCCAACACATAAAATATTTCTAGCATGAAATACCAGAGGACTCTTGACTCCACTTGTCACACTTAATGTCTGAGGTGCAATTCTAAATGCAACTCTATGTTAATTACCATAATTCCTTAGGAAAAACTTTATAAACCCAATTGAACACCACCATGATATGGTAAATCACTTAATTATACATAATATCATTAAAGAGAATATTTGTCTAAGACTACTAGTTGCATCATTCAATGGAAAAGCTCTAGACTAGCCGTATCACTCATTAGCTCCATACTCAATCAAATATTGGAGTTAGCTTGGTCACACACTAATTGATAGATGCAAAGAAAATGAAGATGCTACATTACTATTGGAGTAACTCAAAACTTTAAATAGAGATGAAATAGTGATACTAGATGATTTCAATAATAGATTTGAGAAGAGTTATCAAAGAATCACTCTAGAAATATGCCCCCACTAGGTATGGCTTATAGGTTTTATGTAAAAGCAATAGATTTTGAAATAGAAATAATGGTCAAGTCTAAGGTTGGGAATACTCTACTAGATATAGAATTACCATTATTGTAGAAAATGTCTTAATCCAAATAGTAAGGTTGGCACCTAGATCCTTAATGCCATTTTTTTTACTATGCAAACAACTTGTGTCCCCTCTCTTGATGTTTATCAACAACGTCCTTGACCTATTGTCGACCCCATGCCAACTCATAGATTTATCCTATAATATCATTTTGTTGAACTAGTTGCTACCACTAAGCTTAATGAAATTAGATGATTGTGAAGAAATATGTCTCCTTATGCAAGTGCACTTAAAAGACAAAAAGGCTATCAAAAACTTGTGACCAACAATTTAATGGTTAACTTATAATCAAGAAAAAATAATAGGTCTCATTAGGGAAATCAAAGATTCCAACCAAAACCAATGTATCAACCTAAATGATTTTCCACTCCCTTGTAAAACTAGATTGTACCTTGTGAAATTCCCCTTCAACAAATTCCTTGTAACTCTACTAGAGAATTGGTTGTGGTACAAAATAATTATGTAATGGAACCTACTTAGTAACATATCCATGCAAAAAATCACATGCTTCTACTTGAAGTATTAATGTTGAACAATGACAAAATACTTTCCCCAACCAAAATCACAAACCTAGTCAAGTTGGATAAATACTAAAAATGCCTTTTAATCAGATACCATTTACTCAAGAACAAAAATTAGTTACTTGGGAAGAGCAAAGACTTTGCATGCTTAACTAGTTAGTATCAATATCAAGTATACCTCAAGTTCAATTTGACTATCTTAGAAGGTCTAAGAAACATATGGGGGAATAACAAAATCAAGGGCATGAACAAGTAAGAAATCAAGACATGATAGTCAAAAGGAAGAAACAACTCCTATTTTTGAGGTACCAACTGCATCCTTCGATAATAGTATTCCTATAAAGGGTGGATATGATAAAAGAACTAGGAACAACAAGACAGTTAACAACTCTCCAAGATAGGGTAATACCCACATCGACTAGTGGAGATACCTAGAGTTAGTTGGGCACCAAACAAAAAATAGCTCATAGAATTGGATGGCCCATTCATTGTTGTAGAACAACTAAAATATCTATAGTTAGTGTACCTCTATGGGTGGTTCTTTCTATCCTAGAACAAATGAAGACATTGGAGGAAACATTTAAGAAGCACAAAGAGTTAAACAAATATAAGTATTAGGCTAAAGAACAACTAGATGCAATCCCAAGGTAGCTTGTAGTACTCCTAATAGTGGGAGATTAGATAAATAGTATCAAACATAATCCCTTTTATCTTCCCCTCACATATAAGGATAGTTTGATTCATAATTGTATGGTAGTTCAAGATGTAGTACTTTTTCGTGCCTAAAAGGATTGTTAATGCCCTAGAACTCCATTGTGAGCCAATGGATAAGAAACTTACTCAACTTGATGAGACATATATAAATTTAATAGGAGTAATAAAAATTCATTCATTGTCTTTTTATTCTTGTCCTAGTATTCAGGTCCTTTAGAACATATCTATGATTGAGTTACTACATTCGATATCTACCTATATAGAGATTTTTCTACAAAATTAGGTGGGTACTTATCATTAGACTATAGGCACATGTTCTTGAAAACTAGGTATGAACTAGAAAGAAGATATCCTATAAATATTTGAGTGTGCATCATATAGAAAAAAATATGCGATTCATGATAATTCCAATTGGTCTTATGTGATTGAGAAGAGCCTTATTCTCTAGAAACTAAGGAACTATACTTAGAGAATTTCTAATGAAGATCATGATCATTTATGGATGGATTAGGATCTAGTACTAGATATTTGTAGATTATTTGAAGAAACTAGTATGGGCACATATATGATCAATGATCAAATTTCTGTCATTCTATAAATAATCAAGGAAGAAGCCAATGTGGTTGGGATATGAAAATTATATTTTGATGGTACAAATTTGATGCAGGAGCATCCATGGTGTATGGGCAATATTACATCACCCAAAAAATATTTTAATTTTTGTTGTATGTTTTCAATAATGTTTGTGGGCTTTGAGAAATTAATATTTTAATTTGCAACAAATGTATTTTCTTGGGGCATATTGGTAACTGTATTTTTTGAGGAATTATGCTCTCATAAATGTTTCAAAGGCATAAATGGTGGAATCTTCCATTTGGGCATCCAATTTCTAGGTGGGACCACATTCTATGCATGTTATTGTATGTTCAATTGCATTCTTTGCAATCATTTACATGTTGTCCACAAGTGTTGCATGTTGTTGCATGTCTAGGTCATAACTATGAGACTTAGTCTCAGTAAAATGCGAATAAATTTCTCATTTCTGATCAAAATAGAAAAATTCAAAATGTTCAGGAAAGATGGAAAGGAAGTACACAAAACCCATAAACATTTTTAGAAAATTCAAAAAAATGAGGGAGTAGTGAGAGGTTGAAATTGATAGGTTTTCTTGGTGGTTTACTGGAGGTTGTTTTGAGAAAACAATAGTGGTTTCTTCTCATGCAATTTCTATATATTGATGCTTGCTCATTTGGTGAAGGGGGCTTCTAGAGAAATTGTGGTTGCATACCTAGATGCTGCTAAATTGAGTCCAGGATGTTGTATAAGAATTTTGTTGCAAATTTTTCATGTATGAATCAAGGAAGCTCGTAAGCTTCAAGAGATTGTAATGCATTTGCAGATTTAATAAAATCCCTATTGTAGAGTTCTCTTTATTTTCTTCTTGTGTGAGTTTTTGTGTTGTATATTTAAAAGGGAGAGTATCCCTTTTCATCAAAATTGTAAGATTATGGTTGGTGCTGGCATTCACCAGAACAAGATAAATATCAACAACATTGTTGATTGTAATTCAACTTTACTAGTAATATTACATAATATGAGGTCCTAATTCATGGTCTTTTCTATGCTTCAAACAAAGGAGTTAAACTATTGCAAATTCATGAAGGTTTAGAATTTATTGTGAAATAGGTAAGATATATATGCACTACAAAACATTCCTTAATGAACAAATATAAACACCAAGTTTGGGACCTACTAGAATATTTTGATGTGGTAAATTTGATAGAAATCCCTAGAAAAGAAAATATAGAAGTATACATAATGGATTTTATAGGCTCTCAATTTAACCTAGTAAAAGACCTATTACAAAATAAGGATGTAGCCAAGCTTATAATAAGGTTTGTTATTCCTGATAATGAAGAACATTGGATGGTATTTGAGAATGATCAACAAATAGCATAATTCATTTAAGAAGTTGGAAAATTTACAGAAACACTATCTCCTAAGGTTGAATAAGCTTATAAAAATCAAATTCTACAACTCAAGATAAACGAGTTGCCAAGAGGAATTATACATTAGAAGGATTATTTAGCCTAGATGATTCTTTTAGAAACAAGAGAGTAATTGAAGCAAACAAGAAAGATTACAAGGAGATGCATGTAGCCTAAGGAGAGATGCTGAAATTGGCAACCACATCTACAACTGAGGAAAATCAAGACTTTGTCCAACTCTAAACAAAATATATGATCAAATCATGGCTCGGGATTATGAGGGTCTGAAAGGATATGATAAATATATAATGAAAAACTATTGATATTTAACATGAGATTAAACTAGTTAGAAAAAAACAAAGGCCGATCAATGCAAAAATAGAGCCTATGATGAAACATGAGATTACCAAGTTCATAAACTCAAATTTGATATCTCCAATTAAGTACTTAAGATTGGTTTCAAACTTGGTTCTATTAAGGAAAAAGAATGCAAAAATTTGCCTTTGTGTGGATTTTATGGATCTCAACAAAGTGTCACTCAAATATCATTATATGCTTCCCTCCATGGATCAGATACTTCAAGCTGTTGTAGGAGCTGATATATTATCAATGTTGGATGGATTTTCATGATTTAACCAAATGTTTGTCGAAGAAGATATCATCATAAAAGCAAAGTTCACCACAAAATGGAGTGATTTTTCTTATCAAAATATTCCTTTTGCTTTATCAAACACAACAACCATATTTCAAAGTGCGATGGATATTTCCTTCAAATATCTTATCGATGAAATCATTTTGGTCTACCTTGATGACCTCACAATGTTTTTCAAAAAATAAAGAGGATCATTTTGATCACATGGAAAAAGTATTTGAGGGATGCCTAGAATTTGGGATTTCTCTTCATCCAAAAAAGCACATATTTGGTGTCTCATAGGGTAAGTTTCTTGGACATGTTGTCTTATAGGAAGGAATATAGCCTAGTGATCTTGAAAGAATCCAAGATATTATGGAATTGTCATTCCCTCAACAAAAAGTGTTTGCAATCCTCCTTGGATAAGATAAATTTTGTTAGAAATTTTATATCAAATTTTGCAAAGATATTGTGTACTAGTTCTCTTATGTTAAAAAAAGATAATCAATTCAAATGGATGGAAAAAGGTAAAGAGGTATTTGAACAAATTACATTAGTAATTTTTGATGCCCAAGTACTTGTCAACCATAAATTTTTTGAGGATTTTTTAATCTATGTATATGGTGGACATGCAACTACTATTGCACTACTAACTTAGAAGTAGGAAGATGGAAGAAATGAACATCCTATTTCCTTCTTCATCAAAATACTAAAATAAATAGAAGAAAAATGCACTTTCATATATAAAGAAAATATACTCTTTACTGAAAGGACTTAAAAATTTTAAGGCTTTGATTTCTTGTAATAAGTTCATTTTCTATTGTGGTACTCCGTAGTATAAATTAATTCATCTTTGATGGGGAAATCATTGACAATGAGTAGGGTAGATAAAAAATTATTAAGCATGATGTTGAGATGAATCAAATAAAGTTGATCAAAGGAATGACTCTGTGTTAGCATCTTACAAAATATTTGTTGATTCCAAGAAACCTAGAGACAATACAAAGTAAAGAAAAGGAAATGTGCCTAAATATCAATGACCAAGAAGAAATAGGATGGCTTCAAGACATAATTAAATTATTATAAAAAAGTCAATTCATTGAAAACTTAAATTTAGCCAAAAGGAGAGCATATAGACTATAGGTAGACTCATATAGATTGTAGAGTAAAATACTCTGCATTGTTGATTTTGAGTCTCAGCAGTGTGGGTCCAATTTTTGTTTCTGAGTGTTTCAATTTTGTAGCAATGTTTTCGACACAGCGCGGGCGCGAGGGTTTTCTTTTTTTGAAAATTTTGCTAAGTCCCAGAGTTCAGCGGAAGTTGCCATGTGTCAGCAGCCATGTTTCTTTCTAAAAGTTTCCTAAGGGTTCCACGGAAGCTGCCACGCGTTCCTTTTGAGTCGAGCGGAAGTCGCCAAGTGTCGGCATCTAAGGATCTATTTATAAGTTGCAAAGCCCTTTTGTAAAGAAAGTTTGGCGGGCCCCTTTTTAAGTTTCTCTCAGCGTGGCAGAAACCACCATGTGTCAGCAGCCGTGTTTCTTTCTAAAAGTTTCTTGTAGCTTCAACGGAGAGTGCCACGTATTTTTTGCAGTGAGGCAGAAGCCGCCAGGTGTCGACACCCATTCAAGTTTCGTCAAAGTTTCAAACGTTCATGTTGAATGTTTCTTTTAAAGAAGCGGGCCCCTTTTAGAGTTTTGGTGAGCGCAGAAAGTGCCAAGTGGCAGAAGCGGAGAGTGTTTATAAAGTTTCCTGAAGTTTCACGAAAGGTGCCGCGTGTCCCATAAAGTTGCAGCGGAAGGCTCCAAGTGTCGTCTTCCACAAGTTCCTTTTGTTTTCAGCGCTAAGTGAAAAACTGTATGGTGGACCCCGCTAGTTTCTTGTAGCTTCCGCGGAGTGTGACATCTATCACCATCCGTGTGATCCTTATAAAGCTATAATGTTTCTATAAAGTTTCTTGGAGTTGCGTGGAAAGCGCCAAGTAGCAACGTCCGCGGAGGTTTTGTAAAGTTTCTAAAGTTTCTTAGATAGCAGCGGAAGCTGCCACATCCACAGTCTCTTGTAGCAGCGGAAGGCGCCATCTGTCCCTTTTCTTTTTGAAGCTGCTCAAGCGCAGGCTATATGGTGGGTCCCGTTTTTGATGTTTCTTGAGCCTCAAAGTTCACCGGACCGCGACAGATGGCAGAGCCCGAGCACTCTTAGTATGAGCCATAGTAAAGACTCTGAATAAAGCGGAAAGTGCCATGTGTTTTTGGAAGGGCCACGGACGCTGCCAAGTGTCAGAATCTGATATTTCCTGAGGAAGAAGTAGTTTATTAAGTGAGTCATTCGGAGGATGCCAGGTGTTTGTTTCTAATTGATCTGGAAAGATGAAGGACTTTTCGGAAAGAGGCACGCATGAGTGCCAGTTGTTTCAAGGGTTTATAGTCGCAAAAGACTATCAGATGAAGCCACGCGTCTCTCTCCGATTCAAATATGTGGGGTTACATGTATCTTTTGCAGCCAATGATTTTGCAGAGTGGCTAACTATTTTTGATTTGCAGAAGATCCTTTGTCAGACACTTTCAGTTAACCGCCAGTTCAGTTAGGCCGTTGGGATTTGATCATGCGGGCAATCTTTGGGCCAGTTGCATGCTATAAGTATGGGTTCAGATCACCACACCAGATATACAACATCGAAGAGAGAGAGATTTTTTGCATCACAGATTGTTAGAGAAGTTTGAGGATTTTTTGTATTGGCTAGTAATATCATTTACCTTTGTTCTATTTTGTAACTTGAACATTAATAAAGACAGAGTTCTATGCCTTTGCTGATATTTTCTGTGTTATTACAGAGCATTCTGATTTGTGAGCCTTTGATTCTATTCATTTTTAATCTGTTACATTGATCATGCATTTTGCTCTTTAAATGTGACTGAATCTTAAAATAGTTTCACTGTACTTAAGTGTTGAGATACAAAATTACATTCAGGCGCATCGCCATAATTTTAGTTTCCTTCTTAGTTACATTTGTGATTCTGTTTCATTCCTCCCCTTTTTCCCAAACACATTTTGAGATAAAGAAGAGCCAGCTTCTTTAAAATCTGGAGGTCACTCTGAAAAGCATTCCCATGTTTCAGAGTTTCCCATGTTGGTGTTGGAAACAACGCAATTCTGAACATCAACAGTTTTTGGCACGCCCGGTGGGACCATTTCTTGAAGTTTCTTTCAAGACTGCAGAGCCGGAGAGTCCCGAGGAGTTAGAGCTGTGGACCTGTGACAAGAGCTTAATCAGCTCTGAACCCAGGTATTCTTTTATCACCATTGATAAACAATTCAAGAAGAAGGGTGAATCAGTTTACAACGACCTCAAGTGCAAACATGGGAGCACCTGTAGCCCCAAGGAATTATGCAAATTGGAACACTGGCAGTGCCCTGATTCTCCTAGTACCTCCAGCCACTTGGGATCCTATTCCAGGAAATGCCCTAAAAGCTCTACCCAAATTCAGTGGGGAGGATTTTAAAACACTTGAAGAACATCTACAAGATGTGTCTGATGTCTGTGCAATACATGTGATCACACAGCAAAATGTGGCTATAAGACTCTTAGCAGCTTCTTTTAAGGGGAAGGCTCTGGACTGGTATAGATCTTTGACCCCAAATTCAATTTCTACATGGGATCAACTTGGAGATGCTTTCTTTGCAAGATTCAAGGAAAAGGGTGATAAATCTTCTTTGTTACAACAACTGATCACCATCAAAAGGGCACCGCAAGAGGCAATGACTGATTTCAATTCCAGATTTTAGAAGACTTGGGAAAGGATTCCTGCTACAGCAAGACCATTACCAGGTATGGCCATAGTGTTATATCTTAAAGCCCTCAATTTAGATATAGCAGTAATGATTCAGTCACTTGGAGGTCAGACCCTACCAGAAGCCTATGACTATGCAGTCAGAGCCGAAAATAATTTGATAGATGCTGGAAAATTGCCCCCAAGGCCTCCTATGCCTATGTTTCCAGAGATTACCCTACCATTGCCTCAAGAAGCTCCTAATCCCATAACCCCACCTATGTCCATGTATACGTTTCCCCAACAACCTGCTAAAGCTGCTGCCCCTACCCAGTCTTCAGAGATGGATGATGTCAAGAACATCCTGAGAACATTTTCAAATGAAATAATTAACCTAAAGAGACAACATAATCCTTATCCAAGACCCCAATATCAAGGCTATCAAGGGAATAGACCTCCTCTATAGCCAAACCAATATCAGGGCTCCCAAAGACAAAATAACCCTCAGTCGTCAAACCAACTGGTTGCAGTCCGTACACCCTTGCAGACTGTTCCTCCCAATGCAAACAGAGAGATTGTCCCAGGGTAGAATAATTATGTAGATAGCACCAATGCCTGGTGTTTTTCTTGTAATAACGGACACATGCCTAGAGATTGTCCTAGAGGTAATCTACAGCAAAAGATAGCAGAGCAAAGAAGAGTAGAGGGACAATTTGCAAATACTTCTAACACTTAGCCCTATCAATCCCCTGGCATGCAAAGTTCAGTTCTAGTGGCTCAGATGCAAGGGATGTCCTTACAGCAAGAAGAAGAAATAGCCCCTGAGCATGCTCTTTTCTCTTGGATTGAAGATGATGAGTCAGTGTTCTTGAATGGAGCTTCAACTTCTAAGAAGCCATTGGTACAATCAGATTACTATACTAGAGCCAAGAGGAGGAGGATGGAACAGCCTAGAGTTACAAATAATGAAATTATGGGAGTTCCACCTTTTCAAGATCATCAAAATATAGTTACTAGGCAAGAAATACCCCATCCAGTGCAGAATCAAGTAGTTTCTGGACAAGTTCAAGAAAAAGCAAGGTACCCTTATTATCCTAGAGCACAAGCAATAGGACCTGTGAATGTGGTAGATCAGTTGAAGAGAACTCCAGCACATGTGTCAATATGGGACATGTTAGCTATTCCTGAACAAAAGACACTGTTGCAAGAAGCTTTACAGGGCCAAGCTATGCCTAAACAGACTATTGCCAAAGGAGGACCTACTGATAAAGAGAAGCTCAAAGACACTGTTTCTCTACAGACAACAACACTTCTGAACAATGCACCAGAGGTAATTAAATCCAAGCCAGATCCCTTTTATTTGACTTTGATAGTTGGAAAGAAGCTACTACACAATGCAATGATAGATTCTGGGGCTAGTACCACAGTGATGCCAAAGCAAATAGCAGATGCTTTGAAGATAAAATATGAACCACTTGCAAAAGGAGTAATGCAGTTAGATGGGAAGTCTGTACAAACAATAGGGAAAATTAAACAACTTCCATTACAACTGTATACTTGTCCCAATATAATTGTTAATCAAGATGTTGTAGTCATAGATATTCCTCCTGTTTTTGGGTTATGCCTATCCAGAGATTTCATAGCTAAGATAAGAGGTTATATGTCACTTGATTGGTCTCATCTCATCATAAGGACCAAATATGGGACTAAGATGAAGGTACTGTCAGAACCATTGTCAAAGGACCATATTACTAATGAACCAACCCCAAAATTAGAAGCAGTCCATGCCATGTTAAATAAAGAGGAAAGGGTTTTTGTTGAAGAAATAGGGGATTGGACTGAATATGATCAGCAAGTAGAGGACAATCAGTTGTTAACCATGATGCAGAGTGATCCTTTTGGGAACTATGAGTCCACAGGATTGGGTACTTATGTTATATTTGAGGAAGACCAAGAGATCCCTAATGTCTTAAGGGAAGAGTCCTCCCAGACCCAAGAATCTATAAATGACTCAGGAATCTGGACCTTAAACTTTGATGGGGCCAGAAGCAAAAATGGAGCTGGAGCAGGGATTTGTCTTACTGCCCCTAATGGTGAAAAGATTTTGAGAGCCGTTCGCTTCCATTTTGCCTGTACCAATAATGATGCTGAGTATGAATCTTTAGTGCATGGACTTATATTGGCAAAAAAGAAAGGAGTTAAGAAACTGATAGTCAAGGGAGATTCAGAACTAGTGGTGAAACAAGTAAGAGAGAAGGCAATAGCCAAGAATGTAAGGATGAGATCTTATAGACACAGAATTTGGGATTTGATAGAAAATTTTGAAGCCTTCAATATAGAGGTAGTCCCTAGAGCCCAAAATTCTGAGGCAGATAGAATGGCACAGATTGGTTCACAGTTTGATCCAATAACTGATCTAATGGTCAATAATGAGTCAGTCAAAGTAATTGTGAGACCAACCATCCCAGACAATGATGAAAATTGGCAGGTTTTTGAGAATGATTTTCAAGTACTCTCATTTTTACAATAGTCAGGGGAATTTGCTGATCAGTTACAACCAAAAATTGAAGAAGCATATGGTGATCAGATCATTCAACTGAAATCAAACAAGCTCCCTAAGGGACTGATTACACTGGAAAACTTGTTTGATCCTGAGGATGCTAGCCTAGAAAAGAAGAGATTCCAAGCAAACAAAGAGGACTACTCTGAGATTCAGGTTAGTGAGGGAAGAAGACTGAAAGTTGGAAATTCGGCCACTCAACAGGAAAGAAAGAGATTAATTGATTTATGTGAGAAATATGATAGGGTCATAGCCTGGACCTATGAAGATCTCCATGGTTATGATAGAAGTATCATTCAACACACCATAGAGCTGACGGAAGGATCTAAACCAGTTAGACAAAAGCAAAGGCCAGTAAACCCTAGGATCAAACCTCTAATGGTCGATGAGTTACAGAAACTATTAGAATCAAAGATCATTTTCCCAATTAAACACTCAACTTGGGTGTCTAACCTGGTACCAGTCAAGAAAAAGAATGGAGACATAAGGCTCTATGTGGATTTCAAGGATCTAAATAGGGCTTCCTTGAAGGATCATTACCCCTTGCCCTCTATGGAACAAATTTTACAGACTGTGGCTGGATCAGAGAGATTTTCTCTACTAGATGGTTTCTCTGGGTACAACCAAATTTGGTTGGCTGATGAAGATCAGCATAAGACTGCCTTCACCACAAAATGGGCAACATTCGCTTATGCAAAGATGCCTTTCGGTCTCTCAAATGCTGGAGCCACATTTCAGAGAGCAATGGATTTAGCATTTGGAGAAATTATTAATAAAATCATTCTAATCTATCTAGATGACCTCACTGTTTTCTCTAAAAATGCTGTAGATCATTTTGACCATTTAGAAGCAGTTTTTAAGAAATGCCAAGAGTTTGGAATATCTCTGAATCCCAAGAAATGCATTTTTGCAGTACCTCAAGGTAAATTATTAGGGCATATAGTTTCTAAAGAAGGGGTCTCTATAGATCCAGAAAGAGTCACTGCTATAATGAACCTGTCCCTGCTTGTCAATAAGAAAGCAGTCCAGTCCTTCTTGGGAAAGATTAACTTTGTCAGTAGATTCATATCAAACTTTGCAGGCCTAATAAGACCAATTACACTGCTACTGAAGAAAGACCTGGTTTTCAAATGGACTGCAGAAGGGAGACAAGCTTTTGAAGAGGTCAAGAAAGCGATTTCAACAACCCCAGTATTGAGGAACCCTGACTTCTCTAAGTCTTTTATAATGTATGTTTATGGAGGAGAATTCAGTGTTGCTGCTGTCCTGACACAGAAAGATGATAAACAGGAGGGGGAGCATCCAATAGCCTTTTTCTCAAGAACTCTTAGGGAGTACGAAGCCAGATATAACTTTGTAGAGAAATAGGCATATGCTATGGTAAAAGCCCTCAAGAAATTCAGACACATGGTCACAAGTAATAAGATTCTGATACTAGTGGCACATCCAAGTGTCAGAGAATATATTATGGAAGGAGAAATCACTGAGAAAAGAGCAAACTGGATTACAAAGATTCTTGAATATGATGTGGAGGTCAGACCAACTAAACTTTTCAGAGGCAGGGGTCTGTGTCAGTATATGGTTCAAGATATGGAACAAATGATAATTGAAGAAACAGAGGAAGAAAATGTGTTGAGGATACAAGAAGTTGATCAGAATTCTTGGGTCACAAATAGGATCCAGTTTATGAAACATGGAATATTCCCAAAGGAGCTCGCTCAGGATAAAAAGAGGTACTAGAGGCAACATGGAATTCATTTTGTTTTAATTGACCAAGTTCTTTTCAGAAGAAACACTGATGGCATACTTTTAAGATGCATAGAAAAGGATGATGCCCAAAGAATACTACATGAAATGCACCATGGAGTGTCAGGTGGACATTTTTCTACAAGAACCACAGCTATAAAGATAAGTCAGGCAGGTTACTTCTGGCCCACTTTATTTGTAGTCTGTTATCAATTGGTTAAAGAATGCCAATCTTGCCAGTACTATGTAGGGAAGAGAAGGAATGCAGCGATGCCCCTTAGTCCTATAATTGTTGATGAACCATTTGCCCAATGGGGTCTAGACTTCATTGGAATGATCAATCTAGTATCAAGTATGGGGTACAAATGGATCCTAACTGCCACAGATTATTTTACCAAATGGAGTGAGGCAGTTCCACTGAAAGAATGAACAGAAAAAGTGATTCTAGATTTTCTGGAGGGTATCACTACTCGCTTTGGGCCTCCTCGCACTATAATTTCAGATAATGCTAAGGCATTTTTGGGGGCAAAGATATCTGATTTTGCACTAAAGTACGGAATCTACTTGAAGACCTCTTCAAATTATTATCCTCAGGGTAATGGTTTAGCAGAATCAACTAATAAGAATCTAATTAGACTTATTAAAAGAATTGGTGTTGATCATCACAAAGAATGGCATAAAGTGCTTAATATAGTGCTGTGGGCAGACAGAATTACGCCAAAGCAAGTGACAAAAATGTCTCCCTATGAATTGGTTTATGGTAAACCTGCCATGATGCCCCTGAGTTTGGAGATTCTGGCTCTCCAGTTATTGAAACAAATTGAGATTGAGGAAAATAGCCCCATGCAGGTCAGGCTTGCTAAGCTCCTGGAGGTTCAAGAGAAAAGGGATTTAGCCCATGAATCATTATTGAAACATCAGAAAATAATAAAAGACTGTTTTGATAGGAAAACTTCAAACCCTTATTTTCAAGTTGGATCAGTTGTTCTTAAATGGGATGAGAGAGCTGCCAAGCCAGGTCGACACAGTAAATTTGAATCATTATGGACTGGCCCCTATAGGATTCGTTCCTGTAAACAGCAAAATTCTTTTAAGCTTGAAAGTATGGAGGGTGAGCCTAAGGAGATTCCTGTCAATGGGATCTACTTAAAGCATTTCAATTAGGCATTGCCTTTCCTGTGTAATATAGTTAGATAGTTTCTTTTTGTCGTTGTTTTATTTTCTTGCTTTGTTTTTCCCACTTTTTTGTTTGAATAAGTGTTTTGTAAACACGTGGCCACAGCTTAGAGTCTCTTAAAAGTCTCGAAACTTCCGTAGTTATTGAACCTCTCAAATCCCCAAAATTCCTAAAAGGTACCTAGCGCAGCCGTTTTTTGTGACGTGTCTGACACTCTGTCCCACTCAGATCACTTGAGATTTAATAACTATTTCCATTTTAAATGCCATTTATGACACTTAATGCATCGTTAAGATATCCCAACAGCACGACTTAAAGCTTAAACCGAGATTCATTTGCTGCTATTTCTGCTAAGTGTTTCCCTGTTGTTACTTTTCATTGCAAAAAACTGCTTCCTAAGTGTGTCTTCCCTGTTGCAAAGATTTTGTCCTTGTTACAAGCTTTCATACTCATTCACAGCAAGTCCAACAACTTTTGAAAGTTATACAATTTCCAACAAGCACAGAGATGGCGGAAGCACAGTCTTCTCAATAGGGGCTTGGGATTTACGAGTCTGTGGACAGTCTCATTGCCAATAAATCATATGCTTTGGCACCTTCGCAACCATTGAGGACCTATCCAAGGACTAGGGTTCCTGAGGTTGGTTATGCAGTGGACTCCACAAAGGTTCTAGATTTTGCAGATGGTATCGTGGAACCTGCCCTACAAAAGCCTTGCAAATCTCTGCGAGAAGGAGCACACCAGAGATGCCTCTTGAAGGCCAAAGCTAAACAATTTGAAACATTCAGCATGCGAATTTGGACCTCTCAATTGGCGAAATTCATTGTCCCGAGCGTGCATTTATGCCTGGACCTGATTGAGGTGTGCGCTGAATTATTTCATGCACCTTCGAGCACCATTCAGAAGGGACCCTTCATGGTGCAAATAACACCAAAGGCCATCAGGGACATGTTGGCCTTGCACTATGACAGCACCGCCACGTTTCCCACAGTTACTAAAATGCAGAAGACATGGGCAAACATCAAGTTTCAACTGAGGTTTCTCAATGCAGAGATGCAGTTGGGAGACGACAATACCCAAATACCAACGCTGCCCACAGGAAGGGCACAGTTTACACAAGCCAGCCAAGAAGCGCTATCTATGATAGCATTTATCTTTAGGTTAAAGGAGGACATAACCATTTATGATTGGCAGCTGGCCATTCTGTTCAGAATGAAGACTGTTGATAGGTCCCAAGAGTTTCGGCTAGATTTCTCTGAGCAGATTGCCTACTCCATGGCTGAACAACTCGCCAATTTCAAATCAATAGGGGTTTTCAGGTATTCTTCCTATCTATTCCACCTTATGCTATATCAAAATTATGCCCTCTTTTCCCAATATATGCATTTAAACATGTATGACCCAAGTTTTGATCCAAACAAAACCATCCCTGTGTCTGCATGGACTCATGTTTTGTCCGAGTCATCTGACCCCTATGAGTTTTGGGAACTTTTTGTCGCCCCTGCTTTTACTCACCTAAGCCCAGAGCCGGTTGAGAATAGATTGACTTTGAGTGTCAGAGGCCTTATGGCGAATTCCCCCATTCCCTGCAATTATTTCTTTGCAGCTCACCATACTATTATCAGGGTCCATGGTTTCAATGGGGAACCAATGTTACTAGCTAAGGTTTTGACTCCTAGGTTAGCCTTTTTAGAGGTCACCCGGCAAGTGTCTGTGGTTGATAATGAGTATGGGGCTGGGAAGAAGAAGAAAAAGATGTATGATCTCCCCTGGGTGAAAAAGAACATGACCCTATTAGTCAGGGATGCAAAGCATTTATTGCTGAGGAAGTTAGCTGTCTTGGGTTTTCTGTTAGTTGAAGACAAATGGAGATACGACCTTGTCAGTTTCATTGCCTCATGGGTCAGGAACAATAAGATTGGTGCCAACGTTGTGCACAAGGGTCGTCCTTTCTGGGATGACAGAAGAAACCCTAAGGAGGACACCCCGGATCTATATGCAGAACTGTCAGACTTGCCTTTTTAGGGGCCCAGACCTTGGGAGGTATTTTACAAAAAGGAGAAGGCTTATGACCCTAAACTAAAGATGAGCGCTGGCTTAAGGAAGAATTTATTGAGAGATAGGGAATGGAAGGCTGAGAAGGTAGAAGCCTATTGGAAATATAGGCAGGAGATTTATGAAATAACCCATCCTTTTGGCAAAATAGATACAGATGAGAAGTGGGAATCTATTTGGGACGAATGACATCCTTCCCTTGTCTTGAGCCCTGATACAAGCAAAATCAAAGAAAGGGGTGAAGAAGCTGAAGAGGAGCCTAAATCCACCCACCCAGTGCAGGTCCCAGGACAAACATCATCTGCAACTGTAGTATCTGCCTGGCCCCAATCCCTCAGCACTATAGAGAAACAAAAGAGTGTGGTATCTTCACCACCTAGAGGGACTCCATCAGTTTCAGTAAGTGGAGCTTCTGCTTTTGTGCAAACACCACTGGTAACAATGGTAAATGTAGAAGAGAAAGAAACAGAGCAAGCAGAAGAGAGGCCAAGGAAACATAAGAGGCTGAAACTTCAGCCTGATTCAGATGAGGAGGTAGAACCTTCATCGCAGCCACCACCAAGTGTCTTAGTGGCCCCTCAGGTATGTGCTTCTTCTCCCTCTTCTTCTCCATCTGTTTCTTCTTCAATAGGGGTGGCAATCCCAGTTGGCCAAATATTATTCCCTGCCACCTCTGCTGTGCCCCTTTCTCAATTAACCCCACCTGTCATTACTCAGGCCATGTCATTGCAGGTCACTTCATTACCTCCTTTTTCCCCCACTTTTCTCAGGAGGGCACCTCCTCAGTTTCCTCCTAGCCAACATTTGGCTATTCCTTATGGTCTGCCACAAGGTCATCCTTTTGCGGGCGGGCACATTGCTTCTCCCCCTACCTTCCAAGCTCAAGCAGACACTGCCAAGAAGGCTAGGGAGGCCCGGATGGACAAGAAGAAAAAGAAAGATAATAAAGCTCAGGCTATCCCACATATGAGGTCACTATTTGACCTAATTCAGTAGAAGCTAACTGTGACCCATTTGTCACCAAATGTAGCCAAGCCAAATGAGCAGATGCAGCCTCAAGATTTCACAATGAGTGCAGTGGCAATGGATATGTCACTCTTCAGACCACAAGATAGGGTCGAGCTGCTAAATGAAACCACTTTTACTGTAGCCACTGATTACCTAAAGTTATCTAGGAAGTTGCAGAAGTTGGAGGCTAGTCTGGCTCAGGAAAAGACACATAGTGAGGCTCTGGCTACTGAGCTCAAATCAAAGAATGATGAGATTGAGGATCTAAATAAACAGTTGCAAAATACTGTTTCATGCCAGATCCATCAGGCTACACAGAGCCAAAATGCTTCATTAAAGCAGGAGCTGACCCAGGTGAAGTCTATTCTGGCTACCTTGAAGCAGCAAAAGGCCACATTGTAAAAGAAGCATCAAGATTCCTCCCAACAGGCCACACAGTTACAACAGCAACTGTTAAAGGAACAAAATAATGTTGTTGCTGTTCAGGCTCAACTACAGGCCAAGCAACAAACAGCCAAGCAATTGACCCTTGAATTGGCTAATAGGCCACAAAATGCAGGAGTGTTAAATTTGGTCAAGGAGTTATATGCATATGTATGGGCAAGAATCTCTTAGGAGATGATCCAACTCAGACCATCTTTAACCTTCCTTCTACATGCTCAGCAACTATGTGAAAAGGTGGAGACCTCAGTTCAGGCCACTCTGTCCATTGTGTCCATGAGAGTTTCTGATTCTTGATTGCTGCTGGGAAAACTTTATGACACATCTGACGAGACTTTGTTGGTAGCATGGATCAATGACAGAATGATTGCTGCCAAAAGGGTGAAAGGTTCTGAGTTGTAATTCTGCTGCAATTACATGCCAGGAGCTCCTGGATGTAGTAAAGGAGGGAGTAAAGGACATGAAGAAACATATAGAAGACTTGGTGCAGTTGGGCCTTCCTTCTCCTTTTCCTGATAGCAACACAGTCCTAATGGTTGATGAAATCAAGCCTCTGTTGCTAGCCAGACAGAATGATCAATCAGTTTTCCAGGGCCTAACAGATGCCTCATCCGTATCAGAAGTGGAAGCTGTTTTGATTCCTATGGCCCAGCTTGATTTCCAGTTGAAGGCAGCGGTTCATGTTTTACAAAGCTTTTCACATAAAGACATGATCAATCTGGATTTAGCCTTCCAGGACTTGCAGAATAAACAAGGTTTATCTGATGCTGAGTGGTCTGTGTATCAGACGGCCTTGCAGAAATTATAAGTTTACTGTATAGATACATTTTTTGGGGGATTCTTTTTTAGCAGGCTCAAAATTCCTTGGGGTCGCCATGAACTATAGAGTAAAATACTCTACATTGTTGATTTTGAGTCTCAGCAGTGCGAGTCCAATTTTTGTTTCTGAGTGTTTCAGTTTTGTAGCAACGTTTTCGACACAGCGCGGGTGCGAGGGTTTTTTTTTTGAAAATTTTCCTAAGTCCCGGAGTTCAGCGGAAGTTGCCATGTGGTAGCAGCCGTGTTTCTTTCTAAAAGTTTCCTGAGGGTTCTGCGGAAGGTGCCACGCGTTCCTTTTGAGTCGAGCGGAAGTTGCCAAGTGTCGGCATCCGAGGATCTGTTTATAAGTTGCAAAGCCCTTTTGTAAAGAAAGTTTGGCGGGCCCTTTTTAAGTTTCTCTTGGTGTGGCAGAAACCACCATGTGTCAGCAGCTGTGTTTCTTTCTAAAAGTTTCCTATAGCTTCAGCGGAGAGTGCCACATATTTTTTGCAGTGAGGCGGAAGCCGCCAGGTGTCGACACCTGTTCAAGTTTTGTCAAAGTTTCAAACGTTCATGTTGAATGTTTCTTTTAAAGAAGCGGGCCCCTTTTAGAGTTTTGGTGAGCACAAAAGGTGCCAAGTGGCAGAAGCGGAGAGTGTTTATGAAGTTTTCTGAAGTTTCACGGAAGGTGCCGCGTGTCCCATAAAGTTGCAGCAGAACGCTCCAAGTGTCGTCTTCCGCAAGTTCCTTTTGTTTTCAGCGCTAAGTGAAAAACTGTATGGTGGACCCCGCTAGTTTCTTGTAGCTTCCGCGGAGTGTGACATCTGTCACCATCTGCGTGATCCTTATGAAGCTGTAATGTTTCTATAAAGTTTCTTGTAGTTGCGGGGAGAGCGCCAAGTGGCAACATCCGCAGAGGTTTTGTAAAGTTTCTAAAGTTTCTTAGATATCTGCGGAAGCCGCCACGTCCACAGTCTCTTGTAACAGTGGAAGGCACCATTTGTCCCTTTTCTTTTTGAAGCTGCTCAAGCGCAGGCTATATGGTGGGTCCCGTTTTTGATGTTTCTTGAGCCTCAAAGTTCACTGGACCGCGACAGATGGCGGAGCCCAAGCACTCTTAGTATGAGCCACAGTAAAGACTCTGAATAAAGTGGAAAGTGCCATGTGTTTTTGGAAGGGCCGCGGACGCTGCCAAGTGTCAGAATCTGGTATTTCCTAAGGAAGAAGTAGTTTCTTAAGTGAGTCATGCAGAGGATGCCAGGTGTTTGTTTCTAATTGATCTTGAAAGATGAAGGACTTTCTGGAAAGAGGCACGCATGAGTGCCAGCTGTTTCAAGGATTTATAGTCGCAAAAGACTATCAGATGAAGCCACGCGTCTCTCTCTGATTCAAATATGTGGGGTTACATGTATCTGTTGCAGCCAATAATTTTGCAGAGTGGCTAACCATTTCTGATTCATAGAAGATCCTCTGTCAGACACTTTCAGTTAACCGCCAGTTCGGTTAGGTCGTTGGGATTTGATCATGCGGGCAATCTTTGCACCAGTTGCATGCTATAAGTATGGGTTCAGATCACTGCACTAGATATACAACATCAAAGAGAGAGAGATTTTCTGCATCACAGATTGTTAGAGAAGTTTGAGGATCTTTTGTAGTGGCCAGTAATATCATTTGCCTTTGTTCTGTTTTCTTGATTCAGAAAGTTTGTATAATTGTGCATGATTCTGTGCCTTTTATGTAACTTGAACATTAATAAAGACAGAGTTCTGTGCCTTTGCTGATATTTTCTGTGTTATTACAAAGCATTCTGATTTGTGAGCCTTTGATTCTATTCATTTTTAATCTGTTACATTGATCATGCATTTTGCTCTTTAAATGTGACTGAATCTTAAAATAGTTTCACTGTACTTAAGTGTTGAGATACAAAATTACATTCAGGCACATCACCATAATTTTAGTTTCCTTCTTAGTTACATTTGTGATTCTGTTTCATTCCTCCCCTTTTTCCCAAACACATTTTGAGATAAAGAAGAGTCAGCTTCTTTAAAATCTAGAGGTCACTCTGAAAAGCATTCCCACGTTTCAGAGTTTCCCATGTTGGTGTTGGAAACAACGCAATTTTGAACATCAACATAGATGATGGATGTTGATTGTCATTGATGTCAAAAAAGTGTGAGTTGATGATGTAGATACATCATAGTGAAAGTTAGATCATTCATGATGTGGATCATGCTTTTAGGAGTTCATAAGAGTTCACTTAGTGAACATGCTTAATGAAGTTGCTTCATGTTTCATGCTTCATATGTGAAGGTTTCATTTCATGGTCTTAAGAGATCTCAGTTCTTTGAAGAATTTTGTTACTCATCAGGATACCGACAGTGGTGTTTTAGAGTTATTGCATGTTGTATACATAATGATGATAGTAATGTGTCTTGTCTTCATAAGGTGATGAAGTTGTTGCAAAGGAGATCAAAGGGTGTTTTGTCTTCCATCATGATGTGTCTAAATGGTTTGATGTTGGATGCTCAAGATGATCAGTGTTGACATAACAAGATGCAACTATTCATGTGCTTCGATGTGTCAATCATGTATCTACTTTGGTTCAAGATGGTTAACTGAATTTAAACTATGCATTACTCATATGTCTCAAAAGCTAATATTGGCAGGTTGTTAGGATGTGGTAAGATATGCTCATGTTGGCAGGTTGTACTCATACTTGTTTTAGGATGGCTCTTCATACTGGTTTGATATGTTAATTTGATATAATTGTCTTCATGTTTCAAAACTATCTTTATCATTCTTATCTTGCATATGTTTCAAAGAGGCTGCATATAAAGGTGTTAGGCTTCACATGAAGATGTTTAGTTGACGATGTTTTAGTTGAGTTAGGTGATCAAAGTTTGAAGACCTTTCATATCATGCTAAGGATGCTTGATGAAATTATTCATATGGAGTTGCCCATATGTTTGTATGATGCTATCAGATATCTTTGATGTCTTGTGATACAAGGTTGAGATCAAACAAGGTTGCTTTGGCACTCACACAGTGATGTTGATCAGAGGTTACAAATACTAAACAAAATTGCCTTCTTTATCTTTATGTTTCAAGACCCTCATGCTTGACCTACATATCATGCTTATGAATGTCTGCATATGCCTTCAATTATCTCTCTACGAAGATAAGCCTTCACTAGAATTCAGTTGGTTTTACTAATTTTTTTTGGTCATTCTTATTAAGTTTTTAAACCCTAAATCTATTCTTAAAGACCGAATTTATTTCATTTTCTACCCATCACCTTATTAGTTTCTTTTTGATGTAACTGTTCGGTGACCTATTAGCACAGGTCATATAACTTAAATCAACGTGCTAAAGGGGTGTTATGACATCCCCTTACCGGCCCCTCCTCCTAGTCAAACTGTCTATGCCGGTTAACATCTCTTTGTATTGGGTGGCAAGCTTAAATCGACGGTGGATATTAAAAGTCAAAAAGCTGATCAATGGCTTAAATTTAAATTTAGACCTTCTATCTTGAGCACCGTCATTTCTTTGAAGATTGTAGTGATTTTTTGTTTTAAAAGCTAATTTTAGAATGTTTCTAAAGGCACTCAGTGAGATAGTCTTTAAAGCCATTTTTTAAGGAAATCCTTTCTATTTTTTAAAACTCTGTCGAGACATAAAAGTCTACAAAGGAGGAGATATGTTTTAAGAAGTTTATATACAATATTAATTCTTTTTTAAAGAGGGAGTTTATAGTAATGATTTTTTATGAAAAGAAATATTCGTTGGAGAGAATATGAACAAATGAATGAAGAGGAAAATGAAAAATCATTTCATTGTGATTTGATTTTTTTTAGGTCTAATATGCAGATTTGAAGATATTTGTAGAGAGAAAGAGAATGAATTATTGAAGGGATTAAAGATATATTCCTGAAGATATAAGAATATCAAGGGTTTTTGTAGAGGAGATTGAATATTTAGTTTGGAAGAGATTTTATTTTCTCTTACAAGGGCAGATAAAAATATATTGTTGAAGACATTCAATTTAATGAAGATGAAAATTTGTAGAAGATGAAATCGAAGGGTCATTGAAGTCATGAGAGAGTTTTTTATTGATAGGAGCAAATTGATTTTATTCTTGAAGATTTGGGAAAATGAATATGTATGGTTATGAAGAGAAGATATATATAACCTTATTTTTTTGTAGGTTCATGATTGATGAAAAATATAGACAAAGAAAGGTGTGTGTGATTGATTGCTGTAGAGATAAGAAGAATGTGAAAACATATTTTATTTGTAGAGATAATGAGAACGAATTGTAGTATGATTGCAAAGAAATATGAAGATTGAATTGAGTATGATTGCAGATTTAGGGGCTTGTATCAAAACAAAGAAATCCTCTTTATTACCTGTATTGTTTGATGGTGGTTATATTTTCTAGTGAGGCTTTATGTGCTAGTGAGGCTTGTATGTCAGTAAGACCTCTTTGTATGCTAGTGAAGCATTTTGTAAAGCTAGTGAAGCTTCCTTGGTTAGTGAGACCTATTTACAACCAGTGAGGCAATTTTGAGTGGTTTTTCTACCCCATGAGGGTTTTCTACTCCAATAATCTTTGTTTTATGATTTGCATCTATGTGTGTATTTTCTAATGTCTTACTCACAAATCTTGATTCATGCCTTTCATTATCATACCTGTGCATTTGTGTTTAACAATTTATTGATGTCTTTCTCTCACTTTGTCTTGTAAATTTAACAGTTGAAAAAAGTTAAAAGTTTTCACAACACTGATTCACCCCCCCCTCTTAGTGTTGCACTAGACTCCAACAAATGGTATCAGAGCATAGGTTGTCTATAGAAGTCTAATCATCTTGGGTAGGTCCTGAGTGTGGAGTACCATGGGTAAGTGCAAAAGAAATAGAGAAAAGAAAAATGTCAAGTTTCCTATTGATCAAAAGGCACCATCTTTATCAAATTCAAATGTTGATATACAATCAGTTGATAAAAATGAATCAAGTATTAAACTAGAGGATGAGTTTTCAGATGTTCCTTTCTTTGATGGTTAAAATTTCTCTGTTTGGTGATTTAGGATGCAAGCCTGCCTATTTTCTTTAGGATATGGTGTGTGGATGTCAGTTGAGAATGGGTATTTTATTTACTCTTTATCACCTAATGATACAAGTAACAAAGAGTCTTATGAATACAATCATACAACAAAGAAGGCTATTGTGTCTGGATTATCTAATGAAGTTTCTTGTAAAGTTATAAATTGTGAAACAACTTAGGATATATGGAAGGAGTTGATTAGAATCTATTAAGGTGATGCACTTGAAGAAGAGGACAACTTGGTATCTAAAGAAAGTGATAATAAAAAGAGACATTTGTATGAAGAAGATGAGGTTCAATATGGTTCAGAAGAAGGTAACACTATGAGTGATTATGATCAAGAATGTGAGGTTGATTTAGAAGGAGAACTCTTGTGTGCTCTAGGTAAAATCAAGAAGTACAAAAAGGAGAATCAAAGATTAGAATTGCAGCTACAATAGGAAAAGGAATCCAAAGACAAAGTTATTTCAGATTTTGAAAGAATATCTTCTGATCTTGAAGATGCTAGAAATCTGATTAATATAGATTGGAGATATCAAGTTGGTGAATCAAATAAATTAATTATCAATCTGAAGACAAAGGTTGAGGAAGCTAAGAAGATAACTGATGTAACAAAGTTTGAGTTGGAAGCTAAAACAGTTGAGTGTGAAAAGCTTGAAGGAGAAATAGTTTCTTTAAGAAAAGATCTTGAGGATGTTAGAAAGCAGTTGGAAAAGAATCTGAAGTTTGAAGAGAGCTCAAATAAGTTGCATGAGATGTTAGGCAAACAAAAGCATCATAAGAGCATAATAGGTTTAGGATATGAAGAAGGAGAGTGTTCCAAAGCTAGAGAAACTCCAAGAAGGAAAATTGATTTAACTCATCATGTTGCTACCCCCGAAGGTAAAAATAAGCGTGAACTTGAGGAGAAAACTAAACCTGAGTTTGTCAAAATGTATAATCAAAGAAGAAATGTGAGAAGAAGTGCTCTTGTAAGACAAGAATATATGTATAAGTATAATTATTCATTTTTTTGTTATTGTTATATCTGTAATCATTTTGGACACAAAGCAGTTGATTGCAAAAGGAATAGTAATCTTGTATGTTACAAGTGCAATAATGTTGGTCACATACAAAGAAATTGTAAAATGCATAGAAGGCATGATCCTACAGGGAACCATAACATAAATGCTCAAGGGATGTCAAAAAGATATTATCAGTCATTTGATAATGATTACAATATAGTTTGTTATTTGTGCAACTCTCTTGGTCACAAAGCACATAGTTGTAGAAAAGTATCACTTGGTTTGAAAAGTTGGAAAGAAAAAGAACCTATATTAGTTTGGAGACTGAAACAAAATCAAAAGAAAACAAATTCTAAACTTGTGCATCTTGACAAGTCACATCATCAGTTGCATAACAAATAGCATGGAGTAAGGGGGAGTTGTTCATGTCCTACCAAATATCCCCAAGAAATTTCAGGAAGGAGATCATTTGATATTTGTCATTATGATGACCTTGTTTTTTTATTATGTTTTTGGATTCATACATGCTAATGGTTGATAAGATGCTATTCATATCAGTCTTGTGAAATGAAGTTCTTAATGGTGTTGATAGCTATGTTGATCTTCAATGTGTGATAGTGATACATGTGATTAGTGGTTCATGTTGATAAAATGTTTAGGGATTCAATGCACAAAGAGTTTGATGATGTTGAATGACTTGGTCCAATTTGTATCTTGTTCATATCATGTTAATATTTACAAAGGTTGAGTTGTCATGATGGTGTAGTTAGTTTGTTGATGTGCAGGCTTGATGGGTTGATTTGAATAATGATTATACTCAAGGAGTTCTCATCATATGCTAGCATATATTGGCTGAGGAGGTTGAAAATGGAAGAAGCTAATTCATAGCATATGTCTCTACATTTTGATTTGCAAAGGTATTGATAGTGGTTTTGTATATATCAGATTTGACATGGTGTTGTAAAAAGTGTCATGTGCAGGAATAGGAGGATGGTCTTCATCAAGGTAGTCTTCATTCTTTATAGGGTGATCTTCATTCTTTATCATGCCAAGAAGTATGTACAGGTGTAGATTGGTTGTAGATTGATTGTCCATCTTGTAGTTTCTATCATGGAAGTCTTGGCAAGGTCATCCCTTGTGTGGTCATCATGTCATAATAAGTTGTGAATAGTATGTTGAGTTGTCTGCATGTTGTGTTTATGGGTGATGAAGTGGTTATGATATTCTTGCATGAAGTTCAAGTTCATATATGCCAGCCTTCATCTTGTCAAAAGAAGTGATCAAAGGATCTTAATGATGTCAGTTTTTCATATTCATATTCATATTGTTGTAGTGACATGAAGTGGTATTGTAGATATGCATGCATCATTCTATCAGGACAATGCTCTTTTGTGCAAATTTTATGATGTAACAGATCTCATTTTATGTATACAGAATATGGTACAGTCAATGGGTTTATAATAGTGGTTTGATGTTTGGTTTGGTGTGCCTCTCATGATGTTGCTCTCAAGATATGTGCTTCAGTTGTTTTAGGGATTTTTCAACAAGGTTTGTCATATGCTTGCTTCAGGATTGTTATCATCATAGATCATCACAGGTTCAAAGGTTAACAAGAGATTATGTCTTCAAAATCCTCATCATGCAATGTGAGTGTAAATGTTATGATTAAGTTTTAACATTTTTCAGTGGAGTTAAATGATAGGGGAATCATCTTATCCTTTGTCATCAGATGTCAAAAAGGGAGAGAAAGAGAAAATGTATCATGAATTTTTTCCATCAATGACAAAGGGGGAGATTCATGGATGTTGATTGTCATTGATGTCAAAAAGGTGTGAGTTGATGATGCAGATACATCATAGTGAAAGTTAGATCATTCATGATGTGGATCATGCTTTCAGGAGTTCATAAGAGTTCACTTAGTGAACATCCTTAATGAAGTTGCTTCATGTTTCATGCTTCATATGTGAAGGTTTGATTTCATGGTCTTAAGAGATCTCAATTCTTTGAAAGAGTTTGTTACTCATTAGGATAATGACAGTGGTTTGTCACAGTTGTTGCATGTTGTATATAGGATGATGATAGTAATGTGTCTTTTCTTCATAAGGTGATGAAGTTGTTGCAAAGGAGATCAAAGGGTGTTTTGTCTCCCATCATGATGTGTCTCAATGGTTTGATGTTGGCTGCTCAAGATGATTAGTGTTGACATAACAAGATGCAACTATTCATGTGGTTCAGTGTGTAAATCATGTCTCTGCCTTGGTTCAATATGGTTATCTCAATTTAATTTGTGCATTACTCATGTGCCTCAAAAGTTGATGTTGGGAGGTTGTTAGGATGTGGTAAGATATGCTCATGTTGGCAGGTTGTAGTCATACTTGTTTCAGGATGGCTCTTCATACTAGTTTGATATGTTAGTTTGATATGATTGTCTTCATGTTTCAAGACTATCTTTATCATGCTTTTCCTGCATATGTTTCAAAGAGGCTGCATATAAGGGTGTTAGGCTTCACATGAAGATTTTTACTTGATGATGTTTCAGTTGAGTTAGGTAATCAAAGTTTCAAGACCTTTCATATCATGCTAAGGATGGTTGTTGAAATTATTCATGTGGAGTTGCTCATATGTCTGTATGATGTCATCAGATATCTTTGATGTCTTGTGATATAAGGTTGAGATCAAACAAGGTTGCTTTGGCACTCTCATGGTGATGTTGATTAGAGGTTGCAAATACTAAACAAAATTGCCTTCTTTATCTTTATGTTTCAAGACCCTCATGCTTGACCTACACATCATGCTTATGAATGTCTACATATGCCTTCAATTATCTCTCTACCAATATAAGCATTCACAAGAATTTAGTTTGTTTTACTAAGTTTTTTTGGTCATTCTTATTAAGTCTTTAAACCCTAAATCTATTCTTAAATACCTAATTTATTTCATTTTCTACCCATCACCTTATTAGTTTCTTTTTAATCTAAATGTTTGGTGACCTGTTAGCACAGGTCATATAACTTAAATTGGCCTGCTAAAGGGGTGTTGTGACATCCTCTTATCAGCCCCTCCTCCTAGTCAAACTATCTACGCCGGTTAACATCTCTTTGTATTACATGGTAAGGTTAAATCGATGATGGAGTTTAAAAGTAAAAAGGCCGATCATCAGCTTAAATTTAAATTTAGACCTTCTATCTTGAGCATCCTCTTTGATAGGCTCGGGGACATCATTTATCTCAAGACTTCAATGATTTTTTGTTTTAAAAGCTAATTTTAGAATGTTTCTAAAGGCACTCAGTGAGATAGTCTTTAAAGCCATGTTTTAAGGAAATCCTTTCTATTTTTTAAAACTCTCTCGAGACATAAAAGTCTACAAAGGAGGAGATATGTTTTAAGAAGTTTATATACAATATTAATTCTTTTTAAAGAGAGATTTTATAGTAGTGATTTTTTATGAAAAGAAATATTCATTGGAGAGAATATGAACAAATGAATGAAGAGGAAAATGAAAAATCATTTCATTGTGATTTGATTTTTTTTTAGGACTAATATGCAGATTTGAAGATATTTGTAGAGAGAAAGAGAATTAATTCTTGAAGGGATTAATGATATATTCCTGAAGATAGAAGAATATAGAGGGCTTTTGTAGAGGAGATTGAATATTTAGTTTGAAAGAGATTTTATTTTCTCTTACAAGGGAAGATTAAAAATATATTGTTGGAGACATTCAATTTAATGAAGATGAAAATTTGCAGAAGATGAAATTGAAGTGTCATTGAAGTCATGAGAGAGATTTTTATTGAAAGGGGCAAATTGATTTTATTCTTGAAGATTAATTTTTGGAGATTGAAGATTTGCGAAAAGGAATATGTATGGTTATGAAGAAAAGATATATATAACTTGTTTTTTTGCAGGTTGATGATTGATGAAAACAATAGATAGAGAAAAGTGTGTGTGATTGATTGTTGCAGAGATAAGAAGAATGTGAAAACATATTTTATTTGCAGAGATAATGAGAATGAAGTGTAGTATGATTGCAAAGAAATATGAAGATTGAATTGAGTATGATTGCAGATTCAAGGGCTTGTATTGAAATAGAGAAACCCTCTGTATTACTTGTATTATTTTGATGGTGGTTATATTTTCCAGTGAGGCTTGTATGTTAGTAAGACCTCTTTGTATGCTAGTGAATAATTTTGTAAAGCTAGTGAAGCTTCCTTGGTTAGTGAGACCTATTTGTAACCAGTGACGTTTTTAATAAGCCAATGAGGCAATTTTGAGTGATTTTTCTACCCCATGAGGATTTTCCACTTCAGTAATCTTTGTGTTATGATTTTCCTCTATGTGTGTATTTTCTAATGTCTTACTCACAAATCCTTATTCATGTCTTTCATTATCATACCTGTGCATTTGTGTTTAACAGTTTATTGATGTCTTTCTCTCACTTTGTCTTGTAAATTTAAAAGTTACAAAAAGTTAAAAGTTTTCACAACACTGATTCACCCCCCCTCTTAGTGTTGTCCAAACTCCAACAATAGATTGATTGAGGGAGTCCTTTTTCGATGAAACATTGATGGAATATTATTGAGATGTGTGGATAAATATAAAATTCCTACAATTTTGAAGGAATTTCAGGATGGAATTTTAGGAGGACATTATTTATCTCAAACATTAGCCATCAAGATAATGAGAGCCAAATATTATGGCCCCAATTCTTTGTGGAGATGTACAAATGGTCATGAATTTGTCAGAATGGCTGATATTACATAGGAAGGAAATTAAATGCACCGATGCCCCTCAAACCTATTATAGCTAAGAAACTCTTTGCTTAATGGGGTTTAGATTTGATAAGAGTGATTCACCCTTTGTCAAGTGAAGTATACACATTTAAATTGAAAACTACTAATATTTTCACTAGATGCATGGAAGCCATCCTATTAAAGAAGGCCACAAAAGTGATTGTCATCAATTTCCTAAGAGGACCGATAAGTAGGATTTGTATTCCAAAGGTTATTATTATAAATAATATTAGAGTATTTATAGGAACATCTAGAACTTATCTTGCTTCAACGTATGTTTAATACCTAATAGTGTCATCAAATTACTACATAAGCAAATGGACTAGCTAAATCAAGTCATAGAAATTAACTAAGGATTATTAAAAGGATTGGTTTAAATTAGAAAAGGTAATGAAATTTTCACATGAAGAAAGCCTTGTGGGTAGATAGGATTACACCTAAATAGGTCATTGGGGTTTCTCCATGTAGTGCACCTCATTTTTGTTTTGATTAGTTTGGTAGTGGTGTGTTGGAGATAGACTTTATGGCTCTCTTTGATGTTAGATACACGGTTATGTGGATTATTTGATGAGACTTTATTATTTATAGATGAAATTGATTACGCTATTAGTACTGATGTTTTATGTTGTTGTTAGGCTTACTTGCAAACTCAATTGCTTATATGGAATAATTTTGTTATGAGTGTCATGTGATTTAATTGATAATGATTCTTATTTATTTGATTAGTGATTGATTAGTTATTATACCTGTTAAATAGCAAAATGATTATACAATGTGATGTATCTAATATATGTATTGGTGAGAGGGACAATATAGTATCACTCATGCATGAGTTCCCTACTATGCTACGAATCTCTCTCATGATGTGTTTGATAATGTGGTTTTATGGATTGCCAAACCTTTTGATCTAATGCAAGATGCAGGTACATGACATCGACTCCACCTAGTTTATCAGGTCTAAGCATGTCCTAAATTTAATGGAATAGTGGATGGGAGATAACATGAGGTTTCCCTTGTCAGTCAATTTTCTTATGTGGTTGAGTTTCAGTTTTGGTCTCCTCAGTTGGTTGGTAGACCTTTTTAGAACCCGTTTGTGAGACTTTGTCAATTCTTCGGTATGTTGTTGTCATTATTTAGTAGATAAGTGGTTTTGAGTTGTTTAGTGAAGTCTAATGGTTTATTTTATAAAAGTTAGTAATCGTTATGTAAGTTAGTGTCGATATTGGATTGTTTGGTTAAATAATTTAGAGATTAGTAATTAATTGATTTATGTAATAATCATAATAATAATAATATTAATGATAGTAATAAGAACAACATTAATGATAAGTTGTAATAAATAAAGTTGAGTGTCAAATTTAATTTTTGTTCGAGAGAATAAAATATTTGTTTTGTTAAGGAAATGATACTATTTCTTAGCATTTATTGTATTATGGGAGTGGGTTGTCGGGAAGATCTTAGAATCTCCTATAGTTGGAAAAATAATAGATTCAATTTTCTAAATGGGGTTGGTGGTAACGAATGGAAGTATTGGGAATTTATTTATCTGTCTATTTTAGTCCGGGGAAGATTATTAGTAAGGGGGAGAAAGATTTTTTTGGGGGATGGTTCATGCACAAGAAGAATTAGAGGAAGAAAAAGATCGAACAAGAGGAGGATTTTAAAGCTTGAGGTGGATTCTGAAGCTTGAGCATTAAAGTTCTAGGTATGTCACTATTGTTGTAAAGAGTGTATCTCTGTGTATGATCACTTATTTCGCCCTCTTGATATTCTTTGTCTAATGAATATTTCCTTTTTGCTTATTTTCTGTAATAAACTTTCCACTCGACTCGAGTGTCACACAAGGTTGCAAGCCTTTGAGTAATCTCTCATAATCTCTTACCTGATTATATTTGTAATTCTTACCCTGCTTCTGGTTTCAACAAGAACTCATTATTTTTTATGTAAACACTCAATCTCTTCCAACCATTGCATCAACTCATTAAATTGATGAGCCCTTTTAGACCTATAGCGAATCCTTCCTCGTTCACATTCCAACGGAATTTTTGGTCTTAGATGTCTCCCTTTTGCTTTCTTGTGTGAAACTACCATCTTGTTACCTGATTCTGATTCTATGTAGCAATTCTATTAGATGCCTCAAATGTTTTTATTGTTGTAGACATAAAAAATTGACCAATTGATCATTTCCCTAAATCATAAATATTCCTTAATCCTAAGATTTAATTAATTTTAATTAATTAAATCTTTTCATATCCACCCATTCCTAAGGTTTAATTAATTTTAATTAATTAATTAGATCCTTTCATTTTTACTACTCTCCCGTAAATAATAAATTAAAATCAATAAATTTAATTTATTTTTTACAACTTCAAGCGTAAAACCTCTCGTTAATAATAAAATAAATCTAACAACTTTAATTTATTATTAACCTAACACATAAAATACCTACCATAACCCTAACTACCATTTACTGAATTAAAAACCCGTTCAACTGCCTCAACTACTTCTACCCAAACCTTATAAAATCAATTGCATTCATCATTTATGACCCGAGACAACATTTACATTGGAGTTATGCTAATATCTAAGCAACCACATTTCAATTATATTCGGTAACATCTATTTTTATTTGGTTTCAATAGTTTTATCATTAATCTTTTATGTTGCTCTGAGTATAGATTTTAGGGTTTGTAATAGTTTCAAATCTTTTTTTTTGCAAAAATCTATATTCTGGTGCATACAATGGTGAACTGACGTGAAACCTCCTTCTTCATCCATTATTTTGCAAGTATATTGGTGAGCTTGTGCAAGTTATCACCTAGCATAAATCTAATGGCATCATTGATCTCAGAGTTGTTCGTAGGTGAACAAAAACATATCTTACTTTGGGTTTGAAAAAGTTGAATTTTGTTGATTTTTTTTAGTTTTTGGGCCTTTTAGCCCTCATACAGCCGTCCATTCATACCATTCTTGTTCTATTGCTTTTTCACATTGTGCTTTGTTGCTTATAATTTTGGCTCATTCCCATCTTCTTAATCTGCTTTCTTAAGCTAGCACCATTCGCCAGTAACCTCTGGTATGCATATCAAGAGTTCATTGTCACATTTAATATTAACATTTTCAACTTTATGCTAGTTGTGAGATTTGATTAAACCATGGTATGTTTTTAACTGCCACCAGTTGAATCTAGATTTTGTTATAGTTATTATGAATAAGTCATCAGTCTTTATTGCTCAACTATATAATAGTAACCTTGGACATTTAAAGTTAAAACCATAATCCCTAGAATTTGTTGTGATCATTGAATTTTGTCTTTAACTTTGGATTCTTCATCATTCAACATTATAATTTGTATTTGGCAGTTAGGTATTTGCTATGTCTTATAAGCATCCGTTACTTAAAGGGTTTTAAGTCAATCTTTAAAGTTTGTTATTAGTCTTAAAGCTTTCAATGGCTCCTCATTGTTTGTTGATTGTGTGTGCAGGTGTGAACAAGGCGTTAAACTTAATGATGGCGGTTTGATATTTGCTAGGTTCATATTTTGTTTTATAGTGGAGTTTACAGATAAAAGTGTAAACTAAGTATTTAAATAATTTAAATCATGACCAGTAATACATAGCCGATAAACTTTTATATGTGAACATTATAGCATTTGGAAAATTGTCCCTGACTATAACCAATATTCACACAATGCATTTCTTTTTCTAGGAGCGTTATAGTGTTGGAATTGTCTCATTCGTAATTCACGCTGGTAAGTTTTCGAAACTCTACATTTGTTCCTAGTGGCGCATCCCTAGAATATATATCCTCTGAGAGTTCTTGTTATCGGTTGTCTATATCAGCGTAATCTTTGAATATCCTAGGAGTGCGTGTAATCTTTGAATAAGCATTCATTTCCATGTATTTTGCCAATTACGACTGTCACTATCGATTGAAGGTTTCATTTATTTGGAGGGTGATCAAAATCTATATCCACCGCACAAATCAAGCGAATACGCTGCAATAGCACAGCATGGGAAATTCATAACATATAATGACTAAATATCATTAGATTGTTTTATGCGTAGGGTATCTCCAGAAAGCCTTTTTTGTTGCTGCAGTGCTGTAATCATAGAAAATATTGTTATTTGCTTCTAGTGAAACCTTAACGGCATGATTCAAACCATCACATGTGAACAAGGAGGTCAATAGGCGCTAGCAACTTGTTAACTACCAAGAGTAGTATTTTGTGTTAACTGTAATTACTTGAAAACTATCTATATGTGACCTAAATCTGCCCAAACTGTAAAACACAGAGCTAGCAAATAATCAGAGGGCCTATTTTTAGCCTTCGGAGGCTGTCTCATTCAAACAATCATAACTTTCTCAACTTTTGTCAGATTTTCACGTTTTTGTAGGCGTTGGAAAGAGAATTCAAAAAGCTTCACCACAATACAATCAATTCCTTCAGATTTTGAGCAGATTTGCAGGTATAATCATTTGAAATTTAGGCTTTCATTTTGCAAACATTTTAATCTCACAACATATTTAACATTTTGTGGATTTTTGCATGTCTATTCATTTTTTCCTAACATTTTTATTGCAGCTTTACGCCTGTCAAAGACAAATTTTTGCAAACTACTAATCAGTGTGTTGCAGGTTTGATTTTAAAAGGATCTAATCTTGAAACATCGTGTCTTATTTTCATAGATTAGATCACATCATAAGCAAGGGTTAAAATTAACAAGTGTTTGCGATGTCTTGTGGCTTGCAATTTTGTCATTGAATGTGTATACTCTTCTCTTGCGCCATTCAATGATCTTGAGAATCAAAAGCATTCCTTTGACATATTGTATAACCACCCACACATTTGGATTTGTAATTAAAATGAACCCCATGTGAGTGTGAGGCAAAGGCATTGTGTATGCTCCTTGCATTTCATGTGATCTAGGAGATCAAAAACAACGTGTTTCCTTGCTTTTGTTACCCTTTAGAGTGGGCCTTCTCTTGAAACACATCCGAAAGGAGAATTCACTTGTGAACCCAAGTGGGACTTTCATCCGGCCCGTTATATAAATTGAGCATAAGGTGAAAGCCAACTCTAACCAATATTAGCGCTCACCATATAGTGCTAGCTCGAATGGGGGCATACCTTAGTGTATATTAAAACTCCTATTAGGGTTAGTTAGAGCCTTAAGTGACTTGCTGGATGGTCGTGGGGTGCCGGTCCCCTAAATATTCACTATGGACCTTTGTTTAGCGGCCAAAAACCCTCTACTTGTTGATACAAGAGGAAACTTTGATAGTTGTCACACATTTTTGTGGCTTATGGCAGAGATAGAAAGGTACCTCAGGATCTACGCATCCTAGGACCTGGAACTTGGTTTGCCTGAGAAGTGAGTGCACTATAAGGGGGAGCCCGTGCCCCAAGTTCCTGGAGTTATACACCATAAGTAGGCGCGGCTGGGTAAAACCAAGTGGGAACTAAGCAAGTATTGTCCTTTCCTAGCCTAGGATCGTGCATGTTTACAAGTGTTTGCAAAATATCAAGGTGTCATAAAAAACAACCAATCAAATTGTGTGTCTTATATGATTGATGTGTGTGCTTATTTGATCATCATTACCATTACAACTTGTCTCCTATATCATTAACTTGGCTTTCAGAATTGAGAACCTTTGATCCTTGTGTCACATCTCAAGTGGAACCTTGATACTTTGAATCATAAGAAGCTCTCTCAATTGATCATTCATCCATATCCATTCCCAAAATCTCTTTCCAATAGTGGACTCCCATTATCCTATTGATCATATATCAACATCTAAGTCATCAAGAGACATACCTTTTTCTAATCAATCCAATACTGATCCATTTGCTTAAGAGGCCCTGACCATTCTTAAGTTAGTGTATCCTTGCCATCTTATCTTTTCTACTCAATAAGCCCTAACTTCCCTTGAGTAGAGGTGGCATTTTAATCTCCTTTTTATCCTTAGGTGTATCATAGCCCTGAGTGTTTTAAAGGAGTCCCTTATCCGTATCCAATCCTAAGGTCCATTTGGTTTCTTTAAATCATTAGTTTGACTCTATTCTATCTTAAATCAAACAATTCGTATCCACGTCTCAATCTAATCCATATTATTTATCCCCACTTTTGGAATCTTTCATATCATCCATATATATCCATCTGAGAGCTTTTCACCATTCCAAATTGTCATCTATTTTTCATGGTTACTACCTGTGCCCAAGCCAAGTAAAACAATATGGAGTTCACTCCTCAAAAATGGCAACCTCAATCCTCAGGATTCCTCGAAGAAGAGCCAATCCATGATCAAATCAATTCATCTCAGTAAAATCCTAGTTGATCATCATATTTTCATAATGATATATTTGGAGACCTTTCAACTTATGTAGGCGTTTGAGATGATGTATCAGACCAACTAGTTACTCCCAAAACTCCTAAATCCACACATGTCTATACTGAAATGAATCCAATTACACTTTAACTCTAACAAGATCTTGAAACTTTACAACTTCTTCATCTCTTCATGGATCATGATCCTGATTACTATATGTAATATCTTTATGATTGTGGAGCTAGAGTCCCTAATGATATTTATGAGAGATAAAAAGCATGAAGAAAAGAAGAAAAAGCTAAGGCCAAAGCTCAAACTAATTCCTCTATCCATCAATCATTTTCAACACCTATGTTAAATGTGTTCGAATCTATCTTATCTATCACATCACCACAAAATTTCACCTTGGGGATACCACAAGATACCTCTATTCCTACAATCCAACCTCTCTCTTCCTATCAATCATTTTCAACACCTATGTCTATCTCATCACACACTTACACATTGAGGATACCTCCAGATTATTCTCCTCCCGTGATCCAACCTATTCATTCATCACTCACACTTTCATCATTTCCTTCATTAGGGTCATCACTTACACCCCCATCAATTCCACCATCAGGAATCTCACAATCTATCCCTGTAATTCAACCCATTCAGTCATCACTCACACCTTCATCACTTCCTTCATTAGGGTCATCTCTTGCAACCTCTTCCATTTCACCATTAGGGATCTCACAATCTATCCCTATATCTTCTATACCAAAAACCTTTAATATTCCCTCATCTTGATTAAATCCCAATACAACTCATGTTTCCATACCTCAAACTTCTTCTATCCATGTCCATCACATCAACACTCAACCAACCTAGGTATCTACTTTCATACCCTCAACCTCATGAAACTATAACCCAACCAATGTCTCATCCTCAAAACTCGTTGATCCCCAAATCTTTTAGCTACAACAAAAACTCACCCAATCACACCAACAACTTGCCCAATCATTACAACAAAATTTGAGACTCCAATCAGCCCAATGATCCCAATCATCGTTACAACATTAAAATCACCCACAAACATCACCCCAAACACAATTACACAATCAATCAATCACCACTCCACCTATTCAAGATGAAATTAAATGAATCATCGATAATTAGATTGGTGTTTGACAAAAGAAATACTCATTTGAAGAACTATACCCTAATACATTTGACAAATCATTAATCATGGTACCTTTTCCTGCAAATCTTGAAATACCAAAATTTGACAAATACAAAGGAAAAGGTAACCCTCGTGATCATATTTGTGAATTATGTATCGCATGCATGGAATTTAGACATGAACCTACATACTTAATGAGACTTTTTCCTAAAAGTTTGGCTGGCTTAGCCCTTGAATGGTTCTCACATCTCCCAAAAAACATCAAATCATTTGAACAACTAGTGGAAGAATTTGTCAAGAATTTTGCCTACAACATTAAACAAGACACCTCCATGCAAGACCTTTATAACACTAAAAATAAAGGAGGGGAAACCCTTGCTTCTTTCCTACAAAGATGGAGGCATATTGTTAGTCGACTTCCTTGCCATATTCCTGAGAAACAACTGGTTCCAATTTTTGTGCAAAATCTTATTCAAGACCCAGCCTTTCACTTACAAGTGCAATGCTCTGATTCATTTGAAGAAATCATGACAAAAGGCAAGATGATCGAAAAAACTCTTATCAACAAAGGTCTCATTAAAATTTACAAAGACAATCACAATCACGATTCCAATAACCACAACAATGGTAAATCCTGATACTGGAATCAAAACAAGAACATTGTGAATGATAGAATCACTGATACAAAACATGTTCAAAATGTGTAACACAAACCATTTATCCTCAATTCTTCATCAACTCATAATACACCTCGAGATCGTCCACCACATATACAAAAGAAATTTACCCTTCCAGGACTGAGACCACCATGCATATTTTCAGACTTAGCAGAACCTCTTGAATCAATATTTTAGAAACTTAAACAAGAAAACATGATTGAACTTCCTAAAATTGGTCAACCTTATGATGACAATCGACCAAAACCCCGTTGGTTCCGAGAAGATAAATATTATGAGTACCACCATGTCAATGGGCATACCACTAATTAATGCATGAGACTGAAGCATTATGTCCAAGATCTCATTGATCAAGGAGAGATAGACATAGATCAAATACCTCATGAGTCTCCCAATGAGAAGCTCAAAGCCTACCAAGAACCATTTCCTCCACATGGGTAAAAAAATAATAGAGCCAATAATGTCGATAACACATCACACCATGAAGTTCCTTACAACTATAGCAACCATATCTTAGTTAGCCATATTGAAGCTTCGTATCCTTCTGTCAATGTTATAACTATTAGAGGTAGAGCTCCCGAGTGTGATGTCACTACCCTAAGAGGTTGTATCATTGTTCAGGGAAATCCTCCTTTGTCTAATCCCACAAGACCTCCCATTTCATCCCATAATACCATGAGACCTCCTGTTTCATCCCATAATGTACCTAAATATAATATCCTGGATTAATTGAAAAAGATGCCTGCCCAGATCTCAATCCTAGAGCTTTTAAGAATGTCCCCCCAACACAAACAAATCTTTGATAAAGCCCTTATAGAATCTCAAGTACCAGGTGATATTGATGTAGATCAATTCCAAGCTATGATGGGGGCTCTTACATCCACTCCTCGCCTCATCTTCACAAAGCCAAAAAAATCCTCTCTAGAACATTTCCATAATGAAGCACTTCATCTAGAAGTTATTGTTAACCAACATATCGTGAAAAGGGTCCTGATAGATGGTGGATCAGCTTTGAATTTATGTACCCTCAAATCAATAAAACAACTAGGATACTCTGATGAGAACATTGATGAGAAATATCAAATTACGATCAGAGCTTATGATGATGGAGAAAGAAAATCGGCAGGCACAATTAGACTCCCAATCAAGGTTGGTCCTATTACAATGGAAACTACATGTCAGATCTTAGATCTTGATCTCCCCTACAACATTCTCTTAGGGCATCCATGGATTCATGCCATAAGATCCGTACCTTCCACATACCACCAATGCATAAAATTCCCATTTAATGATTGTGAGATTACCATACAAGAAGACCCTCACCCATTTCAATACTGCAAATGATTGGAGGGCCCTTATCAACATCAAAATTATTCCCCAACTAATGAAGTTGCCAAACCATCATCAAAATACATTGACCCATCCACCCTCACCCCATCTTCATCATCCACACCATCCACTTTCCGATCGGAGATCAAGGCTATGATTAGTGATAAACACGTGGGGGAGTACACTTTGTTTCATATCAATGAACTTCCTCTTTCACCTAAGAGATTTGGGCAACATCATCAGATTAATCATGTCTTGGTTACTCATCCGCAATTGAAAAATTTCAAATATTGGGTCCAAATGATTCAAGAAACCATTGAGGAAGATATCTCTAAATGGCTCTATAGTGAAAAACATGAACAAAAACAATTACCATTGAGTATATATCACAGAGTTTATCCCATCATTAAAAAGTTGGGCTATACATAAGGTTAGCTTGAGCAAAAACAATAGGGAATCTTAGAGCCTTTAGAGTTTCATCGCTGACCTAAGCATGCTAGGATAGGGTTTGGATCCACTAAGCGTGAGTCACCCGATGTTGAGTTTATCTTAGATGAAGTGGCGCAAGCTTTTCCCGCAGTTGAGTCTTTTAATCGAAACACTTTCATAGATCCTTTTGAAGTGGTCGCCGATGTCTTCGAGGATAATTCCATCTATACCATCACTTATTCCTTTGATCAAGCATCTTCCTCATCCACCCCATCCACTTAATCTCATTCACTATCCCTTGTTTATCCAGATCTCATTGACTGGGACCAACAAGGACCTCCTATCCTTGATGTCTTTGAAAATGATGAGGCTATTGGTGAATTTCTGGGACTTCATACTCATCTACCTATCAGAGATCACAAGATTGGCTACACTATTGAACTACACTCCAATGCCTACTTTGGGGAATCCATTAAATTCCTTAGTCAGAAAAATAAAAATATAAAAATAACATGCCCTAGTGAAAACCACTTTGTGGCACTTTCGGATGATAAAATAATAAAAATAAAAGACGTATCCAATGGTGAAAACCTCTCTGAGGTGCTAGAGGATGAGGAATTTAACCTTCCCAAAGTGGGGGCACACCAAGAAAAGTCCACCATACTCATAGAACAGACACAAGAGATGAATCTTGGAACTACAGAAGAACCCAAGATCACATATGCAGCAAAGTCACTGTCAGAATTTGAAACTCGGGACTTCAATTCTTTTTTTTAGAAAATAGGAAATTAATTTTGCTTGGTCCTATGTGCATATGCCAGGATTAAATCCATCACTTATAGTACATCATTTAACAGTCCATCCAGGAAGAAAACCAGTCAAACAAAAATTGAGAAAGATGCATCTCAAAATTACGTTAATGGTCGAAGGATAGTTAGAAAAGTTGTTGGCAGTTGGTTTCATCAAACTGATAGATTATCTTGAATGGATCTCAAACATTGTACCTATAGCCAAGCCAAATGGAACCATTAGAATTTGTAATGATTTTAGAGACATCAACAAAGCTTGTCTGAAAGATGATTTTCCGTTACCAAACATTGATATCATAGTGGATCTGACAGCAAAAAATGAGATGTTATCATTGATGGATGGATTTTCTAGGTATAACCAGATTAGAATAGCTGAAGAAGACCAACATAAAACCTCTTTCATTTGTCTCTGGGGAACATATTGTTGGCTTGTCATGTCTTTTGGTCTAAAAACTGCCAGAGCCACATATCAAAGAGCAATGACTGTTAACTTTCATGATATGCTTCACAAACAGATGGAAGATTATGTAGATGACATACTTGCCAAATCAAAAACTAGAGAGGGTCACCTATACATTTTGGAAAACATTTTTGATTGTCTTGAAAATTAAAATGTCAGACTAAATCCTAAAAAGTGTGTATTTGGAGTAACATCTAGAAAACTCTTAGGTGATATCGTGTCCAGAAGAGGAATTGAAGTTGATCTGGCAAAAGTCAAAGCTATAATGGAAATGCCTCCTCAAAATTTAAAACAACTCAGATCTTTGCAAGGAAAATTACAATCCATATGGAGGTTTATTGCTCAGCTTGCTGACAAGTGTCAACCATTTACTCACTTGTTGAAGAAAAACACACAATTTATCTAGGATCAAAACTGCCAAGAAGCATTCGATAAAATTAAAGAGTACCTGGGATCTCCTCCTATGTTAGCACCACCTATTGATGGAAAACCCCTTATTTTATACATCTCAACAACATCAGTAGCATTAGGGGCACTTTTAGTACAAAATGATGATAATGGTAAAGAACGAGCAATCTATCATATCAATAGAACTTTGGTGGGCTATGAACTGAATTATTCACCTGTTGAAAAGGCATACCTCACAATTGTCTTTGCATCACAAAATCTTAGGCATTACATGTTGAGTCATCAAACTAAGCGTATATCAAAGATTGACCCTCTCAAATATCTACTATCTAGAGCAGCTTTAACTAGACGTATGGCAAAATGGGTGATGATGCTTAGCGAATTTGACATTGAGTACATTGATAGAAAAGATATAAAAGGACAAATAATAGCAGATCAATTGGCAGAAGCACCTGTAGAATCAGATCATCCAATGGTAATAGAATTTCTCGATAAATCAATTTTGGACATAGAAACTATTCCCTCTTGGCAATTATATTTTGATGGTTCTCATACTCAACGTGGCTCTAGAGCTTGAATACTCTTTGTTACTTCTGAAGGCGATTATATACCAAAATCATTTCACATTCAATTTCCATGTACAAACAACATCACCGAATATGAAGCACTAATCAAAGGATTGAAATTGGCTATAACCTAGAATATCAAAGACTTACAAGTTCATGGGGATTCTCAACTAGTGATCAAGCAAGTAAACAACAAATATTAGACAAAGGATGAAAAGTTAATACCATACAAGAAACTAGTTGATACATTCAAAACATATTTCAACAAGATCACATTTGAATAGATCTCAAGGCTTCACAACAAAGCTGCTGATGCTATGGCCACAATTGGTTCAATAATAGAGATGCTTGGAAATGATCACAAAATTGAATTCCTGATAGAAAAGTTGTTTATACTAGCTTTCGATATCCCAGAATCAGAGTTGGTATGTGATATTGTTGGTCCTAACTCCACTTGGTTCAATGAGATCTACCATTACCTTCACAGCCAAATCATTCCAAATCCCAACGTCGCTCCTTCATTCGTCATTCTTCCCAATATGTCCTCCTCGGCAACATGCTTTATCGAAGTTCACTAGATGGTGTCTTGCTTAAATGTCTTAACCCAGAAGAAGCCCAAACTACCTTGCATGAGATACACGAAGGCATCTATGGTGGTAATTCTAGTGGTCCTTCCTTAGTCAAGACATTGCTTCACATAGGATACTACTGGCCTACTATGGAGCAAGATACGCATGAGTTTGTCAAGAAATGTGTACCTTCACAACAACATAGTGATCTAATTCATTCACCCGCACAAGAACTGCAAACTATCACTACTCCATGGCCGTTCTCACAATGTGGGCTTGATCTCATTGGAAAAATACATCCACCCTCCTCAGATGGTCATAAATTTATTATCACTGCTACCGAGTACTTCACTAAATGGGTTGAAGCAATTCCGCTTACTTACATAACCTGAAAACAAATATCTAAGTTCATCTTCCATTATATCATTTGTCACTATGGTATTCCTCAAGCCATAGTCATAGATAATGGTCGTCCTTTTAAGAACCAAGATGTCAAAGAGCTTTGCAACAAATTCAAGATCCAACATCACTTTTCCACTCCCTATTATCTACAAAGCAATGGTCAAGCTAAGGCAACTAATAAGACAATTTTGAAAATCTTGAAGAAAATGGTAAACGAGGCTGGTCGTGATTGGCACTTGCAACTTCATCCCGCTCTTTGGGTTTATGGAACTAGTATCCGCACTCCTATTGGTGCTACACCGTATTCCTTGGTATATGGTTCAGAAGCTATTTGACCCATTGAGATTGAGTTCCCATCCTTGCGATTATCCTTACAACACTTGATTTTAGATGACAAATCTCATCTGTCAAGATTAGAAGAGCTTGAACTGTTGGACGAGAAGCGACTTACATCTCTTAATCATCTAAAAGCTTATCAAAATTGCCTGCGCTGAGGTTACAACAAGAAAATGAAGCCTCAAAAATTTGAGCTTGGAGATCTTGTTCTACTCGAAAACCAAAGAAATCTGGTTGATCGTGCAAAGAAAGGAAAGTTTGAACCTAACTGGTTGGGACCTTTTGTCGTAACCAAGAGTTATGGATTAGGAGCTTACCAACTTTCCACTCCAGAAGGTCAACCTTTGGAAGAGCCTATCAACATAGCCCATCTCAAATAGTTCTATACTTGACTTGGGGTATCCCAGTTAAAAAAAATAAAAAAATCATTTCATCCAATGGTGAAAACCACTTCGGTGGCGCCCTAGATAAGTACCATGGTGAAAACCTGTTCGCAGGTGCCATGTGTAGAATTCAATCTATCCCCACCATCCTTTAGGTAGCTTTTTCACATCACCCATCCCTCAATCATCCATCTCTGATCCATAATAAAATCTGTCCTCCCTTCAGCGCCCATCCATATCTTTCCATACACATCTACTCAGTGTCATCTCGTCATAATGTATTGTCTTGCCATCTATTCTACGTTCTATTATCACTAGCCTTTCCATTAGTCTTTTCCCATACCTTCACTTGCTCTCATCCTAGTATTCTTTTGTCTACTTGTGTAGGTTTATGTGTCTTGGTACCTTTGGGTTCCTCATAATCAACTCTTGAGTTCATCTATATTTCTAGTCTCACGCAATTCCATAATAAAGTTTTTAGCACCACATCCACATCCTTCCCCTCCATCAAATCATTCAAATCATAAAAATACAAAAGTCAAACAAACACAAACCAATTTTTGACGCACTCACACATTCCAAGCCATATCTCAAAAAACACTTTGAAACTCTTAAACAAAACTGCGTAACTCAACACCTAGCGATTTGATCTTGATCACAGTCACTAAGTTGTAGATTCCCTAGGCCAAACCATCCTTTATTTACCTTGCCTTATCCAGGGATATATTGTTCCCACAACATGTACTTCTCCATTTCTCCTATTAATCTTTGGCTTGAGATATTACTATCTTTATTACTTTTGTCTTCATTAAATCTTTTGGTTCTTTCTTTTCCTTTTTTGTCTAGGGGCAACATTGTGTATGCATGCTTTGCTTATTTTGTTTGCGTGTGTTGACTCATTATTGTTTTGTGTCTGTTATTGGTCCTTGCAACATACCTGCCACACCGTCATCATGGTCTTTCATATCATGGTGCCATTAGGCATATGCTTGCTTGTGACTTTACTCCTTTCTGTATTTGACACATTGTCACCCTGGTCTTTATACCTTGGTGCATAATGTTAGGTGCTATATCAAACATTAGGTTACTCAAAGTTTAATCAGCATAACTCCATGCTCCTTCCCTTCATTTCCTTTTTCAAGAATCTATCCATCTCCTTCATCCCTGCATAGCTTCTTGAGGGGGCATTATTCTACCAATCCTTTATTTTCTTTTAACCCCATCCGTTCCAATTCATTTTTTTTTAACCCCATCTGATCCGATCCAATCCAACCCAACATCTGAATCAAAAACCTATGTTTTAATCTTCTTTGAAATGACATCATTTCGCAACATCGTCTCAAAGAGGGGCAAAATGTAGACATAAAAAATTGACCAATTGATCATTTCCCTAAATCATAACTATTCCTTAATCCTAAGATTTAATTAATTTTAATTAATTAATTAGATCCTTTCATTTTTACCACTCTCTTGTAAATAATAAATTAAAATCAATAAATTTAATTTATTATTTACAACTTGAAACCTAAAACCTTTCGTTAATAATAAATTAAATCTAACAAATTTAATTTATTATTAACTTAACCAATATAATACCTACCATAACCCTAACTACCATTTACCGAATTAAAAACCTATTCAACTGGCTAAACTACTTCTACCCAAACCTTATAAAATCAATTTCATTCATCATTTATGACCCTCGGCAACATTTACATTGGAGTTATGCTAATATTCTGAGCAACCACATTTCAATTATATTCGGTAACATCTATTTTTATTTGGTTTCAATAGTTTTATCATTAATCTTTTCTCTTGCTCTGAGTATAGATTCTAGGGTTTGTAATAGTTTCAAATCTTTTTTTTTTTGCAAAAATCTATATTCTGGTGCATACAATTGCTATTCTGAAAAGTATGAAAATATATTTAATAGATTAGTTTAATGTAAATGAAAGAGAATCGAACCATGCTTTATCCCTAATGGATTGCCATTTAGTAACAGAGCCTAAAACATAATTTTTGGCTACCTAGTCGAACGTCTTATCATCATCGATATCATTTAGCCTTCGGTTAGCAACTTCTCTTGGCAAAATTGATCTCAATTGGGTCAATTTAGCACTCAACTTCAATTCACATTTTTGTCAATAGATGAATTCATTTCTGGATAGGGTGATTTGTCAAATCCTTGTGTAGCCTATCTGCATAATTGTTGCATCATCTATCTTTTAAATCATAACTACCTCATAAGGGTGTGGTCATTAAGAGTTTTAGATGAACGATCTCATTGTAGAGGTGCTTTGGCTTTATCATCAACTCACTCATTATTCCTAACCCTGCAATAAATAAATCAGCCTTTTGGGCCTTTGACATAAAAATTTAGTCAAAAATCATATCTCTGGCAATCATAAACCATCTGCTTGGCTATAAAATCCCATATACTTGTGAAACGTATTAGATATCATCTATGGCCTCTATCTTTACGCACCTTCAATTTCTGAGGATGGTAGTGGTGTGATTACCTTCTTAGCTACCTGGCATTTGTTCCAGCTCATTGGCGGAAGAGTTTAATCACGCCAATATTCTCCTAACATTTCTTCTTGTTTCTAAATCTTACTACATTTTTGGTAGCCTCAGTAGAGGCACCGTCCAACCTAGCAATCTCTAGTAAAGCAAACCCCTATAAGTATTAAAATTTCAAACATTTCAAAACCGGTCACAAGTTCCTTATGGCATTCATATGGCATACAATTTAGTAATGGCTTTTGAGTCCATAGGATGATGTATATATCCTTCCTAGAATAGATTATTTGTTACTGTTTAGAAGTTTCTATTTGTTTGATCAGAATAACTAGTAGGTTACTTTGTATATTAAATATTAAGAAATTTGGATGAGTCTCAAATAGAATTTACCATATTAAACTTTAACTTTGAGTAGGTAGTAATAAGTTGTTAGGTTATGGGTGCTAAAATGATTTGTTTTTTTTTATTTGTTTTGTTTACTGAAGGTAATTGAAATTATCAAAAGAATAGTATTAATTAATCCATAGTTATGTTAGAAACAAACTTATTATCTCATTAAACTAGCTAATTTAATTATTAAAATTCTTAATAATATATAGGTCATGAAAGTTAAAACTTTTCTTCATCTTGCTTTAGTTTATAGTAGGTCATGGAAATAATAAGGATTCTTGCACTTATCAAGTAAATAATTAATATATTTATTTAGATCAAGTTTTAAGGCAGTTATAATGATTGTCATATTACATTAGCAAGCTATCATTTAACATTGAGCAATTTCGTTGTATTAATGATTTCATTGAATTATGTTTATAGGTTAAACCTAAATTTGGAAATTGATTGTGAGTTGTGTCCCATTACAACAATAGTGCCAATAACCTTTCCTAGTGGTTTTAGGAATTGTATTATCTTGCTCTATTTTATTCTTTTGATTTTTGTCTTGCCCCAGAGGCTAGGATGTTGTCTATGAATTTTGATTTGGTTTAAGTTGGGATCATTGGTAAGAAAATGTCTTGGATTTTGATATTTGGAATTGATGGTTTCAATTATATGCAAGAGGAGAGTTACCTTGCGAATATATTGTGCTTTTGTCTTGGTTTTTTTTTTTACAAGGCTAACTGGGAGTATGTAGAGGAGTGGCTTTCATAGTGGTGCCGATACCCAAAGTGGCTGCCTGGATAACCCTATGAAAGTTGTAATCAAGTGAAAACCTAATAAATTAACCTAGGAGGGGTGGGTAGTTAACACATTAAATAAGATGCATGGATACCTCACCCATTCCTATAGTGCTTATTTAGGATAAGATGGGACAAGAAGGCTTGGTTCGCATGATCGACTCCTTGTCTTCATGAAAGGATAGTCAATTCCGCATGTGTCACCCTATGGGGCCGGTGCCTAGAGAGAGGTTGCCAGGATAACCATAGATGGGGGCCAGCTTCTAGAGAAAGATAGCCGAGATAACCCATGCTAAGACCATGCGATGACACTCTTCCTATTGCAGCACAATTGTTCCTCTTATGTTTACCTTTCGTTCGTTGCCTCTAGAATAGTGATGAGCCACTGTTGGTCAGTGTTTTTAGTGTTGGTATTTGTATCTTCTTATTTTTACCTTTTTGATGTTTTCTTGCGTGACCTCATTGTTATCTCCTAACTCGGGGGGTGGACCTTAGGGTTCCACATGGTTAGGTGGATGAGCTTTAATCCATTAGTATTCTAGCTTCACGATTCGTGGGGCATATCTCTACTATTCCAGTTTGCACCTATTTTTAGAGAATGCACATGTATTGTTCTGGTTGGATCTAGATTTGTGTATGTATATTCTTCATGATGTAGTTTGATGTAATCTGATAGGGAAGCCATGCATTTATGTAATCATGTAACATGATCTCCTTTGTACCTGTAAACATTATTAAAAGTGATGTAAATTTTCCATACTGTAACAAATCTTACTAGTGGACACTTATGATGAATTGTGTTGTTATGGATTTATATTTAAATTTCTTAATGTAGTTATGTTCCCTAGAGATGTTAGTTGGTTAAATGGTTAAATTGATATTAGTCATAATCTTATCTAGTGATTAGTTTTTTTTTGTTTTTTTTTAATTCCGCATTTTAATGCATAATATAACCTAACTCTCTAGGGTTGCATGATGGGGCAGTACATCTGGTATCAGAGCCAGGTTTAAACACTGGGTACTCTGGTTATGATTGAGCCCATTATGTGACCTAGTGTTTAAACTCTGTAGATTAAATTCTCTCCCTATTTTTTCCCTCACCATGTGTTTTGAATGGTCCTTTGATGTTGTGTATATGTGTAAGTAGATGCCTAAGGGTAGAGGTCGAGGTCGTGGTAGAGGTAGAGGATGTGGGAGAGGTGGTGGTGGTACACCTCCTCCCAGTTCCTCTCATGGGAGTTCTCAGGAAGGTGGGGGTCAGAATATGAACAATCAGGGTCAACCAAGAGGGGGACATCAGGTAGATCATCCAGAGGCTAGAGAGAGAGAGAGATCATCTAGAAGGAGAGAAATGATAGCTAAACAAGAGGCCACCTTAGCCAGTCATATGAGAGATTTTTTGAGGGTACGCTCTCCCACTTTTGATGGATTTGGTAGTGGGTTCAAGGCAGAGACCTGGTTACTAGATTTGGGTAGGTGTCTTACCATGCATCTGTATGGTAGTAACACCAAGGCTAGATGTGCTATCTTGCATCTCAGAGGTTTTTCTTCTACCTGGTGGCAATTAGAGGAGTAGACGTTGCACTTAGACATTAGTACTATTTGTTGGGAGTTGTTCTTAGAGAGGTTTAGAGCTCGCTTCCTGTTGGATCACTGGAGGCAGTGCCGCACAGATGAGTTTCACGAGTTAATACAGATGGCCATTTCAATAGAGCAGTATGAGCACAGATTTTATGAGCTGAAGCAGTATGCAGGCATCAGAGATGATGAGGCTATGTTAGTACAACACTTTATCAGGGGCTTGAATGCTTGAATTAGTGGAAGAGTTCATGTTTTTGAGCCTAAGACTATGGAGGTAGTAGTTAAGAAAGCTCATTTCATGGAGGAGAATTTGACTATGGCACTTGGAGGGCATGCAAGTGTGCATATTGGTAGTTCACCTTCTACAAGCTTCGGTTCTCATGGTGGTCATACTCAGGCATCAAGTTCTCATAGATGATATCATCCACCCTCAAAGGGTGGACAATAGCAGCAGTAGTACTCTTAGGGCAAACCAAAGAATTCTTAGCCTCAGTAGGGTAATAGGTTTCAAAATAAGAAGAACCGAAGTTGACAGCGAGCTAGACATAATCATGTTGATCAACTAGCTCAGAGCACATAGTCTGCAGTGAGCAGAGGGATTTATCAGTAGCCTAATGCTTTTTAGAGTGGCGGAGGATTTGGTAGAGGAATAGGGTGTTTCTCTTGCAGCCAACAGGACCACATTGCTAGACAGTGCCCTCAGAAGTTTGCTTGAGGATTTAGACAAGGACCAATAGCTTCAAATCCTACTGTAGGTGATGCAGGCAGGTCACATAGAGTTTTTGCAGCAGTTGATAACCACCAGGCAGAGCATCAGGGCATCATTGTGGAGACTTCTGGTTTGATGGGAGGTATTATTTTTTTGTTCTTTTTTATTCTAGTGCTTCTGATTCATTTATTTCTCCTTCTCTTGTGGAGCTTTGTTGTTTAGCAGCAGCAAAGCATGATGTTAGGTGGTAGGTTGAGTTAGCCTCTGGGGCTAAGGTCACAGTTGAGACCCTAATGCATGGTTGTGAGTTGAGGATTGGTCCTTTGTCTACCACAATATATCTTCGCATCCTACCCCTTGGTTCATATGATATAGTATTCGGTATGGATTGGTTAGGTGCTCATCGGGGAATGATAGATTGTCGACATAAGTTAGTGAGGTGTGTGGATGATTCTGGTAGAGAGGTAGAGGTGGTTTGTATCCAAAGACCTATCTCCTTGCGTATGATCTTAGCTATGCAGCTGAAGAGATGCATGCGTCAAGGATGTCAGCTTTTGGTAGTGACAGTTAATGACTTAGAGATGGAGGAGAGTCAAGTGACATCTCTTGATGATCACCCACTTCTTAGGGAGTATGTTGATGTATTTCCTAGTGAGATTCCATGGATGCCACCTATTCATGACATAGATTTTAGAATTGATCTTGTCCCTAGCGCAGAACCAATATCACGAGCTCCATATAGAATGACCACTCAGGAGCATAAGGAGCTTTGATTATAGTTGGACGAGTTGTTAGTCAAGGGATTCATTCAACCTAATGTTTCTCCATGGGGAGCACCTGTGATCTTTGTGAAGAAGAAGGATGGATCTCTGCGGCTATGTATAGACTATCGGCAACTTAATAAGGTGACCATGCAGAATAGGTACCCTTTGCCATAGATTGATGACTTATTTGATCAGATTAAGGGGGCTAAGGTGTTTTCAAAAATTGATCTTAAGTCAGGATATCATTAGTTGCAGATCTCTGAGGCAAATGTTCATAAGATAGCATTTCACACCCGTTATGGACATTATGAGTTTACTATTGTACCATCAGGTTGACAAATGCACCTTCCATATTCATGAGCCTGATGAATGGTGTTTTTCACACTTGTCTCGACAGGTTTGTCCTTGTATTTATGGATGATACATTAATTCATTTGAGGACTATGAAGGAGCATGAGGAGCATTTGTGTCAGGTGCTACAGTGTCTAAGAGAAAATCAGATTTATGCTAAGTTGGCAAAATGTGAATTCTTTCAGACAGAAGTGAAGTATTTGGGTCATGTTATTTTTGGAGAGGGATTTGTGGTGGATCCTTCAAAGATCCAAGCTATTATAGATTGGCTTGCACCTACTAATGTTTCTAAGGTTCACAGTTTTATGGGTTTGACAAGTTATTACCACTGATTTGTTTAGGGTTTTTCAAGAATAGATCACCCCATTACTTCTCTTTAGAGAAAATGGAAGAAGTTTGTTTGGTCAGAGTAGTGTCAGGCAACTTTTCAGACCCTTAAGAAGTGGTTGACTAGTGCACCTATTATGGCAGTTCTTGATCCTACTGGGGACTTTCTTGTATGTATAGATGCTTCTTTGGAGGGTTTAGGAGCAATTTTGATGCAGGATGGTCGCGTGATTGCCTATGAGTCTTGCAAACTCAATAATCATGAGTTGAACTATCCCACGCATGATTTGGATTTGGTTCTAGTTGTGCATGCTTTAGTGAGGTGGAGACATTTTCTTTTGCGACATCAGTTTGAGCTACATAGTGATCATCGTAGTTTGTAGTATAATTTTTTTACGTAGCCAAACTTGAATGCAAGGCAAAGGCAATGGATGGAGTTATTGTGTGAGTGTGATTTTGAGGTGAAGTATATCCAGGACAAGGAAAATGTAGTAGCTGATGCTCTTAGTCCTCAGAGCATGAGATTTTAGTAGTCTCTCTTACAGTGGATTTGAGAGGTTAGATACTTGCAACACTTCCTACCAATAGTTGGTATCAGGAAGTGAAGTCTGAGGCTGAGTCAGGTAGACCTTTATAGGTTAGATTTACTAGGTAATCCCTTGATTCAGATGGCCTTTTGTGATATTTGGGTCGTATTTATGTTCCTAGTTCTGAGGGTCTTCGTTCCCTGATCTTGTAAGAGGCACATCGGGCCCCCTATTTAGCTCATCTGGGTGTCAAGAAGATGCATGCAGATCTTTGTTAGCTGTATTTATGGAGTGGCATGAAGAGGGATATTACTAATTTTGTGTCAAGATGTCTTGAGTGTCAGAGAGTGAAGGTAGAGCACCAGCACCCTGCAAGTCTTTTGCAGCCCCATCTTGTTCCAATATGGAAATGGGACATCATTTCTTTGGACTTTATAGTTGGGTTACCGGTATCCTCCCATTGACACAATGCTATTATGGTCACTATGGATAGGTTGATGAAGGTTGCTCACTTCTCTCATGTCTTCTCATCTTATAATGCTTCTACGGTGGCAAGAGTATTCATGGAGGACATAGTCAAATTACATGGGATTCCTCATAGGATCATCTTTGATAGGGATCCATTGTTTACTTCAGCCCTTTGGACTTCCTTACAGCATACATTGGGGACACAGCTGAACTTTAGTTCACCATACCATCAGGAGACCAATGGTCAAACCGAGAGCGTTAATCAGGTCCTTGAGGATATTCTTAGGATGTATGTTATGGATCTGTAGAGCCATTGGGAGGACTATTTGTACCTGGTGGAGTTTGCATATAATAATGGTTACCACAGGTCTATTTGTATGTCTCCATTTCAGGCTTTGTATGGTCATCCTTGTTGGACTCCTCTGAGTTGGGATCATCTTGAGGATAGAGTTCTTCTAGGACCGGATATGCTTAGAGAGATGGATCAATAGGTTGAGTGGATTAGAGAGCATATGGTGGTAGCATAGGACAGACAGATGAAGTATGCAGATGCTCATAGGGTCGATCATTAGTTTTCAATTGGGGATCGAGTGTTCTTCCATATGCAACCACGTAAGAGTCTGATTGGTTACGAAAAGGGCTCTAAGCTTGCACCACACTTTGTTGGCCCATTTGAGGTGTTGGAGAGGATCGGTCCTATTGCTTATCATCTTTCTTTGCCACCTAGTTTATCACACATCCATGATGTGTTTCATGTTTGTGTACTCAGACCTTATTATCCAGATATTGCTCATGTTCTTGATTGGAATGCTCTACAGGTAGAGGATGGGTAGCTAGCTTTGGAGCCCATAGGCATTTTGTAGTACGGGAAACTCGCACTCAGGGGCAGAGATGTGGAGAAGGTTAGGGTCCAGTGGGATCCTAATGATGACAGTTCTGCTACCTGGGAGGATGCATCCAGGATGCGGGACTTATATCCCTACTTATTTGCAGGCTTCTAGAAGTAAGCCTGATTCATGGGGGGGAGGATGTAGTGCCCCTCATTTTTGTTTTGATTAGTTTGCTAGTGGTGTGTTGGAGATAGACTTTATGGATCTCTTTGATGTTAGATACACGGTTATGTGGACTATTGGATGGCACTTTATTATTGATAGATGACATTGATTATGTTGTTAGTACTCATGTTTTATGTTGATGTTAGGGTTACTTGCAGACTCAATTTCTTATATGGAATAATTTTGTTATGAGTATCATGTGATTTAACTGATAATGATTTGTATTTATTTGATTAGTGATTGATTAGTTATTATACATGTTAAATAGCAAAATGATTATACAATGTGATGTATCTAATAGATGTATTGGTGAGAGGGATAGTATAGTATCACTCATACATGAGTGCCCTAGTATGCTGCAAATCTCTCTCACAGTGTGTTTGATGATGTGGTTTTATGGATTGCCCAACCTTTTGATCTGATGCAGGATGCACGTACATGACATGCACGTACATGACATTGACTCCACCTGGTTTATCAGGTCTGAGCGTGTCCTAAATTCAATGGAATAGTGGATGGGAGATAACATGAGGTTTCCCTTGTCAGTCAATTTTCCTATGTGGTTGAGTTTCAGTTTTGGTCTCCTCAGTTGGTTGGTCAACCTTTTCGGAACCCGTCTATGAGACTTTGTCAATTATTCGGTATGTTGTTGTCATTATTTACTAAATAAGTGGTTTTGAGTTGTTTAGTGAAGTCTAATGGTTTATTTTATAAAAGTTAGTAATTCTTATGTAAGTTAGTGTTGATATTGGATTGTTTGGTTAAATAATTTATAGATTAGTAATTAATTGATTTACGTAATAATCATAATAATAGTAATATTAATGATAGTAATAAGAACAATATTAATGATAAGTTGTAATAAATAAAGTTGACTATTGAATTTTTGTTCGAGGGAATAAAATATTTGTTTTGTTAAGGAAATGATATTATTTCTTAGCATTTATTGTATTATGGGAGTGGGTTGTCAAGAAGATCTGAGAATCTCCTATAGTTGGAAAATTAATAGATTCAATTTTCTGAATGGGGTTGGTGGTAACTGATGGAAGTAGTCAGAATTTATTTCTCTATCTATTTCTTAGCAGGGAGAGGAGGAGGATTCTAAAGCTTGAGGAGGATTATGAAGCTTGAGGATGAAAGTTCTGGGTATGTCACTATTGTTGTAAAGAGTGTATCTTGTATAATCACTTATTTTGTCATCTTGATATTCTTTGTCTGATGAATATTTCCTTTTTGCTTATTTTCTACAATAAATGTTCCACTCGGCTCGAGTGTCACAGAAGGTTGCAAGCCTTTGAGTAATTTCTCATAATGTCTTACCTGATTACATTTGTAATTCTTACCCTACTTTTGGTTTCAACAAGAACTCATTATTTTTTTTGTAAATGCTCAATCTCTTCCAACCATTGCTTCAACTTATTAAATTGATGAGCCCTTCCAGACCTGTAGCAAATCCTTCCTCTAGTCGCATTCTAACTAAATTGTCAGGATCAGATGGCTCCCTTTTGCTTTCTTGTGCGAAACTACCATCTTGTTACCTGATTCTAATTCTATGTATCAATTCTATCAGACACTTCAAATGTTTTCATTGATATTCTGAAAAGTATCAATATTTAATAGATAAGTTTAATGTAAATGAAAGAGAATCAAACCATGCTTTATCCCTATTGGATCGCCATTTAGTAACGGAGCCTAAAACAAAATTTATGGCTGCCTGGTCGAACGTCTTATCATCATCGATATCATTTACCCTCTAATCAGCAACTTCTCATGGCCAAATCGATCTCAATTGGGTCAATTGAGCACTCAACTTCAATTCACATTTTTGTCAGTAGATGAATTCATTTTTTGGATAGGGTGATCTGTCAAATCCTTGTGTACCCTATCTGCATAATCGCTGCATCATCTATCTTTTTTTCATAATTACCTCATAGAGGCATGGTCATTAATATTTTCAGCTTAACTATCTCATTGTAGAGGTGCTTCAGCTTAATCATCAACTCACTCATTATTCCTAACTTTGCAATAAATAAATCAGCCTTTTGGGCTTGACATAAAAATTCAATCAAAAATCATGTCTGGCAATCATAAACCATCTTCTTGGCTATAAAATCCTATATACCTGCGAAACGTATTAGATATCATCTATGGGCTATGTTTGTGTGCACCTCCAATTTCTAAGGATGATAGAGGTGCGATTACCTTCTTAGTTACCTGGCATTCATTCCAGCTCATTGGCGGAAGAGTTTAATCATGCTAGTATTCTCCTAATGTTTCTTCTTGTTTCTAAATCTTACTACGTTTTTGATAGCCTTAGTAGAGGCACCGTCCAACCTAGCAATCTCCAGTAAAGGGAACCCCTATAAGTATTAAGATTTCAGACGTTTTAAAACTGGTCACAAGTTCCTTATGGCATCCATATGGCATATAGTTTAGTAATGGCTTTTGAGTCTATAGGATGATGTATATATCCTTCTTGGAATAGATTATTTGTTACTATTTAGAAGGTTCTATTTGTTTGATTAGAATAACTAGTAGGTTACTCTACGTATTAAATATTAATAAATTTGGATGAGTCTCAAATAGAAGTTACTGTATTAAACTTTAACTTTGAGTAGGTAGTAATCAGTTGTTAGGTTATGGGTGCTAAAATAGTTTCTTTTTTTTTATTTGTTTTGTTTATAGAAGGTAATTGAAATTATCAATAGAATAGTATTAATTAATCCATAGTTATGTTAGAAACAAACTTATTATCTCATTAAATGAACTAATTTAATTATTAAAATTCTTAATAATATATAGGTCATGAAAGTTAAAACTTTTCTTTATCTTGCTTTAGTTTATAGTAGGTCATGGAAATAATAAGGATTCTTGTACTTATCAAGTAAATAATTAATATATTTATTTAGATCAAGTTTTAAGGCAATTATAATGATTCTCTTATTACATTAGAAAGTTGTCATTTAACATTGGGCAATTTCATTATATTAATTATTTCATTGAATTATGTTTACAGTTTAAACCTAAATTTGGAAATTGATTGTGGGTTGTGTCCCATTACAACAATAGTGCCGATAACCTTTCCTAGTGGTTTTAGGAATTGTATTATCTTGCTCTATTTTTTTCTTTTGATTTTTGTCTTGCCCTAGAGGCTAGGATGTTGTCTACGAATTTTAATCTAGTTTAAGTTGGGATCATTGGTAAGAAAATGTCTTGGATTTTGATATTTGGAATTGATGGTTTCAATTATATGCAAGAGGAGAGTTACCTTGCGAATATATTGTGCTTTTGTCTTGGGGTTTTTTAATTTTTACAAGGGTCACTAGGTATATGTAGGGGAGTGGGTTTCATAGTGGGGCCGGTGCCCAAAGCGGCTACCTGGATAACCCTATGAAAGTTGTAATCAAGTTAAAACCTAATAAATTAACCTAGGAGGGGTGGACAGTTAACACATTAAATAAGATGCATGGATACCTCACCCATTCCTATAGCGCTTGTTCAGGCTAAGGATGGGATGAGAAGGCCTTTTTGGCATGATTGACTCCTTGTCTTCACGAAAGAATAGTCGATTCTGCATGTGTCACCCTATGGGGCCGATGCCTAGAGAGAGGCTACAAGTATAACCATAGATGGGGGCTGACTTCATGACAGTCTTCCTACTGCAGCATAGTTGTTCCTCTTATGTTTACCTTTTGTTCGTTGCCTCTGGAGTAGTGATGAGCCACTATTGGCCAGTGTTTTCAATGTTGGTCTTTGTATCTTCTTATTTTTACCTTTTTGATCTTGTCTTATGGGACCTCATTGTTATCTCCTAGCTTGGGGGGTGGACCTCAGGGTTCCACATGGTTGGGTGGATGAACTTTAATCCATTGGTATTCTAGCTTCACGGTTCATGGTGCATATCTCTTCTATTCTAGTTTGTACCTATTTTTAGAGAATGCACATGTATTGTTCTGGTTGGATCCAAATTTGTGTGTCTATCTTCTTCATGATGTAATTTGATGTAATCTGATATGGAAGCCATGTATTTATGTAATCATGTAACATGATCTCCTTTGTACTTGTAAACATTATTAAAAGTGATGTAAACTTTCCATAATGTAACAAATCTTGCTAGTGGACACTTATGATGAATTATGTTGTTATAGATTTATGTTTAAATTTCTTAATGCAATTATGTTCCCTAGAGATGTTAGTTGGTTAAATGGTTAAATTGATATTAATCGTTATCTTATCTGGTGATTAGTGTTTTTTTTTTAATTAAATTTCTGCATTTTATTGCATAATTTAACCTAACTCTTTGGGGTTGCATGATGAGGCATTAGACTCCACATTTCCTTAATAGGGGAGGAAATAAAGCCTAAATCTATTATAGAATCTAGGAAATTATAGGTATAATTAAATCTACAACAATTTGCTTAGATTTACCAAAATTATACATGTATTTGATAAAAATAGTTGTAGACATATCCTTTATGCATGGCATAGTAGGGGTTTTTAGGCTATTTAACCAAAAGATAAATGATAAGGTAGAAAAATAAGTTGCAAGGCTAGTGAACCACAAGACAAATGATAAGGTAAAAGTGATATTGATAAGTAGGTAGACTTAGGAAACCACTAAGTTCTTGAAAAATTAGTGCAAAGGGAATAAGATTGTTTTGCAAGAATGAACACTTTAAGAAATCCTTGCTTGAATAATGTAATTGAGGATCACTATCATCATGGATCAACATAATTATGAAATCTATGTAAATGTTTAAATAGATTTTACTAAAAATGGAGATTGATTTGAGAACACTAGTTATATGCATATTCTCAATATGCATGGAACAATAGAGGTTACAAGGATGATCATCTAGAAGATAATCGATAAATTAAAATCCTTCTTAATAAATAAATAAACCTAAGAAACCACTAAATGGGTTAAAAAGTTCTAGACATGAAATAAAAAAGCTTTGAAAGAAGTGGAGACTATGAGAATGTTTTTCTTGAATAAGGGTTATGAGTATCCCTTTCATCATGGATTGATGAAATGTCATGTACTAGAAGCTATTAAAGAAACCAATAGAATTATACATGATCATATTGGTCGATGTCTTTAATAATGATTTGTTACACAACCAACTCTCAGGAATGAGTAGATTAAGAAGAGGAATTGGCAACAGAATACTAATACCATCATAGGGCCAAGACCTAATGTGATATACTATTTGATAAAGGCACTTTATGCATGATAAGTTAAAATGTGCACGATAATAGGATCTTTATATGAAATAAATTGATATGTACTCAAGTAAATATAATCATATGCCATGCAATATGTCTCACTCTCAAGGATATGGTTTCTAATGGTGATTTAAATCACCTTATACTATAAATATGAATTCACATATAAAAAGTAAAAATGAATGTTGATGATTAAAGAACCTAAATATCCCTTCTTAATGGTAATATTATAATCAAATACTAAATTGTTAACATTATAATATAACATAGTTTCCATATCAAGCTATCTAGAGAACATGTGGGAAATATCCACTACTTGGTGGTATTAATACATCTTAGTTTCTCCATGCATTTGGTAGATTAACTAAACCTAAAATTTATGTATTATCTATTACCATTATATTGTGATGTACTTTTCCTTTCTAACACAAGTCTAAATCCACCTTAGAGTGTAAACAACTACATAAAAATTAACAAATTCATATACGTTTGATATTTTACTAATTTATAGGAAAGATATTTTATTTGTGTTTTCAAAGAGGAAAATATCATTTGGAAATGCAACTTATGTGATTCTACTTTTAAAAAAATAAACTTCCATAGGACACAATTCTTGTTTTCAAATTTCCACAAAATAAGGAAAAATGTAGAATATTATGTATGATTCAATACCTCTTAGTTTTTTTATATAATGATTGGTTCATATCAACCTAACATGTTTTATTTATAGGTTTGAGTTCTTGGTGATAAATTAATCTACATGTATTGTGTTAATAGTAAAACCTATTCAATAGACATCTTAACATTATGTTGCCCTATTATAGTCTATCCAAATTTAGGCATACCATATATTGCTTTCTAGTATATCATAAAATGTGCTCATGGTTCATTGTACAGTTGTAAACACTAACATTAATAAATATTATATAGATGGAACCACTGATTCACTTGATTGGGGAGAAACAACAAATGTCTTTTCTTGGGATATTTTGGATGTCAATGTATAAATAATAAATTTCTTCTTCCATAGTCATGTTATTGAAGATAATATCAAGGAAATCCTAGGTAGGGACTTTGTGGAAGAGGTAGAATGTCATTGGGTGAACTCATATATCTCATTCATGTTTGTATTTAATATTTTGGTGATAACAAGGGATAAGGAAATGACCACAACCATGGGGAATTATATATTTGGGAGAAGAATTGTAGAGACTTAGAGGCTACCATTAGTATGCACCAATGATATAAGGTTTCCTTGCCCACCACAAAGAAGGAATTTCATGGCTTAGAATCCATTAGATGTGTATGTGAGATTGAGAAACATCTCCTATCATGAGCAAAGTGAAAGGGAGAAAGGTACGCAGAACACACTTCCTACACCAACCTAATGAGGGGAATAGTATGCAAAATCTTTTTAATCCTTATAATTGCAGAAATTTTAAACACATAACATAAATATTACAGCAGAAACACAACACAAAAAGAGAGTGACACAAGATATATCCTGGGGAAAAGCTTTTCAGGTAAAAAATCCCACACTCGAAACCCTGCACAATGTATTATCAAAACAATGGTGTGCTTACAATACACTTGCAATGCAAGTTCTTCCAGGGGTCTTTAAATGTTGTTTCTAGAGTGATTCCGAAAGCATAACAGTACCTATAGAAGCACTATGCAACTGCAACTCCAAAACAATGCATTATATAGAGTTACAAGGCATAAACATGAAGCTTCTAGAGATGGGCGTCCATCTTGGCCACATGGCCATTTTCCCATATCAAAGGGCACTTGTCCAAGCTGCAAATACCTCTCTTACATTTGTCATACATAGCAGATTTGACTTCCCAAGGTTGGAGTGCTCCAGGCTAAAAATAGCTATGACAGATGATCTTACGCAACTTACAGCTATCATAAAATATGCCCAACATAACAACCTTAAATGTTGTCAGAGAATCCATCATACAAGGGTAAATATAACATATTCCTCTTACAACATGTCATAGCCCAAATTCCTCTTACAACATGTCATAGCCCAAATTGGGCGCCCAAGGATGCCTTCTCCACATGCAAAGATATTTTACAACACTTGTCTTCACTTGTCTCTCGAGAACCTCTATACTTGTCTCTTATGAATAATAGATTCTGTCATATGGAATATCCTCTTCCACATACCACAAGATTCTGACACATGGCATATTAGTGCAACCTCAAATAGGACACCTAAATCTATGTGAGTTTGAATTGACCGTCCAAGTCACATTCCAAGTAGGATGACATGTCACAATGCCACCTCAATTAAGTGACCAAATTGAATCTGCAAGTAAATACAAAATTAGGCAATAAATAAATACATAATTAAATAAACAATGCTAGGAATTTACAAAGGTTGAGACACCTTAATTCCCAACATTCTCCCACTTGTCGAACACCTTACAAGAGCCAAAAGAATGACAAGATTTAACTACTAGGGGCCAAGAGGCCCATAGACTCTGAAAACCATCTAAACATTTCTGTGCCCACAAGTTTAGTCAATGCATCTGTAACATTCTTCAAAGTGTCTACTTTCTCCAATATCACCTTTCCATCTTCTAGCATATCATGAACAAAATGATACTGAACATCAATGTACTTTTTTCTAGCATGTAAAGTAGGATTATTTGCTAAGCAAATCACCCTGATTGTCACAACAGATAGTAATATGTCTTGCATCAAAACCAATATCTTAACACAACCTCTTAAGCCAAATGGCTTCCTTACAAGCATGAGTTGCTGCCATGTACTCTTCTTCTATCATGGAAAAACTAACCAGAGGTTGTCACTTACTCATCCAACTAATAGCACCACCAAACATGATAAACACATAAGCACTAGTGGATCTCCTATTGTCAATGTCACCTGCCCAATCAGAATCCACAAATCTATGAATACTCATGGAATACTGAGGTCCTATAGGATAACCATGATAGCACAAGGAATACTAGGAATTACCCCTCAAATATCTGAACACTCTCTTCACTGTATCCGAATGCACCCATCCAGGATTAGCCATAAATTGACTAAGGACTCCCACTGTTTGGGCAATGTCTGGTCTTATACAGGCTATAGCATACATCAAGCTGCCAACTGCACTAGCATAAGGTACTCTACTCATATCCTCCATCTGAGAATGAGACTTTGGACAATCATTCATAGATAACTTTGTCCCCAATGAACTATGAACACATAATGGTCTACAATCTACCATGCTGAATCTCTCCAACACAGTCTTCACATACTTACTCTGGCTTAACCAAAGTTTTCTATTTGCTCTATCTCTTTTGATCTCCATCCCAAGAATGTACATGGCTGCCTCTAAGTTTTCATTTCAAACTGTTCTGATAACTAAGACTTCAAATCAGAAATCGTATTCTTACCATTCCCAATCAGCAACATATCATCAACATACAATGCAATAATGAGAATATCATCATTGTCAAAATTGTAATACACACAATGATCTGATTTTGATCTCATAAATCCAATGGACAACACAAAGGTATCAAACTTCAAGTACCACATCCTAGGAGATTGCTTCAAACCATACAAAGACTTCTTTAACTTACAAACCAAATTTTCTTTACCTTTCACCACGTAGTGCTTAGGCTATGACATATAAATTTCTTCCTCCAAGTCACCATGAAGGAAAGTTGTCTTCACATCCATTTGTTACACTTCTAAGTCATAATCTGCTATAAGAGATAACATGAACCAAATAGATGTCATCCTTGCAACAGGAGAGAAAATTTCACCATAATCAATTCCCTCCACTTGTGAATACCCCTTCACAACCAATTTGGCCTTATACTTCTCAACACTATCATCTGCTCCAAATTTCTTCTTGAACACCCATTTGCATCCAACAGGTTTTTGTCCATCAGGAAAAGGCACCAAGTCCCAAATTTTATTCTTTTCCAAAGAAGCCATCTCATCCTCCATGGCCTCCTTCTAAGAATCTCCATCTTTCATGTCCATAGCCTATGTCATAGTTCTAGGCTCATCAATGTTAGTAATCAAGGCATAAGAACAACTAGAATCTAGCAATGTATAACCAAACCTTTTAGGTTGCTTCCTGATTCATGTGGACCTCCCCAAAGGCTGAGGTGGAGGTTCTACTTCTTCTAAAATTTCAGAGGTGTTAGAGCTCTCCTCATCATCAGGTCCAATAGAATCTTTCAGTTTAATCTTCTTAGGGGTAGAAGGAAACTAAACAACATCCTCTTTCTTTTCTTTTTCTTTTGGCTATAGAACAACAGGGGAAGGTATTAACTCTCTGAGAAAAACACTTGTGCTATATGACACTTTTTTAGCCATAGGATCCCAAAACTTGTACCCTTTCACACTGACACCATAGCCAATGAAGCTACACTTAACTGCCTTGTTCTCTAATTTTGACCTCTTCTCCTTAGGCACATGTACATATGCCTCACAACCAAAAATGCAAAGATGTCTTAATGAGGGCATCTTACCAGACCACACCTCCATGGGTGTCTTATCAACGAGTGTTGAGGTAGGAGAAATGTTAACCAGGTAGCAAGCAATGGCTATAGCTTTAGTCCAAAACTTTTGTTTGAGGCTCGTACAACTAAGCATACTCCTAGCCCTTTCCATCAATGTTATTTTCATCCTTTCTGCAACTCCATTTTGCTGCGAGGTATAAGGAGTTGTCTTATGTCTTTCAATCCCATGCTCTTTATAGAACTTGTTGAAACCTATGAAACAAAACTCACCACCGTTATCAGTTCTCAAACACTTAATCTTTTTACCAGTCTAATTCTCTACAAAAGCTTTAAACTCTTTGAACTGACTAAACACTTCATATTTACTTCTAAGAAAATAAACCCATATCCTTCTACTGTAATCATCGATGAATGATACAAAATATAATAATTTAGAAATCTAAGGAACATTCATATGACCAAACACATCAGAATGAATAAGATCCAAAACACTAGAAGACTTGTGAGAACTAGAGTAAAACTGAAAATGGTTTTGCTTTCTATATATACAATGTTCACAAAAGTCAAACTCGAGATTACAATCATTTAACCCCTCAACAATGTTTTTACTTTTCAAGTCTCTAAGACCCTTCTCACCAATGTGACCAAATCTCTTATGCCACAACATTGTCTTCTCAGTAGGGAGTTTCATTTCGAAATCATGAACACCCTTAGGTACCCAAAATGCACTACCATCTGAGGTTGAAGCAACACATTTCTTCGCTGTTGGTTCCAATGGTGAGGATGAGGAATATGAAGCTCTTTTCTCTGAAACAGAAGAACTATTGCACTAAGTAGTGCAAGCATCCAACTAAAATAGAGTACCTCTCTGAATACCCTTACCAAGCACCATAGCTCCTCTTGTCATTTTGCATCCTCCACCTGAGAAATCAACCTACACACCTGCATCATTCAATTTGCTTAGAGAGAGTAGGTTTCACGTTAAACTAGAGATGTACATCACCCCATTGATCCCCTTCACTCGTCCATCAGGGAATGAAATCTAGACTCTTCCACAACTAACTATCTTCAGGTGAGAGTCATCATCTAGGTACACCTTCCCGTCATCAAAATCTTCATACTTTGTGGACCAACCTTGATGCGAGGTCATGTGGAATGAAGCACCAGAGTCAATCAACCACACATCTTCTAATGCATGGGTGGCCAGGGAAGCAATTAAAGCATCACCATCATCTTGAGATTTGTTAGAATCTGAATTGAAGGTGGTTTTTTTTTCTTCTTCTCCTCCTTGCACTCCTTTCGGAAGTGCCCAGTTTTTCCATAGTTCCAACATACTACCTTGGACTTTCCAGGAGATTTGGATCTCCCACAGGATTTGGATTTGCCTTTTTCAACTTTCTTGTCTTTCTTTTTCCCTTTCTCTTAGGGTCTACCATGAACCGCAAAAGCCTCCTTTGCCAATTTGGAAGACTTTCTCCACGTCTCTTTAGATAATAGTGAAGACACCACTTCATCCATCTTGAAGGTGGTTTTAGTACTCCCAATGGCTATAACAAGGTGGTCCCACAAGTCTAGCAAAGAACAAAGCAAGGTCATGCAATGATCCTCCTCCTCCATCTTTACACCAATGGATGTTAACTGTGCAACTAGCATGTTAAAACCATTCAAGTGATCTACAATTGATCCTCCATCTGCCATCCTTAGAGAATACAACTTCTTCCTTAGGAATAACTTGTTTACCAGGGATTTGGCCTATTAAACATCACCAACTTTCTTCTATAGCTCTTTCATGATCTTCTATTCAGGAAAATTCAACATGATGGAATCAGCTAAACAGAGTCTCACAAGACCCTTAGCTTTACAATCTTTGAGATCCCATTCATCTTGAGGCATTGCTATTGGTTTTGTGCCAAAAATTGTTTCCCATAGATCTCTGTCAGTAAGCATGTCTTCCATTTTGAGTTTCCACAACTCAAAATTCCTGCCATTAAACTTTTCCAATTCTATTATCCTGGATGTGGCTACCATTTTTTTTCTACAAAAATATTTTAGAATACTCTACACAAACTCTCACTCAATTGAAGATTAGCTCAAAAAACCCTACCCAACAACTAGGATCAAAGGCATGATCAAGCTCTAATACCAACTGAAAGGAAGCAATGTACGTAGAATAGACTTCCTACACCAACCTAATGAGGGGAATAGTATGCAAATTCTTTTTAATCCTTACAATTGCAGCAATTTTAAACACATAACATAAATATTACAGCAGCAACACAACACATAAAGAGAGTGATACAAAATATATCATGGGGAAAACCTTTCTAGGTAAAAAACCCCACACTCCAAAACCTCCACAATGTATTATCAAAACAATGGTGTATTTACAATACACTTGCAATGCAAGTTCTTCCAGGAGTCTTCAAATGTCATTTTTAGAGTGATTCCGGTAGCATAACAATACCAGTACAATCACTATGCAACTACAACTCCAAAACAATGTATTCTATAGAGTTACAAGGCATAAGCAAGAAGCTTCTAGAAATGGGCATCCATCCACATGGCCATTTTCCCACATCAAAGGCCACTTGTCCAAGCTACAAATACCTCTATTAAATCTATCATACATGTCAGATTTGACTTCCCAAGATTGGAGCGGTCAAAGCTAAAAATAGCTATGACAGATGCTTTTACGCATCTTACAGTTGTCATAAAATCTTTCGAACATAACAACCTTGAATGTTGTAAGAGAATCTATCATACAAGGCTAAATATAGCATATTCCTCTTACAACATTGCATAGCCCAACTTGGGTGCCCAAGGATGCCTTCTCCACATGCAAAGATACTTTACAACACGTGTCTTCACTTGTCCCAAGAATCTCTATACTTGGCTCTTACGCATCAGAAATTCTATCATATGGAATATCCTCTTCCACATAGCTCAAGATGCTAACACATGGCATTTATTAGTGCCACCTCAAATGGGATGCCAAAATCTATGTGAGTTTGACTTGACCATCCAAGTCACATTCCAAGTAGGATGACATGTCACAATGCCACCTCAACCAAGTGAGCAAACTGAATGTGTAGGTAAATACAAAATTAGGCAATAAATAAATACACAATTAAATAAAAATTTTAGGAATTGGCAAAGGTTGAGACACCTTAATTCCCAACACAAAGGAGGTGGCTCCATGTAATGGTTTCTAATAGGCAAGAAAGAATTCTATGTTTTAAAAATGGATGCCATGGAGCTATTTTTGTTTCTCAAAAAATATATTAGAACATGAAATGTTTTAATGTGTCAAAGGTAGAAAAGGCCATTAAGTTCCTTTTTTGATGCATTGGGTTAGTAAAATGCCTTAATGGTTCATATGGGTCAAAGATAATAAAGCTAGAAGATGAAGGTTAAATATATACAGTGTAATGATATGCTATTGCTGTCTCTTTACATAAGAGTATAGATAATTTTGTCACTATTTGGCATGTTGGTTAATGCTGCCACTGATAAAAAAGATATACTAGAAAAATGATTTTAGTTTTTAAGTTTCATGGCCTATATTTTCAATATTTTATATATATAACTATAGTGAAATGTATGAGGTTAACAATATCCCTTGATAATAGGGGCATATCACATATGTAAAACATTTTTTATATTATATATTATTTTTTGGTATAATTATATTTTGAGATTCTTTCTATCTTTTTTAAAGATAAAAGTTAAATTTGTGTCCTAAGAATGTAAATCAACTATAATGTATAATGAAAATAGTGTCATGAGATTATATCATGATTTGTCTCAATTATTTTCTCCAACTATATTAGGCGTAGTTAAGAAATTCCCATAGACAAATGTAGGTGTATGCTTAATATTAGATATTTTATAAATGAGACTCTAAAGTGGTTTAGTTCAAAAATTATAGAAATTATGGGCAAAGGATCTAGTATTGACAACTATCAAAGGTAACATTTGGAGCCATACAAGTCTCAAATTTCTTGTGTTCCATTCCACTAGCTAGGTTTATGCATTGTGATGATTATAGTTATAATTTTGGTGGGTTTTTATTTGATAAAAGAGATTAGTTATATTTTTTGGTGATTGTGAAAAGATGACTAAATCAATATATTAGGTCGATAATTATTTATAAATCTTAGCTTACTTATTTAAGGTTCCCAACTCTATAGGTATTTATTCAAAAATTAAAAATCAAATTCATATACATAATTGTAAAATATACAAAATAACAAGATACATGAAAAGAAAATAGTGTAAGTCTATGGAAATTCAGGACTAAAGTAGGGTTGAAAGTGGCAACTTTTTTCTTGTACTATAACTTGGATGAGTAACTCAAGATATGTATAGTCAAAATTTGATGATAGGATAAGAACAAGAATTGTATTATTCCAAATATAGTTTCTAAACTGCTAAGTATTTGTAAAAATGGTTAAGGTCATTTGGTGAGTTTTCATTTGTCATTTTCTTGTCATTTTCATCATTTTTTGAGCATGTTTTAGTATGCTAGGGTGTGAAGTATGGTCACCTCTTTAACTAGGAAAAGTCACCCTTGGAGATTCATCCTACCATTCTAGGTTGATCCTAGAGATCAACTCTGGTAAAAGGGGTGACCTAGCTAGAAGTTTCCTAGATGAAATTTTAGGAATTTTGATATTTTTGACATTCAACTTTATTAGTTTTTGATACTAACTTCTTCATTTATTGCAATTTTCTACTTGATATATGATTTTTTTGTTGAAGGTTTTGAATGTTTTATGAATTTTTCGTGATTTTATAAATTGTTAAAAATATAACATGTTATCCTTTATGCTTGACAGGACATGCACATTAGGTGGAATATAACTTGTGAGCAATTTTTGTTCATGGAGGCCCTTAAATATTTATCCATTGGAGATTGTTCTATCTTGAAGAAGATAATATTGGACAAAATAGCTCATGTTCCTATTGTACATCCTTCTTCCCACATATGTTGTGATATATTGATGTATTGGAATGCTAATCAAAACATGTTCTGGTCTCTTCAAATATCTAGAGGGCTGACAATCACTTTGTACAATGTTTACCGTATTCTAAGAGTTCATGTTTGAGGTGAATGACTTGTGCTCCTTGAGATAAAATTGGAGAGAGATTGTATTTTCTTGTCCTCATCAGAATTAACCATCATGAAGATCATCTTGGTATCCAACTTACCTCAATCCCTAGTCTCACTATTCTTCCCTTGTGGAAGGTTTTGTTAGAATACAAAAGAAAACTTAGAGGGGGCTGAATCAATTGTATGTTAAAAATTTAAACCCTCAAAGCAATTTCAAACATCGACCACTTATAATGCATTAGTAGAATGTAAACATATGAAGCATCAATGCAAACACATCCAAACACATAAAAACACTGGGTTTACGTGGAAATCACAACAAGAGAAAAACCATGGTGAGGATTAGAACACAATATATATGAATAAAAATAATGAAAATCAATAGGCTCATTGCCCAAAAGAAAGGCTCACTACCAGAGAAAGGCTCACTGCCAAGGGCTCACTACCCATAAGAGAGAAGAAAGAAGAAGACTGTTATAGAGAGATTCACTATCTCAAAGCACTAGGAGAGATCCACCGCTACCACTCCTTGCCATCCGCAACCTTTGCTTCACTGCCCCCAACAACTTCTAGCACATGAAAATGTAGACACCTTCTTCTCACTACATTCCAAAGTTATAAACATTTAAGTTCGCACACAACTTCACTACCCTTGATTATCATTCATATATTCTTCTCTACTTTGCTCCACTCATCTTCATCTTGCATTTATACCATCTACAACCAATACCTATCTCAATTAGGTTAGTCCTAATGAAGTGTGTGCGTTACACACATGCAATATCACTTATGTCAAAACTAAACACTTCTGTGGTGGAAATAAGTAAAAGTAGACCATGTCATAGGATAACCAAGACTCAAATCTATATCACCAAATAGCTTATCACATCCACAATCAATGAGGTACCTCCACAAATGGCGCTGGTAAGCCAAGTTGGCCAAACCTGAGCTAATGATCATATTCACGCTTCTCCAAGTCTAAGAACATAATGCAGACCAGAGAGAGACACTTCAAAGCATTCACACACCTTCCCAAAATACTCATCATCATCATAAACTTCTACAATACTATTAAAACTGTCTGAATCAAAGAATGTCATCATTATGCACATGAGGACACACTATTACTGATCACCAACACAAGAACTAAACTTGTGGAGCATCCCAACACTGGAAACTTCATAGGAAGGTGGATACAGATAATATAAGAATTCACCCAAATCTGTAAGACAAGAAAGCTCATTGCATAGAAATGTAGAGCATTCTCATTTCTCCCAGACTCCCTCCTTCACAGTCAAATATTTTGTTAAAAACATCTTCTACTTCTACATGATCGAGAACCTAAAACTCTGGTTATAATACCTCTAAAAACCTCTGGTCAATTCTACCAAACTGCACATGCATATCTTCAAATAGGAAGAAATGTGGAGCATAACATTGAGGGTACCTCTATCACACTATACATCTTTTTATCAAGTTTTCTTAAAAGCACTTGGAAACCAAGTGAACCATCTACTGGGAGTTGACATCAATGACAACGCCAGCAAGTTTCCAACAATCTCCCCCTTTGTCATTGATGGCAACACCAGCTCTTTAAAAAACCATCAATACCTAAAGCAATTAATCAGTAGCTCTACAACCAGTAATACTCCCCCTAATAGGAACAACTTTTACTCTTCACACACCGCTCTACACAATGGTGTTTCAATCTCTTCAACTCTCTCTCCCCTTTAACATCAATAGAAAAGGACAACAACTCCAACACTAGAAAGTATTTGTTTGATTTCAACTACTCTCACTTTTTTTGTACTCTCCCCCTTAAGATCATAGGATATGCTCCATATGACTACACGAACCAATAGTATCACTACCTACCCCCCTAACAGGTAGCCTTCAACATTAGTCCAGGACCAAAAGTGTATATTGAAGTGCTTCTTGGATAGATGCACACATTTATGGATCTAGTTAAAAGAAGAAAGGAAAATAGCCCCTAATATAATGCCCCCTCATTTTTGGCTTGTGATAGTGGTAGTTTTGCATTTCTCTTTGTCAGTGTGAGATAGTTGCTAGTCTTTCATTGCATTTATACAATTCTGAGACTTTTGGATTAGTAGACTTCTGGTTTATGTTTATTTCGATCTTGATGGACTATGTTCAACTTATATAGCTTAGACATGTGTTATGAGTTTATGATGACATTATTATTATTATTACTCCAGTTATGATGAGCTTGACATGATTAGTAATGGTTTAATGTTATCATGTTTCATTCGATCTGTTGATATCTGAATTCAAGTAAAAGTTTTTATAGTCGTGTTTTACGAGCAGGGATGATGTAGTACTACTCATTTCGAGCACCCTTCTACGCCATGACTCTCTAAATTTGTGTGTGTAGACATATATGCTTTTGATCATATTAAACCTATTATTCTAATGTAGGCTATAGCTACCGAGCCTCGACTCTACTTGATATAGCAGGTTTGAGCGGGCTCTTGCATCAATGGATATCAGTAATGGGAGATAACATGGGGATTATTCCACTAGGTCAATCCCAACCTTTGGTTGTGGTCGTGTGTCGTGATGTGGTGCTTGGTCCTTGCCTCATGTTCTTGGTTGTCACGTGTTGTGAAGTATTGTTGAGTTTTGTCTTAGTTGTACCTATGTGTAGTTTGGTAATACTTTAATTAATTTTTATTTAAAATAATAATGCTTTTAATATGTTTTATTGGATTGTATCTTGTTTAGCCTAGAACTTGAAATAACACTTTTAGTAAAATTTTTAAAAATAGATTAAAATTAATCAATTTGTTAATTTAAGATTATTGTGTCATAAGTTGTTGGTTCGGGTAATAAGTATATAGTTAATTAAAGAATATTATTAGTAAAGAATTTATGGTGGTGAGTTGTCGCATATGAATTCTCATATTTATGAAATCTCTATTATTAGTAAAATTTTAAAATTCCTAAGAGTGGGGATTTTGGTAATGGATGCATGTTTGTGGCTATGGGTTTTAATGGTACCTGGGGGTTGTTGTGAAAAAAGGGTGAAAAAAGATAGAAATTTGGGAAAAACAAAGAATTGGTTGTGAGAAACAGAGAAGATCTGAAGGGGACTATAATTCGGGTATGTTTTTGTTGACTCTCTGTGTGTGAAATTTGTATTTCTGTATATTGGAATTTAAATTTTATTGTAGTATGATCATTCTGTGCTTGAGTGTGAAATTTGCATTCTGTGGCTTGGAATTTAAATATTATTGTAGCTTTAATTGTTCTATGCGCTGTGTGTTTAAATGTCATTGCCTAACCACACCTTCATTTTGGGAGTTGCACTTTGTTGTCTGTTAATGTTTTAACCTCTGTTGCTACTTCCAAAATTTACTCTTCTTTTGGTTTATTCTTTGTTAAATCCGTCTTGAAATCTTGGAGCCCAATCATTTGTAAATCTTGCAAAGTGACCAAAATTAAAAAAGGAATAACCCATATGAAGCATTTTTCTAGTTCTTGCCTCATTTATTTTCCCTTAGCCACTCTCATGCTGTAGTAAGGCCTCATTCAACCTTAGTTTCTCAGAATTTTGTCAAGAATTGAAAGCTCTAACATTTGTTTTTGGAAACAATTTAACTAATGGCAATTTTTTTCTATTTTTTTTACCTTAGCTATGGAAACATCTATATACATGCTGCTAAAGGTTGAGAAATAAAGAAAACCTTAGATTGTACCTTGACCGTATGGCGTAGGAGACCCCCATCTGCATTTTTCTTTTGGTTAAATTTCTATTCATTCCTCCTTGTTGACCATACGGCGTTGGGGGGAGGATCTGGTGTAATTTCTTTTGAAGATTTTCTGCCCTCTCTTTGGAACGCTGTATGGCCGCCGTACAGCCTTCACAAGGATTTATTTAAATGAATTTCCCCTGTATCTCAAAATTTCTTTGAATGAATTTTCTCTGTATCTCAAAATTTCTTTGAATGAATTTCCTTTGTATCTCAAAATTTCTTTGAATGAATTTCTTCTGTATCTCAAAATTTCTTTAAATGAATTTCTTCTGTATCTCAAAATTTCTTTAAATGAATTTCTTCTGCTTCTCAAAATTGCTTCAAGTTTGCACTTTCTGGTTATTCATTGGACTCTTCCCAGCTTCTTTATATTTTGATTTGCTGCCTAAAATTTATTTAATGAAAATAATATTATTGAAATCTTGTTCTTACTTGTGACATCTCTGTTTTCCTCTGAAGCTTGAGTCAGTTCCCCTTTACCAGTCAATTAAAATTCTCTAGTTATTCTCTGTCTAGACCTCAGATGATTTTCATTACCATACCTATAACTTTTCTTTTAATTCTCCAAATAAAAAATGGTAGAACGTGCTTCTTCTGCAACCAAAATTTTAAATTGAGTTCATAGAATAGTTAATTGTTTTTATTAAATTTAATTAGAATGCTTGGAGGAAATCTTACTATTAGGAAACTTTTAGTCAACTTTGTGAACAACTCATTAATTTTGGTTTTTGAGTGTAGTTTTGATTTACTAAGTTAATATTAGAATATTAGAGAGAAGTTAATATTAGAATGTTCATATGATAGTAAGATAGAAGTGTATCATTTTAGAATTAAATTTATTTAATTAATGTTGTTTTTTTGGGTCTATGCAAGTAGATTAAATAATTAAGTTGTGCTCATTTTATTAAATATAATTTTGTTAATTGCTATCCTGTGATATGTTATTCTTTTTTTTGGAATTAAATAATTAGTTAGAGTTATTTGAATTTTTATACTAGACTCATATGGTCATTAAATATTAGTTACACTTTTGCCATCTTGTTAAATTTAAACTTGTTAGTTATTTATTTGAATATGCTAGTTGTAAATGTTCGTAAGTAAATAAATATTAGTTTAAGTTTTTGTGTGTTCGAGTTAAGCATGCTAGATTCTATGGTAACGACTATAGTAGATGAAACAATATAGGTTATTTTGTCCTTCTATGTTGCCGATCTATGTCACTCATGGGTGTTATGTTGAGTCAAATTTTTAATATGGTCTTGTTTGGAAAATTCCTTGTTGGGGGTAATGATGTATATAGGGTAGTCATTTCCATGATACATTATTTTAGTAAATAAGTATAGAGATAGAAATTTTAGAGTAATTTGATTTATTGTTTCTAGTTTCATAAGGTAACAATATTGTGCTAATCAAGTATTGATTACCTTGTAATATATTATTCAGTACTACGTGAATGGTTGATTCAATAGTTCATGCTATTTAACTTCATTTTAGAGGTAGTAAAAACCTTGAGCCGATTGTCGGTTTATACCATCTTTTGTTGTTATTATAGTATGATCAAAATTTCTTATTTATTTTGTATCAGATTTTATATTGATGCAATTGGGTTATTGTGTTGTTTTTGTCTTGAGTCATATTGTTATAAGACATGTCGTAAATCATCTATATCTTCATTTTATGTTGTGAGACAGATTTATGTAAGTGACCTTGTGTGCAATTACCAACTCCAGAGGTTAGACCTTTTGGGTCTTCAATCAATATTGTTGTCATTTTGTCCTGATGATCCTTGATTTGAGTGGTTTTATGGGTAAGGGAAAAGTTTAATTGCTGAAATGGGAATTGGAAGTGTTGGATTGTAAAAGTGAGATGTTATCAGTTCCTTTGCTCTTGTATGTTTTGTTTTGGATACTGATTAGGAGTGCTAGTTGTATGTGGGGGAGTGGCTTCCATGGTGGGGTTGGTGCCCAAAGTGGCTGCTTGGAAAATCCCATGGAAGTGCTAAGCAAGTGATAACTAAATAATTGATTTAGGTGGGTTGGGTAGTAATCCATATAACAAGATAAGCATGATGCCTCTCCCATGCTTTGAGTGCTTTCACAGGGTAAGGATGGGATGAGAAGGCCTGGTTGGCAAGGTCAACTTCCTCGTCTCCATGAGAAGAAGTGTTGACTCTGCATGTGTCACCCTATGGGGCTGGTGCCTATAGAGAGGTCGCCAGGAAAACCATACATGGGGGCTAGCTTCTAGTGAGAGATAGCCTAGAAAACCCACGATAGGACCATGAGATGACACTCTCCCTACTGCAGCGTAGTTACTTCCTGTTTTATCTTTTGTTGTTACCTCTGGAGTGCAGACTTGTCTTGATGATTTGATTATCTTGTTTTGGTGAGTACTGTCTTGTCTATGCAGACTTGTTATCATGTTTGCTTCTATGGAGTTTGTATCTTGTTGTTGTATTCATTGTTGTAACTTTGGCCTCGTGGAGCCTCGATGTTATCTCCTAGCTCAGAGGGGTGGGCCTTAGGGTTCCACATGGTTGGGTGGCAGAGCTATCCATTGGTCTTCTTGAATTTTTGGTTCGGGTCCAGTGTAGAAGTGTTCCAGCTCTAAATTTGTTTTACACTTTCTGAGTTGATGTAATCATTCACAATTGTATCATTTGTAAACTAATGTAATCAACCTTCTAACCTTGTATGGAAACTTGTAATCATTTATCTCAACAAATGTTTAAAGTATTATTCTTATGTTGCATTGTGATGCATAGCACTTGTACGGTTATTATTCTAACTGATGCAGTTTTGTGCCCTAGAGGTGTTAGCTATGCCTAGCATTTAATGTTGTATTAATGTTGTTGTATTTCAATGTATAATGCATATTTTAGCTTCAAAAAAATATTTCTGTATTATTATCTCTTGTTGTCTAACACTCTAGGGTTGCATGATGGGGCATCACACCTAAGTTCTTTCAGAGATACTAAAAAGTATCCTTAGGGAGAGCCTTTCTAAAGATTTCTACAACTTGATTATTGGTAGGCACGTACTCCAACTTTACCTGATTCTCTACAACCTTTTCTCTTAAGAAGTGATACCAAATTGAAATATGCTTTATACTTGAATGCATTACTAGATTCTTTCAAATTTTGATAGCACTTATATTGTCACATAGGATAGGAATAGCTTCATCATATGACACTTTAATATCCTTCAATATTTGTTTCATCCATAACACCTCTGTGCAACAAGATGTTGCTACAATATATATTCTGCCTCTGCAGTAGATAATGACATTGAGTCCTACTTCTTACTTAACCATGAGACAAGTCTACTTCCTAGAGAGAAAGCACCACAAATTGTACTTATTTTCACTATTAGAAATATGGCAAATAAATGACCAAGTGACTAAAACTTTTAGTCACGTGACCAAATTTTTTTGCAACACAACTATAAATGACTAAATAAATGACTAATTTCGTCATCACGCAAAAAACACAAATAAATAATTGGTCAGACAAACTAGATAGATATTATTATTATATATATAATATAATATTATATAATAATATAATATTATAATATAATATAATATAATATTATTATATTATATTATATTATATTATATAATATTATAATATTATAATAATATGTAATATTATATTATAATATATTATATTATTTATATTATATAATATTATAATATAAATATTATAATACTACAATATATAATAATATTATATTATATTATATTATAATATATTTAATAATATCTATTGTATAAAAGCCAAAGATTTATATATCTTAATTTATTTAATTTCAATTCCATTTTAATTTTTTTTTGGCGGGCAAAAATAGGCTTGATAATTTTCATTTTAACAAATAGAGACCAGCGGTGATTGTTTCAGATGCAATAGGTCTCTCTACGTTGCTCTACCTCTGCTGCATGACAAATCGGCATTGGTTCCCCTTCATCATATTGGGATTGCCTCTATGCATTATACAAATGCAATCTAAAAACCTTTGCGGGTAAGAAATCACAGAATCGTCTATGCAGTATTAGCTTTGTTTCTAAAGACATTTAATTATGTTATAACTACAAGTTTTAAGGGTTCTCTACTTCTCTAAACAAGGCAGACATGGATAATCTATAGTTTTGACTTACGTACTCTTATCCACAGCTTGCACTGGGTAAAATTTTGGAAAAATTCCCCAGTGATGTACCTCAGTCACAAGAACAACATAATGTGAATGTGACTGCAAGTATCTTTTTTATCACTGTTTCATTTTAGTTTTCTTTCACATTCTATTAATGTAAGGCTTGTTTTTTACTTGAATCTACTCTTTTTTCAATTTTTTAGAATCCTATCACAACTACATGGAAACCCCAAATTTTGTAAACCCATAAAATAGGCTCTTGACAAGGACATTGACATTCATTCAAGAGCATTTCAAAGATGGAAAATTGTGAGAAACCCTATGTTGTGGCGGTGTCATTTCTGGCACTGGATCATAGTATTCCCATCCTAGACATGGTGATGCTTCTGGCCTCGCAAGGGCTCACAGTAAGCTATGTCACCACATGGGCCAATGTATCCCCTTTGCAACAATCATTTTCAGAAGCCGTATCCAATGGATTCGATGTTCGGCTCATTGTGCTCCCCATGCCTGTCGTGAAGGGTTTACCAGCAGGCCTCGAGAGCTCAGACCAAATCCCAATCGAGTCCATTAGATCTTATTCGCTAACTAGAATAAAATCTTCAACAACTCTTCAATCATTGGATCGAACGCCAATTGGAACAAGAAACAAGTCCTCCGGTTTGTATCATCCACAATTTGTTTATTGTGTGGGCTCTGCAATCTGCCCAAAAGTATAAAATGACCAGCATTTTGTTCAACACCTGTGGAGCCCTTGCGATGGTGAAATTCATTTTATGGTGCTTTCAGTCTGTCAGGCATGGCTAAGGAATGCTAATCAATACATTCTAGGGTTTGGAACCTGCGTATCTGTAGCACTCAAAAAATGCAACAGATAAGCCACTTTGGGGAATTGGCTTGGTTTTCCCCCATAGCGGATCAGCTAATGTTGGTGTGAGAGGGAAAATGACAGACATTAGCGAGGATGAATTAGTTTGGTGGTGAGGACGAACTGGTTTGGAAGATTTTCTAAACTTGTTGGTTGTTCTCACGCTGGGAAAAAAATCATGTCAGAAAAAGTCTCATGTCATTTAAATGTTCCCCATTGCTGGGATTTCTATTTTATATTTTTTCAAAGGAAAAGGAAAGGGAAAATGGTTGAAAGCAAGTAACTTAGGAGAGCATATCAAATTGTAAGATTTGAGGTGCTTTGGAAGGGAGTGCGAACATAAAACAAAAGATTCACCTTCCAAACAATTGATCCAAGGCAGTGGAGGAAATCTTTTTTTAAGGTATCTGCACCAAAACCATAGAAAAATAGAAACGCCATTGCCACCTTTTTAAAAATATGCCAAATTTTATTTCAATGCATGATATTTACATTGCCTCTTTCCTTGAATTTATTTTTAACAGGCAGAACTATTTCCTTAATTATTTAGATAAAAGGGTTTTCAAAGAAAGATCATGTGGTTTTTGATTTATAATTTTTAGGTAAAACAAGGGTTTGATCTTATAGAGAATATAACGAGGGAAACCATACAAAAAAAACTTGGTTGCAATGATAGAGATTGAAGAGATCTAAGTCCCATGGAACCCTTTTGTTATACGATGACTTCTTTGAAGAGATTTTTATTACAACTCTTCTTAAGAAAATTGAGTGGCCCTTTGTTTTAGTCATTATAGTCATTTTTCTGCTAAATCACCAGCCTTGTGGAAACCATCATCTTTGAGTTAAAGAATGATATAGCACTAAAATACCTTAGATACATCGATCTGTGTTTGTGCATTGAAATTTGGTCACACTGACTAAATAAATGACTACCATGAATAAATAAATAAATAAATAAATATACTAAATAAATAAATGACTAAATATACTACCAAATTGATGACTAAATATACTACAAAATTAATGACTAAATATACTACCAAATTAATGACTAAATTAATGACTAAAATTTGTTTGGTCATAAATTTGGTCATGAGATAAATAACCGGCAATAAACTACCAATGGTCACATGACCAAACTAATGATCACATGACCAATTTTGGTACTTTATATAGTCATTTATTTCTATTTTTCTACTAGTGTTTGTCATGTGTACATCCTGACCAATTTGCATTTGTATATGTACTCAATGAAAAATTAGTATCCTTGGGATACCAAAGGCTGAACTCTAGAGTGCCTTTCAGGTATTTGAATATCCTTTTTACTACTAATACATGTGACTCTCTCAAATCAGCTTGGAATCTAGGCACAAGATAGACCTCATGCATTATATCTGGTCTAGTAGCAATCAGGTATAGGGTAAGTGCTAAAAGATGGGGGGCCAAAAAGTGGCCAAATAGTTTTTTTTTAAAATAATACATAATGCGAGCTCGTTATAATGCGCTCACATTATGGTTTGGTAATGATGAGCTTAAGGCTTGTCAAAACCAAACCATATCGCGCTCGCATTATAATGCGAGCGTGTTATGAACTACTATAAATTAAAAAAAAAGGTTGTGATCTCATTTTATTTCTTTTTTCTCCACAATTCCCGCGGTCTACAAACCCTAGGAAGCGCGCTCACATTTTGGATTCCTTAATTCAACACAAAAACCTTATCGATTCATCACCAAAATACCGCCACGACGTCGAGCATGCCAAAGGAGTGAGTTTATTTGTCTTTTTGTTTGAATTTGCTTCTAAATAGGTAGGTTTAAGTTATTTTTTGATGTATATTTCGTTAATTGTCAGGAAATATTAATGCACCTCCTCCTCCTCCTCCTCCTCCTCCTCCTCCTCCTCAAAATCCACAAAATCCTGTGGAACAACAACCTCCTCCATCCATTCTTCAACATGCCCCTAGAACAGAAGAAAATATAATGGGGCAAATTGAAAACAACAAAAAAAAATTAAAGATATAATTGCAAGGTTGAAAGATCCTTCCACTTCAACCTTGCATAGGTCCATGCTTGCCAAATCTCTTGAATCTATGTTATCAAATGTAGATTCAATTAGCAAGCAAATAATAAGTTGGACAGATAATAGGAGAGAGTTTAGAGATTACTATGTAGACAAATTATCATACCAAGATGTGAAAAAATTACAAATTACAAAATTAGACTTGTGTTTGATTTTCACAAACCCACAAACAAATCAACCTCCACCCATTACATGCAAGAGGTTCCCTATCCATTGGTGCAACAACCAAGCAATAAGGGACAATTTTGAGCAGAGGTGCTGGATGGTTTTTGGCCATCCTCCATGCAATAATAATGAGGTCCCGCAATACTTTTTGAGGAAACTCTACTGCGAGTTTGTCCTCAATAAAATGCCAAACTATTTTGATATGCGAGACTTCCAGGGTAGAGGTGGGGGGTCAGCACAAGATAGACTAGGGGCACGTCTTGACCCACAGCGGGTAGTGAGACGAGTAATCAGCAAACCAACCCATGAGCATGTTTCTATCCCTTCCATTATGAAGGAGAGTGTTGAGGTCGATACACTTCAGTCCATTAGTGCCTTGACCCAGAGCATCATAGAGCATGTTGGGCCTGCAACACAGAGTGGGTTGGGAGATAGTGCGAGGAGTAGGGTCCCACCCCATTCTTGTCAGGCTTGTGGGTTAACCTGTGGTTATGACCCCATGGATAGTCAGGATGCAGGTGCACAGGTTACATCTGCAGCTAAGCAGATGGTGATGACAAATACCCTCCTGAGTGAGACTTTTGGCCTTAATACTCAGGTAAATATTAGCAAGTTTATTGAATTTAATTTATTAAATTTTATTTTTGAAATGCAAGATTAGCTAATTTAAATTGATGATTTTAATAAAACTTCAGGGTCATAGCTTCGATGTAGTTTTTAGTGGTTCTCCACCTGCATTTTACACTAGATCATCTACTGTCAAGGTATGTAACTAGTAAACAATTATAAATATTATGTGTGAATAGCATCGTTGTATGAATGGTATTCTAATATCTGATTTTGGATGTTGAATAGGTTAATATTGTAGATTTCACGGCAACACCTACTAGCGGTGGTGGACATCAAAGCTTTACAAAGGTAATAAAATAAATAGTTTAATGAATGAATTGTACTTACTAGATTTTTGTATGTGACTTATGTGCTTTATTGTGTGTACTTCCATGTTTAGATGAACGTGTGTGTATGTTAGGAGCCATGATTTGCATCACTATTATAGTTTTTGTAATTGAATAATGTTGTTTTATTTCCAGATGATGCAGGCTGCGAAGACACCTCCCCATGTTCATAGGGCAATGGAGCAGGGTGTGGCCTCTGCGATTCATAGCTCCATGGCATTGATAGGGGTATGAGGCAGATTAGTAAATTCCAATTTACATTCATTGTTATAGTTGTCTATTTTTGAAAAATCAAAAGATTATTAATTTGAAGTTTAATTTCTAGCTGGATGGTTTCTATAGGACATGACATCACCATGGCCTATTCCTGCTACTGGGGCAAGTGAGGAGATAGATTATATGGTAGCGGTAAGTGATTATTTTGTTAAATGTTTCATTTTTTATAACATGTAATTTCTATATATTAATGTCTATATTTTTTATTGTAACAGGTAAAGATGCAGGAAGAACTAAATAGGAGGAGCAGCCCTTGGGTTCATAGTAGACCACCCACATGTGCGTCTCCATCCCCTAGAAGATCAAAGGTTGCCCGTGATCTATTCTCTTCACTACCTAGAGGGGAATGACTTTTTATTGTGTTCCTTTGTTGTATGCCTATATGGTATTTGTGGACATATATTTTGTAGTGTATATAGTTGACATTGTATGCCTATATGGCATTCTTGTAAGCCTATATGGCTATTTTGTATATATGTTATACTTATATCGACATATATTGATGTATTCCTATATGATTATTTGGTTAATACGAATCTTTTTTATTGATGGCATCCATACTTACATTATAAATCCACGTTTGAATGTATATTTGTAGATGGCTACTGATGCAGAGGCATCCACACTAAAACCTTGACATACAGCATGTATGTCTACAACCCATCATCATCATCATATTTTCTGTTAACATTGTCAGCATCATCATATTTTCTCTTGCCGACCGATATCCTCCTGCAGACAAACCTTCGACTTTTCACCTGTCAGCAGCATCATCATATCTGGCTATCGGCAGCTTCATCATATTCGGCAAGCGCAAACATCCTCCTGACGTTCACTGTTCACCTTACCGCCAACCTCTATCTGCAGCATCATGATGTTCAACATCATGTTCATCAGCAGGATATAAAATATCCTGTTCCTCCCATATATCCTGATGACGACACTTCACGCACCTTTCCTTCGATGCTTACGTCACCCCGATCTCTGACCTACTTAAACAAGCAGCATCAGGATATGACTTATCCGGTCATATTGAAACATCCTGATGATGATACTCAACTTTATACTGATGACGAATATTCTGTCGAATATCCTCCTCCCGATCCACTTAACTTCTCAATGCCTTACGCCGATACCAAAACACTTATGGTCAGCAGGATAAACCTTTATCAGGTGATATTTCGGAATGTCCTAATGATGATTATCCTGATGACGATGACGTCATATGCAGCTCCTCCAATATCCTACTGTCGGGCAAACTTAACATTATCAGCCCGCGAAGGAATTGTCAACCCGATCTTCTACCTTATGCCGATACGCTCCTCCTCGGTAGCACCTGATGATGATCACCCCAATGCACATTCACTTTATGCAATCGACTGCATCATGCTCACCTCCATCTACTCGGATGACGCCCGAAGTAACTGCAGGATATACACAGAAATATCCTGATGATGCCGTTGCGATGGATTTTCCAACCTTAGCGAATTTCGATCCGCCGAACCTCCTGGGATGACCCAATCTGCTTTCAGAGCGATCTTCCAGACTCTAACAACCAGCACGACCTAGCACATACCCATGCTAGGGTTCTCAACACCCCTCGACTGCGATCCTACAAACATGCACATGAACAGACAGAAAATGCAAACTAGATCTACTGTACAGAGCCATTCCACCGATTCAACGAATCAACCGGTGGAATGGATCAGTGAATCCATGCAACCACCAAAACAGCAAATCGATCACACAATGGAATTCAAAACAGAGAATGGATACAAACAGGATCTCTTTATTGATTTCAAAAGATGCAAATAAAATACTCAGTCTCTCTCTCTGTCTCACTCTCTACAAAGTCTGATCGATGATATGCAATACTACCTAAAACCAACCGATCCTAATACATAAATAGGAATTCTCGCGAGTACTACCAACTCGATTCCCAGCGGCTGGGAGCTTCCAAGCAGCTGGGAGGATCCAATCGAACATACAGCATAACAGCTATCCAAACAAACTATCTAAAAATAGTAAAGTATGGTCAACATGACCTTATTACATGCATTGGTCTTATAAGACCTTCTTGGAAACATTAACAAGACTTAAGCTAACCAACTGCCTCATGGAGGCCAGCTGTCAGGTAGGTACTCCTGCACCATACTCCCCAACAGAAAAGAACTCATGTCCCATGAGTTAGGATGTGGAAGTCCTCCACCTTTACACTTTGCCTTTGCAGTGTCTTGACCTGTTCCAGCTTTGTCCTCTGCTGGCTCTCGGCTGCTCCAAGACTTCTGAACTGTAACTTGTTTTCTTGCAAGTAAATCCTCATGCCTGTCAATGTAGGCCCTCCTCTCACATACCTTGTGTTTGTCAGGTTGTCTGACCAGAACCTCTATTTGAACTGCCTCTTGAACTTCTATAATGTTCAACTCTGTCTTTCTTTCAACCTTTATAGGACAAACAATAGTCCCAACTATGACAACATCCTTGTCATTCCTCTCAACTGGTTGCTGTTTGCAAACCTGTTGCTGAATCTGCTGCTGACCTCTATCAGTCAAAATTGAAACTGTCTTCAAACTGTTGTCCTTAACAACTTCTTTCCCTGCAGTGTCCTCAACTGCCTTTATGCCTGCTCCTATAGGCTTCTGCACAAATTCCTTCTTTCCCACTAAAATGATTTTTGCTGCCTTCTGTACTACAGCTGCTTCCTGTAATGGCATCAACATAATAGTTTTCCCATCTTTCTTGATGGTGTAGGTATTAGCATACCCATCATACAGTACCCTCCTATCAAATTGCCATGGTCTACCCAACAGTAGGTGACAACATTCCATGGGCAAAATGTCACACAAAACTCTATCCTGATATGCTCCAATCTGAAAATCAACATATGCCTGTTCATAGACAAAAAGTGATTGACTATCACTCACCCAAGATGCCTTGTAAGGGTGTTGGTGTGGAATCCTTTCCAAATTTAGTTTATCCACCATTTCCTGAGATACCATGTTATCTATTGAACCAGTATCAATGACAACCTTACATACTTTACCTTTGCTCTTGCATGTGGTCTTGAAAAGAGCTCTTCTTTGCATCATATCCTTTGATGTCTGCAAACTAGTTCTCCTTAGCATCAATGCTTCTCCCTCCTCAGGATACCCATAACTGTCAGGAACTCTATCTCCTTGATAAGTGTTTGAACTTTGCACACTTTGCTCTACTTTCTCTTCTTGCACAAGTTGTACTCTCTTGTCATTCGTTCTATCATTTCTGGATGATGAACCTTTGCTTTCTGGACATTTGAAAAATGGATGACCAAACTCACCACAGGTGTAACACTTTCCTGAAAATGTAGTAGAACCTCTACCACCTCCAAATCTGCCTCTATTACCTTTCCATCCACCTCTGAAATCAGACTGTCCCTGTCCTTTACCAGTGTCTTCTTGACCCTCATCGGTTTGCCTTGTTGTAGGGGCTGATCCTCTTCCCCTCATATTGTTGCCTCTTCCTCTCATGGCCTTATCTTGTCTCCTATTCATCTTTTCTTCAATCCTGATTGCCATTTGATAACAATCTTCCACATTCTTAAGGTTAGCTAAAACTAACTCATCCTGTATGTTCAATCTCAAACCAGCCAAGTACCTAGCCACCTTTTCTACCTCATTCTCATGATGACTAGATCTCATACTCAACTTATAAAACTCCTCAGTATATGCCTTCACATCCATTTCCTTCTGCCTTAAAAATTGCAGCTTCTTAAACATTTGAATTTCATAATCCTTGGGCAAGAATTTACCTTTGATCCTTGCTACCATTTTATCCCATGAAGTGATCTTTGACCTTCCTTGTTTCCTTCTCTCGGATTGTACATAATCCCACCATACCAAAGCATGACCTCCTAACTTGGTCTTTGCAATCTTTACCTTCTGATCCTTAGCAACATCTTCACATTCAAAGTGATTATCAAGTGCAGGCAATCCAATCCAGTAACTCATCTTCATTCAAACTTCCATTATACTTGGAAACATCAACCTTTACCTTAGGTTTATCACTCTGCACTGCCTTTAATAGTTTTGCAAATCTCTGGTCTTCAGCATCCAGATCTTCAGCTACCTCTTCATACTCTTCAACAGCATCTTCATCTTCTTCAGACTCACTGTCGTCCACTTCCCTCTTTTTGTTCTTCTCCAAGGCTACAAGCCTGGCTTGAAGTGCTTCAGCAAGCTCCTTCATCTTCCTCATCTCTCTGGCATGTTTTTCCTTCATCTCTTGCAACTCCCTTGCAGTACCATTACCTTTCAGAGGCATTTTGTCAACCTCTCACTCCTCTACCTCTGTCTTTTCAGTGACAGAATCAACACACAACAGCCCAGACCTTTTGCTGAGCTCTAATACCACTATGATGCAGAGGCATCCACACTAAAACCTTGACATACAGCATGTATGTCTACAACCCATCATCATCATCATATTTTCTATTAACATTGTCAGCATCATCATATTTTCTCTTGTCGACCGATATCCTCCTGTAGACAAACCTTCGACTTTTCACCTGTCAGCAGCATCATCATATCTGGCTATCGGTAGCTTCATCATATTCGGCAAGCGCAAACATCCTCCTGACATTCACTGTTCACCTTACCGCCAACCTCTATCTGCAGCATCATGATGTTCAACATCATGTTCATCAGCAGGATATAAAATATCTTGTTCCTCCCATATATCCTGACGATGACACTTCACGCACCTTTCCTTCGATGCTTACGTCACCCCGATCTCTAACCTACTTAAACAAGCAGCATCAGGATATGACTTATCTGGTCATATTGAAACATCCTGATGATGATACTCAACTTTATACTGATGACGAATATTCTGCCGAATATCCTCCTCCCGATCCACTTAACTTCTCAATGCCTTATGCCGATACCAAAACACTTATGGTCAGTAGGATAAACCTTTATCAGGTGATATTTCGGAATGTCCTGATGACGATTATCCTGATGATGATGACGTCATATGCAGCTCCTCCAATATCCTGCTGTCGGCCAAACTTAACATTATCGGCCCGCGAAGGAATTGTCAACCCGATCTTCTACCTTATGCTGATATGCTCCTCCTCGGCAGCACCTGATGATGATCACCCCAATGCGCATTCACTTTATGCAATCGACTGCATCATGCTCACCTCCATCTACTCGGATGACACCCGAAGTAACTGCAGGATATACACAGAAATATCCTGATGATGCCGTTACGATGGATTTTCCAACCTTAGTGAATTTCGATCCGCCGAACCTCCTGGGATGACCCGATCCGCTTTCAGAGCGATCTTCCAGACTCTAACAACCAACACGACCTAACACATACCCATGCTAGGGTTCTCAACACCCCTCGACTGCGATCCTGCAAACATGCACATGAACAAACAGAAAATGCAAACTAGATCTACTGTACAGAGCCATTCCACCGATTCAACGAATCAACCGGTGGAATGGATCAGCGAATCCATGCAACCACCAAAACAACAAATCGATCACACAATGGAATTCAAAATAGAGAATGGATACAAATAGGATCTCTTTATTGATTTCAAAAGATGCAAATACAATACTCAGTCTCTCTCTCTGTCTCACTCTCTACAAAGTCTGATCGATGATATGCAATACTACCTAAAACCAACCGATCCTAATACATAAATAGGAATTCTCGCGAGTACTACCAACTCGATTCCCAGCGGCTGGGAGCTTCCAAGCGGCTGGGAGGATCCAACCGAACATACAGCATAACAGCTGTCCAAACAAACTATCTAAAAATAGTAAAGTATGGTCAACATGACCTTATTACATGCATTGGTCTTATAAGACCTTCTTGGAAACATTAACAAGACTTAAGCTAACCAACTGCCTCATGGAGGCCAGCTGTCAGGTAGGTGCTCCTGCACCAGCTACTTAAAATATTTAAAGTCCAATTGTATTACATAAGATGTTTGTTGATCCAATAAGCTAGCTATTGTTATTCAAGTATCACCAAAACCTCATTTTGGAACTAAAAGATAAAAGTTGTATTTAAAAAAAATGAATCATCATGTTGAACATAAAATATTAATATTCTTTATGAGTAGCATACAGTGTCAACTATATGCAATACAAAAAAATGAATCATCATGTTATTCTTTATGTTTGAGATCTTGAAAATGACTAAGTCTAGTAGCCTAATATCCTGAAACACTAGGATGAATATGCAAGTCATTAGGATGATTGCGCCTTGAGAAAAATTCATTAAGATGAGCATCTAAAGGAGACTTTCTTAAACATTCAAACATTGAGCAACAAACATGAATGGCTAAGGCATAATTTGCAACTCATAAAGCCTCAAAAGGGTGCCCAACTTGGAGAGAGCATTCATTTAAGACAAGGCACCCATTGACACCTGTTCCACCATAAGAGTATGCCTAAGGTGGAAGGAGAACAAGCCTCTAGTAAATGAAGTGCACCTATTGTCTAAACCACTTCATTATGGCACCCTAGCATGAGGAGGAGTATATAAGTGAATAGGAAATGGAACCTATAATGCAAATGAAGGACTAAATGGCATTTTCAATAAGCATCAATTCATCTTGAGCTTTCAATAAATACATCAAATTGAGCCCCATAAGCCTAGGCGCCCTTTGTCTTCAAAAGAACCTTTTATTGGCCCCTTGGAGGAAATCAACTTACAATGACAAGTCTTGGAGGTTTCTCATTTTGGATGATATCTTTTTTGATTAACTACAACGATTGAAAGTTAAGATGACTGGAAAGAACCTATCTTGAACCCTAGGTGCACAACTCCTTACTGACTCCCATCCTCATGCTTCTGTAGCAACAACACTAACAACGAGAGCAATATTTGATAGTTTGATACATCTAATCTATCAAAGTTACCATCATTAGTCACTTCTATTGAACAATCCAAAAGTGGGGATGATTCTTATTCATCACCAGAGATTGCCATATCCATCAACACAGTATGCAATGAGGTCGAATGCTATGCTCATTAGCATTGGTGGATCCAAATGCTCTAACACTGCTTCTAGTTTGTAACATTTCCCATGCCTCAAATCAACAAGAAGTCTAAAGTATTATCATCATGCTTAGCCCTAGGTGCAAGCACCTGTGATTTTAGATTCTGCACTGTCTTGCATTGATGGTTGCATATCAGTACACCAAGAAAAGGACCTTGTCTAACAACCCACTTTTCTTCCTCTATCTTTTGCACCTCATGATTTGACCCTGTCAAAATCTCATGTGTAGATCCTTTCAAATCAAAGGTTATTCTCAATGTCCCATTTTGGTTCTAGGTTGGACATTGTAGAAGAGGTATCCTCTTGATCAACAATCACACTGCCATATGCCAAACTAACTTTCATGACAATTGCATCTCAAACTTGGCAGTTTGAGATTCTTTACTATATGTACAAGCTTAAGATTCAAACTTAAACCAGGGATCTCTTGTTGTATACTCCTATCCACACATTCCTAGAGTCTGTCTAGTCTCTCTTTGATCCATATTTTAGTCAAGTCTTCTATGGTAGAATTAACCTCATAAGGAGACATTTCTCGTATGATCCTCTTTCCACCATCTTCACAATCAATTGACTCCTCAACAACAATATGGACTAGTTCGTTCTCTAAACTTTCTGCAAAGAGCAATATTTGAACAACCTCGTGTGTCAATGTTGTAACACCTGATAATAACCATTTCAGACTTCCTCCATAGCAAGAAAGAAGAGTAACAATAACAATGCCTAATAGGAAATGGTGCAAAAAGCTACTTTGAAACTCTCTACCACAATAAGGTTTATGATTCCCCAATATCTACAATGGATCCTTGAAGTTGTCTATAAAAATCTCTGCCCTATGGCAGATGTCAGGAATTGTTGAAAGCACAAAAATTTTAAAGATAAAGGCAATTGAGTTAGGTGCACTTTAGCCTCTAAGGGTGCCTTAATGAGTGCCTTGGGTGAAATTGCATGAGATGACCTTTTGGAGTGAATGCTTGAAAGATAGAATTCATTCTAAGACATGTCTCATCATTTAGAATTGCAAAATTGCAAGTATAAAGACATTTAAATCTAGGCGCACTCTCCATCAGTATAAACCCATATTGGTGCCTAAGGGAGAAATTGCATTGAAAGACACCTTTTGAATGAATCTCTTAAGGGAGATCGACCTCTTTAAGCCATTACAATTGTTTGAAATCATTTAAATTGATAAATATGGACCAACTTGTGTTAGGCGCCCTTTGCTCTTCTTTTTACCTATATATGTGCCTAGATTTGTAGTAAGATTATTCCATGTTTAAAGAGGATTCCTTTGTGTTATAAAATGTTTATCATGAGGATTGATGTGTTTCTTGGTTTGTATTGTAGGAAGATTGAAGGAAAAGGTAGGAGCAAGAGCTTGGAGTCGCCTAGAGTCATCATGTAGCTGCTCCAAAGGAGCCTTTCACATTCATGCATGCCAGAGAGTTAAGATGGAAGTAATCATTGCCAAGGAAACACCACTTCAAGAGGTAGCTGCTCCAAGAGGTCACAACAAGATATATTTCAAGTCTTCTTCATCAACGACATCACCAGTTGCATCATGTTCAAAGACTTCCATCTATCACTTCAAGTTCCATTCATCTTCAAGTATCAACTAGATTTTTCATCAATCATCACTTCAAGATCAACATGTAGCCGCTCCAAAGGAACTTCTCATCATCATCAAGCATTCCAAAGACATCCATTCAATTTCAAGTCCCTCTGATACATTCAAGCCTCCTTGAGAAGTCATCTACTTCACATATAAGGGAAAGTGTTATCATCAATATCTACACTTCAAAGGACCTTTCAAGTTGGAACACTTCTTCATCGAACATTCGAAGACATCCATCCAAGCTTCAAGTTCTTTCACAATCTTCAAGTCCAGGATAAATTGCATTTAGTGAACTCATTAATTGATGCCTAGGAGGAAAAGACCTTAAACTTACATTATTGAGTCAGCACTTTAGAAATTGAGCCATTCCTAGTCAATTGGAGTCATAAAATATCAAATACAAAGTCAAATTGTCTAGACTTAGGCACCCCTTTATGTAATTTCCCACCATCATGAGCACCTAGATCTAAGAAGATCATCCAATTGCGCCTAGGAATAAGATACAAGTCTAAGACCTAAAATTTGAGCACCTAGAAGTGTGATGGATTGAAGAAGCTACATTGGTGCCTAAGGGTAAGTTATGTCTAACGACATCACCTAATTAAGTGCCTAGGAGGTATAAAGCTTACCATTGACATGAGGACAAGCACTTAGTAAAGGAGAGTTTCTCAAACATTTAAACATGTGAATGAAGCCATAGAAATGCACTAAGTCATCTAGGCACCATTTTCCCCTTGTGTACCGTTACATTTGTGCCTAAGAAGAACTTGCTTCAGTTCATTGGAGTGTTTGAGTATTGAGGATTTCTTAGCAATGCTTTACAACTTTACACTGCCTCCTTCTGACAATTTTTGGGGCAGCGAAAAACCTTTCACCATGGGCAAACACCTCGGAGATATAAAAAATTGAGAGACATTATTGTAGAGGCACTCTAAGTGATTGCGTTTCCTTAGACGAAATGTTTATAAGTGACAGTTTTTGAGTAACATCTTTTTAAAGATTGCTACCTTTCAAAGATTGCTACCTTTTGCACTTTGGACTCTTCAGGGATATCGTCGTTACAATGTAGCTCAGAGTATTTCAACATGTTTGGGTGAAAAACAGGACCATGTCTAACATAAATGTACCCATCCAGACGCATTGGAATAGTCAGTTTGGTCGCATCAAGAATAGGATGAAAGTTACACCCCTTTGCAACTTTACACTGCCTCCTTCTAACAATTTTTGGGGCAGCAGAAAACCTTTGACCATGGGAAAACACCTTAGAGATATAAACAACTAAGAGAGGTTATTATAGAGGAACTCAACATCGTCACATTACCTTAGATGGAATATTTCTAAGTGACACATTTTTTGAGTAACATCTCATCAAAGATTGCTACCTTTTTGCACTTTGGACTCTTCAGGGATATCGTCGGTACAATGTAGCTCGAACTATTTCGACATGTTTGGGTGAAAAAAAGACTATGCCTAGCATAAACATACCCATCTAGATGTGTTGGAATAGTCAATTTGGTTGCATTAGGAGTAGGACGAAAGCTACACCCCTTTACAACTTTACACTGGCTCCTTCTGATGATTTTTGGGGCAGTAGAAAACCTTTGACCACGGGCAAATGTCTCAGAGATATAAAAAACTAAGAGAGGTTATTGTAGAGGCACTCTACATGATCGTATTTCCTTAGACGGAATGTTTCTAAGTGACACGATTTTTGAGTAACATCTCATCAAAGATTCCTACCTTTTTGCACTTTGGACTCTTCAGGAATATCGTCGATACAATGTAGCTCAAACTGTTTCGACATGTTTGGGTGAAAAATAGAACCATGCTTAGCGTAAATGTACCCATCTGGACACATTGGAACAGTCAGTTTGGTTGCATCAGGAGCGGGATAAAAGTTACACCCCTTTACAAATTTACACTGCCTCCTTCTGATGATTTTTAGGGCAGCAGAAAACCTTTCACCACGGGCAAATGCCTTAGAGATATAAAAAATTGATAGAGATTATTTTAGAGGCACTCTACATGATCACGTTACCTTAGACGGAATGTTTCTAAGTGACATGGTTTTCGAGTAACATCTCGTCAAAGATTGCTGCCTTTTTGCACTTTGGACTCTTTAGGGATATTATCGACACAATGTAGCTTGGACTATTTCGACATGTTTGGGTGAAAAAAAGAAACATGCCTAGCCTAAACATACCCATCCAGATATGTTGGAACTATCAGTTTGGTCGCATCAGGAGTAGGACACCAAAAATGCAAAAGTTGCTTTGTGCAACTTGACAACATTGACACTTTTTTGCAACATGACTCAAAGATTCAAACTAACCCCAAATGACTCAAAGTGACTTAAAATCACCTTGATTTTGGCACCCAATGTACATTATAGAGGTCTAAGTGCTCCTTATCATTCAAACATCTTAGATGAGTGCCTAGGAAAGGAAAAAACTCTAAGTTTCATCATCATGAGCGCCTAATATCAAGAGACTTTAATGGCTCAAACCTTAGCATGGAGTCCTAAGGTGCTTTTCATGTCTCCTTTCATCTATTTTGGTGCCCTTATGTAGATTTTTCAACTTGATTTGGCACCATGTATGTGAAGGAAGATCTAAAGGCATGAAAGTGGATGTCGTTTTACATGATTTTAGATCATCAAAATTGAAAGAAATAAGTCTATTAAGCTTGGGCACCCTTGGTCTTCTTTTCATTCATTATGAGCACCTTGGGAGAATGGTATATAGGTCATCATCATGATTGGGCACCCTAGATCCAAAGTGTTGGAGAGATCATCAAATGGTGTCTAGAGGAAGTAGGGTGAGTTATGAGTTTGGTCGCATTAGGAGCAGGACACCAAAAATGCATAACATGATGATGTAAAAATGTGTATATGTGTAAAAATGTAGGAGGAAATAAAAAAAAGACAAACCTTACAAATTAATGTGCATACTTACAACTCAATATAACATGACTTTACATAATCAATGTGAATACTTACAAATTAATCCAATGAACCATCTGAGTTTGCTCTACTCTTTATTGTATCAAGTATTGCTTCATGGTCAGAATCACACACCTTCCACAAGATTTTGTTTAAAGGTCTACCTTGATACTTTATCAAATGAACATTGGATGCCACGACAAGGTTTGAGTAATGAAGAATCTTCTGATGCATGTCAAAGTCTTGAAATAGCCAAATATTAACACTCTTATGTGGGTACCTTCTAAGCCATGTTCCAGTAATAACCACTGAGCCTGTAGGGTATTCGATGTTTTCTCCATCTATAATAGGGGCCTCTAATTTATTTTTGGCCTCAACACAATGACATAAGTAATAATCTATTCCCTCTTCATTATCTTCATATGCAATAACTGCATATACGTGCCCTACATTGATATGTGTAGAAGATTAGATAAAATTAGTCAACATTAGAAAAACACTACAAAGTAAGATGACATTACCTGGTTGAACTAGATAAAATTAGGTGCATATATATGCCCTATATTACCCAGTTGAACTAAATCTGATATGTGGTCAAAGTCAACTTATGATTCCATCTATGTTAGTTCCAATGTTGTCAGGGGTCGATATGTGTCAAGTGGGCTAAAATAACTTAACTGCCATTCGTCAACCCACTCCTTTAACTCACACTCATCCTAGGCTTGAATTGTACAGGAAGAACAAAAGCATGGCATCTTTCATGTATGGATACTCCATGAACCTACAATTGAGCTTCTAAAAGAGTGCATCTCATTTGATCCTGTCAGTGTACAACAATCCTCATATGGTGCAATGTTAGTATCATCTATCAACCAAAAAAATCTACGAACTAAAGACTTACCTTCATTACCTGAACCCATGGTAGCATTACACCACTCGACAATCAATTTTGCATCTGTCAACTTTGCATTGTCTTTATACTTTAACTCTTCTCATGCTATGGCTCTTTTGATCCATGCTCCTGCACCAGCATGCTCCCCCTTTCCATGCTCGGCCTCAGAAAAGTTCCACATATGCTAAATACCTATAAAATTATGCCTCCTACTCAGCCAATAGAAATTCTGTGAGTTCTTGAATTGTGACGCACAGTTATCTGACCATATGATATGCTGACTGAACGATATGCCCCTTCTAGCCAAATCATTGTAGAACACCTGAAAGCAACCTTGCATGAACTTCGTAGAATGCGTGCGATCATCACTAATATAGAAATTATACTCCCTTATGATCTTTCTGTCATCCTCTATACTATCATTCGCATGAATGATTGTGATGTGCACAAATATAGAAACCTGTGTGGAGTTGTAATAATGTGATTACACCTCACGTTGTGGCTGTAGACTGTAGTTCTCTACAAAGTCAACAACTGAAACAATGCTACCAACCGGAAATATGTCCTTGCATAACTTGAATTGCAAGTCCAACCATCGAGCTCTATGGGCATGTCTTGCATACTCATACACTATGCTGTCATGAAATATAGGCATAAACTGATACACTAGAATCTTTTCAATAACCAATTCACACCTCTTTGCTTCTTTACCATCTTTTGTATTGTATGCCACTGTTTTATACTTGCCAAACTCTACTAGTTCGTTTCCAACTGCATGTGTTCTTTCCATATTTTCACATATTGGCAAATGTTGCAAGCCACCGCAATGATGACATGTGCCATCCAAGCATAATTTCTTGTAGAGTATTTGACCTTCCTCTCTTTCACATAAAATTCTTGATATGAAGTCTCTTGAAGATGTTGGTCGGGCACATATGGCACAACCCTGCAAATCATTGTTAGTATGCATATCTAAACATATAGACCTATAAGCATCAAAATGGTTAGAAAATTTAATATGTAATCTACAACAACAAGTAGTGCGTGTGTGATTTATCTTAACATAGAAATACTTTAGCATTTCAAAATATCTTTGACAAATTTTAATTTGAGGAAAATTCTCTAGAAATTTACCATAAAACTGTGTTTGAGTCTCATCCAAAAAATGCTTTGGATGTGGCTCACGGTTCTGACTACCAATTCTCCTTCTTACCACATCACTTTGATTCAGAGATACCCTTGTGTAATTCTTCCAAAAGTCTTCAATTAGTGATCTCAATGCTTCAACAATTGGTTTATCTTTTTGTGGTAGTCTCCCTGAGAACGCCCATAATTCATTGGCATTAGTGTCCCCAATTCTTTGGCATCTTCCAACGGCTCTTAATAAAGTTTTCCTATTAATTCTCAATTCTTGACTCGCCTTTCTAATGAGACGAGCTTTCCTCGTTTGACTACTTTATATAGTCGATGTAATCACATGTCGTGTTGCATTACTATCTTTTGTTCGTGAGGTGTTACCCACACTCTCATATGCACTCATTAGATTCTTGACAATAGATTTTTCACTTGAAGCCTCTGATATTCTCAACCCAAGAATCTTCATGATGGACCTATACTTTATACTTCGCATCATTTCCATGAATAGTTGACATCTTGCAGTCTCATTTAACTTTTCAAAGAATAATCTCCAAATCTTATGAGCATATCTTCTACAAGTGCATTTTGGAATCTTACCTTCCATTGGCTACAAAATATTCTCATCAATATCAATCAAATACTTTGGCTTTCTATGCAAAATTTTAGGTGGTGTTAAGTTAGGTAAAATCATCTCAACATTAGGAATTTCATCAATATTTAAATGAGATGGGCTAGATGGCATACCTTCAATCGAAGATGGAATAGATGACATACATTGAGGTTGAGGTGGGAATGATGGCATACCTCCTTTATCACATGTGAGTGACGATGTACTCTCAATTTGAGATGTGGTAGATGGTATCCCTACATGTTGACTTGCGGTAGAGGATGTGTCTCCAACTATGGTATTCAAATCTCTCGTACCACGAAGTTTTTGCATTCATTCTCTTTGTGCCGCCAATACCATATCTATTTGTGATGGTTGTGGTTCCTCTTCAATTGGTATGTCTTCATTTATCATGTCCAATTTCCTCTTCTCATGAAGTTCCCTCATAGCCATTACTTTCTTTGCATTCTTAGCTTCTATCTCTTCTTGTGTTGGTTTAATTCTTGATCGTTTCATCTACATGACGAAGAATTTGTCTGTACCATGATAAAGAGACCAATATTACTTCCTAAGAAATGAATACAAGATAATATTACTTGACATACCTAAAAAATAAAGATTCGAATGGAGAGAGTACCCAATTATGTAGTGTTTTTTTCTTCTTGCATCAAACTCCTCAACAATTTGAGTTTTTCACCACTTGATTCCTTTTCAATGTTAAATTGAATAACACTCAAATATAATTACTAACAACAATACTATTAACCAATCTATAATGTTAAATTCTTAAAATTGAATGACAAATAACATTGCAACACTACAAAAATTGAAACTTGAATAGATATATATCAAACTTGGTGTGAAAACTATGTTATTTCCTCCTTCTCAAGTTGGCAAAGCAGAAAAGGTGGTGGAAAGATCATGCAAAGGTGGTACAATGTGTTAAATGTGCATGTGAACTTCCCAACAGCATGAAAGCACTTCTTTTTTGTTAGAGCACGCGTAGAATTAGTAAGAAAATAGAACATGTGGGCCTGGATCACGGGAGTCAACACTTTTTTACCATTTCTATAGCAAGACAAAATGTGAGTGCGTTATAACGTGCTCACATTTTTTCCTACTATAGATTGATCACATCCTATGCATTATCTTCGTTAACACATGCATGGATGACCACATCCTGTACTTCATCAACTAACACTTCCAAGCCTTATAATTCCTCTTAAATATGGGAGGATCCATGAGTGGAAGAGCCAAGCCACTTCATCCCACCTTGCTGAAGGATGACATTCTGGGAGAATTAGGAGATTTTCCTTTGGAGATCATATAATCCCTCGACTCTCAACCCTATCCCTAAACCCTAAACCCTCCACCCTCAACGTCAAATCCTAATCCCTTAACCCTTCACTCTAATCCCTCAACCCTAAACCCTATCCCTAAACCATCAACACTATACCTTAAACCCTAATCCCTCAACCCTCAACCCTAAACCTTATCCCTAAACCCTAATCCCTCAACCCTCAACCCTAATCTGTCATCCCTCAACTCTAATCCCTCATCCCTAAACCCTAAATGCTATCCCTATTCCTAAACCCTCAACAGACTCAATACTATACCTTAAACCCTAATCCCTTATCCCTAAACCCCCCAACCCTATCCCTAATCCTTATACCCTCCACACTCTACTTTAACCCTAATCCCTTGAGCCTCAACCCTATCCCTAAACCCTTGACCCTTGAACCTCAACCCTCAACCCTCAACGTCAAACCCTAATCCCTCAACCCTTAACTCTGATCCCTCGACCATCAACCCTATCCCTAAACCCTAAACCCTCCACCCTCAACGTCAAATCCTAATCCCTTAACCCTTCACTCTAATCCCTCAACCCTAAACCCTATCCCTAAACCATCAACACTATACCTTAAACCGTAATCCCTCAACCCACAACCCTAAACCTTATCCCTAAACCCTAATCCCTCAACCCTCAACCCTAATCTGTCATCCCTCAACTCTAATCCCTCATCCCTAAACCCTAAATGCTATCCCTATTCCTAAACCCTCAACAGACTCAATACTATACCTTAAGCCCTAATCCATTATCCCTAAACCCCCCAACCCTATCCCTAATCCTTATACCCTCCACACTCTACTTTAACCCTAATCCCTTGAGCCTCAACCCTATCCCTAAACCCTTGACCCTTGAACCTCAACCCTCAACCCTCAACGTCAAACCCTAATCCCTCAACCCTATCCCTAAACCCTAAACCCTAAAGACTCAACCCTCAACCCTCAATGTCAAATCCTAATTGCTTGACCCTTCACTCTAATCCCTCAACCCTAAACCCTATCCCTAAAACCTCAACATTATACCTTAAACCCTAATCCCTCAACCCTCAACCCTAAACCTTATCCCTAAACCCTAATCCCTCAACCCTCAACCCTAATCCATCATCCCTCAACTCTAATCCCACATCCCTAAACCCTAAATGCTATCCCTATTCCTAAACCCTCAATAGACTCGATACTATACCTTAAACCCTAATCCCTTATCCCTAAAGCCTGTAACCCTATCCCTAATCCTTATACCCTCCACACTCTACTTTAACCCTAATCCCTTGACCCTTAACCATATCCATAAACCCTTGACCCTCAAACCTTAACCCTCAACCCTCAATGTCAAACCCTAATCCCTCAACCCTATCCCTAAACCCTAAACCCTAAAGCCTCAACCCTCAACCCTCAACATCAAATCCTAATCCCTCAACCCTTCACTCTAATCCCTCAACCCTAAACCCTATCCCTAAACCCTCAACACTATAACTTAAACCCTAATCCCTCAACCTTCAACCCTAAACCTTATCCCTAAACCCTAATCCCTCAACCCTCAACAGACTAGATACTATACCTTAAACCCTAATACCTTATCCCTAAACCCTCTAACCCTATCCCTAATCCTTATACCCTCCACACTCTACTTTAACCCTAATCCCTCGACCCTCAACCCTATTCCTAAAGCCTTGACCCTCAAACCTCAACCCTCAACCCTTAATGTCAAACCCTAATCCCTCAACCCTTAACTCTAATCCCTTGACCCTTAACCCTTTTAACTTGAACCCGAAAACCTATCCCTACAAGTTTGACACTCGACACTATATCTTAAACCCTAATCCCTTAACCCTCATCCCTAAAGCCTCAACCCTAAATCATTAAACCTTCAACCCTAAACCCTATCCCTAATCCCTCTACCCTCGACACTCTTTTTTAACCCTAATCCCTTGACCATTAACCCTATCCCTCAACCTCAACCCTCAACCCTCAACTCTCAACATTAAACCCTAATTCAACAACCCTAAACCCTAATCCCTCAAACCTAAACCTGATCCCTAAACCATCAACCCTCAACACTATACCTTAAACCCTAATCCCTATCCCTCAACCTTTAACCCTTAAAACTTAAACCCTATCCCTACACCCTCAACACTTGACACTATATCTTAAGCCTTAAACCATCATCCCTAAATCCTCAACCATCAATCCTTAAACTTTCAACCCTAGACCCTATCCCTAATCCCTCTACCCTCCACACTCTAACCCTAACCTTGACATTAAATGCTAATCTGTCAACCCTAAACCCTAATCTGTCAACCCTAAACCCTATCCCTAAACCCTCAACCCTCAACACTATACCTTAAACCCTAATCCATCAACCCTAAAACCTAATCCCTTAACCCTCAACCCTAAACACTATCAATAAACCCTCAACCCTCGACACTATACCTTAAACCCTATGAGAAAAGATTTGCGTATGGTACATCCACAGTGAGTAATTAACAGTTAAAATCAGAAGGATGATCATTATGAGAAAATATTTGCATTGGGTAACATCTATGTTTCTTTCTGTCCATCCCGCACTTAGGGAAGGTATATTGTTATGAAACAGCCAAATAATCTCCCATTGTTTACTCGCTCTATCCACAAGAACTATACCTTAAACCCTAATCCCTCAACCCAAAACTTTCAACCCTAAACCCTATCCCTAATCCCTCTACCCTCAACACTCTACCTTAAACCTAATTGCTCAATCCTTAACCCTAAACACTATCCCTAAAGCCTCAACCCGAAACCCTAATCCCTCAAGGTCCTAAACTCTAATCCCTTATCCCTAAACTCTAAATCCTATCCCTAAATGCTCAACCCTCAACCTTAAACCTTAATCACTCAATCCTTATCCACCCCTCTCCTCCCGTGTCTGGCTCACTCCCATCTTTACCCTCCTCTGCCCTTGACACTATACGTACATACATATAGGCATGCATAGATACATACATACATATAGGCATACATACATACATACATACATACATATAGGCATACATACCTACATACATACATACATACATACATACATACATACATGATTAATAGCCTTGAACATAAAAAATTTAAGGGGAACATAATGCAAGCGCATTATAACGTGCTCACGTTATGTCAAACATGACAAACAACACATACTTTGGCAGAAAAGGAAAAATGCAAAGCAAAACATAATGTGAGTGCGTTATAACGCACTCGTGTTATGTCTTTCTTTGGGAATCCCAAGCCTTGGGCTTGGGATTTGCTTTGGATTTCCAACCCAAAGGCTTGGAGTGCCTTTTGAACAGTCACAGACGTGTTTTTTCATATTCTTCAAGATTTCACATAATTTCGCTCGTGCTAACCCTCAGATTTGCATGTGTTTCAAGGTCGAACAAATCGAACACCTGGGTAATGTTAGGATTTCTCTTAGCTATTTGACGATGTGATTTTTTTCACATTTTAACAATGTTAAGTCTTTCATCTTTAATCTCTTTTGTTTGTGTGTCCGTTTTTGGGCAAAAACCACTATTTGATCTTTTTTCATTGTAAATTAACTATTCATTGAAATTTCAAAAAAAATACATATTCAAAAACTAGACTCCATTCTACAAATATTAAAAAAAGAAAAAAATGATTTTCAATTAGTTTTCAAAATTTATAGGGGTAGCATGGCCAAAATTCTATTTTTTAGGATGTGTCCACTTTGAAAATTAGTAAAAAAATCAAATATTCATTAAACAATTATCAAAAAAATCGGGCATAAACTACATGCTATTAGCTAATTTCTCACTGAATCAATTTTAAAAATACCAAAAAAAAGTTGACCTTTTGAGGGAGCTACAAAACATGCTATGTTATGTTTTTTTGACAAAAACAACACCAATTTATGTGGCTCCCTCTTTTGAACCTCTTAATCTATGCCATTTTCAAAAAAAAAATAGTAGTTTAGAAAGTAGACTCGAAGCACTACGAACATTGTTTTGGTTGCATCTCCAAATTTTGAGTGTAACTATGCTCAATTTATCATCCAAGGCTAGTATTTCCTGATTTCAGGAAAAAAAAATTGGCCACTTAAGACCCCTTTTTGGCCCCCCATCTTCTTGCACTTACCCTATAATAGTCCACCAATCATTGATCTGTACTTTCTTTGATCAGCCTTAGGGGATTCATCATCTTTACTTAACTTATAACCAAAAGTCATGGGAGTAAATACTAGTTTGGAGTCTTCCATTCCAAACTTCTTTAACATTTTCTTAGCATACTTTTACTATGAAATGAAATGCCCTTTTCTGATTGATTGATTTGTAACATAGGGAAGAAGTTCATTTCCCTACATTAACATTTCAAATTCTTTATGTATTTCTTCTACAAATCTCTTGCATATACCTTCATTTCCTCTAAAGATTATATCATCCACATACACTTCCACAATTGGGATTTGATATTCTTCAACTTTGAAGTACATATTGCTACTTGTAATGCCCTTTTTGAATCCTTGTTGTAGTAGGTACCTATCCAACCTTACATACCAAGCTCTAGGACCCTATTTGAGTCCATACAATGCCTTCTTCAATCTGTAGACCACATTTGGATCATATAATATTTCAAAGCCTACCAATTTCTCAATGTATGCCTCCTCTTCCAACTCTCCATTCATGAATGCATATTTCACATCCATCTGATAAACATTGAAGTCCTTATGAGCGGTGATGGCCAAGAACAATCTGATGTCCTCGAATCTTGCCATTGGAGCAAATGTTTCCTCATAATCTATTCCTTCCACCTGTGAGTAGCCTTTACACACCAGCTTGGCCTTATTTCTGACTACTTCCCCATTCTCATTCAATTTGTTCTAGAAGAATCATTTAGTTCCTATCACATTCTTGTCTAATGGTGTTGGGACAACTTCCCAAGTTTGATTCTTCTCAATCTGCATCAATTCATCTTCCATGGCCTTGATCCAGTGCTCATTTTTGTATGCTTCAGTCACTATTTTGGGTTCTATTTGAGACAATAAGCACAAATTTACTTGTTTATCTACCATAGCAATACTTCTCCTTGTTAAAACACCTTTGTTCTTATCTGTAATGATCTGATCTTCAGAATGATTCTTCTGCACATATTTAGGAGTCTTGGGAATCTTCTCTGGAGCATCTTCTTCATCAACTTGCTTCTCCTTTTCCTTTTCTTCCTCTCTTTCTTCTTCTCTGCAAGAGTTCTCATCCGACTCATATCTTTCTAATAGTACTAAACTTTGGTATGGTTCTTCATCCACTTTAACATTTGTACTATTCACTAATTTCTTTAGTCTCTTGTCGTAACACCTGTAAGCCTTGCTTTTTGTAGAATATCCTAGGAAGATTCCTTCATCCGATCTTGTATCAAACTTTCCCAAGTTATCTTCATCTCTCCTAAAGTAGCACTTACTTCCAAAGACTCTAAAGTATTTTACAATAGGAGTTCTTCCATACCATAGTTCATATGGAGTCTTTAAATTGTTGACCCTGGATTGCACTCTATTTTGTATGTAGATTGCAGTGTGAATTGCTTCTCTCTAATAAATATCTGGTAGATTTTCTTCTTTCACCATTGTCCGTGTTGCTTCCTGAACTATCCTATTCTTCCTTTCCACAACTCCATTCTATTAAGGAGTGCTAGGTGCCGACAAATGCCTTTTTATTCCATGATCTTCACAAAAGCAATTAAACTCATTGGAGGTGAACTCACCACCTCTGTCAGACCTCAAACACTTGACTTTCAGATTAATTTCATTTTCAACTATAGCCTTAAAATCTTTAAACTTATCTAAATCTTTCAATTTTTCTTTGAGAAAAGTTACCCAAGTCATTCTAGAGAAATCATCAATCAACAACATTAAATACATGTCACCTTGAAAGCTTCCTACTCTTTTAGGTTTGCATATAGTTTAACTCTACATTTCATTATTTCTATTTCATTGTGGCTCATCGTTCCTATAGTTTCAGTATTTTTGCCATTTCCAAGTCTTAGTGTTTATGCTTCGCAGTCTCAGGGTTTATGCTTCGCAATCCAAGATGTATCAGATATGTTTCAAATTGTTTCCTAAGTGTGGAATGCACCACATGTCACTACCGAAGGCCTTGGTAAAAAGTCTCTTTTGATTCATCTTGCACACGGGTGTTTCCAAGTGTCCTTTTTTTTGGTTATAGCGGACGCCGCTACGTGTATTCCTTTTTGTTAAGTTTTGGGCACCGAGATACATATGTTGGGCCCAAGGGATATTATGATACAATATCAGTTTGTGCAGAGATTTCCACGTGTTGTATGTGGAGGCTAAGTCTTTTTCATTGTTGAAGCTGTTGGCAGATGCCATGTATTCTCTTTTATAAAGTTTTAGTTGAATCCAAGTGTGAAAAGTGTCATCTTTGCGAGGCTTCGAGGGACTCTGTTATAAAGTTTTAGAAATAGGTGGAGCATGCCACATTTCTTTTGTTGCTACTGGCAGAAAGTGCTGTATGTCACTTTATTTCTATTAAGTTTTAGGCACCAAGATACATATGGTGGGTCATATAAATAATGCCACAATTTCTAAATGATGTGGCAAGTGACAAGTGTCATAACCGTGGTTGCTCGGGGCATAAAAGTAAAGAGGCTTTTAAGATTGAGAAGAGCAACAAGTGTCCCAGTGTTGCTTCTTGGTTGTTGCCACGTATCAAGTTTCAAGTGTGGTGGATGGTGACAGGTGGCAATTTTCTATGTGTCCCTTTTGAATAGAAAGGAAGCTAAGTATTTACCGGAAGGTGCCGCGTAGCAGTTTGGGAGCCATATGAGAACTCTCAGGTGATGCCATTTGTTGCAATAGTATTATAAGTTATAGTGCTACATTTTATCACTCAGCCAATGAGCGTATAGGGAAAGATGGTTGTAGATTCAAGAAGATTCTCAGCGTCAGTTCAAGTCCCAGTTGAATTCCAGTTCTGTTGTTGCCATTAAGATCCTTGGTGATTGAGGTGATCTTGAGTCAAATTTTGTAGCTATATATACAGGAAGATGTTGTAACACAAGAAGAGGATCTAATTAAAAATTTAGAACTTCCGACTATGATCGGATTATATTTTGACATAATTTTGCTATTTTTGATAAGAAAGTTGATATACCTGTGCATGTCTTTGTGCCTTTTGTATTTGCCAAATTATTAATGAAAGAAGCTCTGTTATGTGCCAGTAGTGATATTATCTATGTCTCTGTGTCAATTTTATGACTTTGGCCTTCGATTCTAAATTCATTTATTATCTGTCTATATTGATCATGCAATATTTGCTCTTTAATATAGTTGAATCTGTAGAATTTGATCACTATGCTAGTTAAGGAAATATATTTCATTCAGGCGCATCACCATAGAATTAGAAGTTTTACTTATTGTATCTTTAATCTTGTTTCTTCTTCCCCTTACTCAAAACCCCATTGAAATAGGAAAAGCTAGCTTCTATTAAATTTGGAGGTTGTTTCAAGCATCAAGTCCCACATTCTTGAAACTTCCCATGTTGGTGTTGGAACCTGCGCAATTTTATACATCAATAGTTTGTGGCATGCCCAGTGGGACCTTTCTTAAATTCTGATCAAGATTGTATGAACCTAATAGTAACGAGGAGTCAGAGCTGTGGACCAGCAACAAGAGATCAGTTAGCCTCTAACCTGGGGATATTGTTGCCTCCATTAGTAACCACTCCAAGAAGAAGAATAAATCGAGTCGCAATAGCATCAGGAGCAAAAATGAGAGTACTTGTACCTCCAAGAAACTATTCAAATTGGAATACTAGTAGTCCTCCCATTCTTCCAACACCACCAGCTATGTTGGATCCAATTCCAGCTAACGCATTGAAAGCTTTACCCAAATTTAGTGGAGAAGATTCCAAGACACTAGGAGAGCATCTTCAAGATGTATCAGATGTGTGTGTAGTGCATGTTATTACTGTACAAAATGTAGCAATCATGTTGTTGGTGGCTTCTTTCAAAGGGAAGGCTCTAGATTGGTATAGATATTTGACCCCAAATACAATATCTACTTGGGACCAACTTGGGGATGCCTTCTTCATAGGATTTAGTGAAAAAGGTGATAAATCTTCCCTGTTGTAGAAATTGATCACTATAAAGAGGGCACCGCAAGAAGGTATAACAGATTTCAACACTAGGTTTCAAAAGACCTAGGATAGAGTCCATGCCACAGCTAGGCCACCATCAGGTATGTCTATTGTGCTCTACCTCAAAGCTTTCAATTCTAATATATCTGTAATGATTCAGTCCCTAGGAGGATAGACCCTATTAGAAGCATATGAGTTGACTATAAAAGTTGAGAACAATCTAATAGATGCTAGAAAATTACCTCCAAGGCCTCCTATGCCCATGTTCCTAGAAATTTCTATCCCCTTGCCTCAAGAAATCCCTAATCCACCATCTGTACCTGTATCCATGTATACCTTCCCTACATCTCAACATCCCACTATGTCAACACCCTTTGCCCCTCCATCTGAAATGGATGATGTCAAGAACATCCTTAGGACCTTTTCAAATGAGATTATTAATCTCAAGAGGCAACAAACTTCTTTCCTAAAGCCTCCTTATTAGGAATTCCAAGGAAATAGACTCCCATACCAGCTGAACTAGTACCAAGGTGCTCAAGGACCAAATAATCCTCAACCTTCAAACTAGTTTGTCATGTTTCCCACACCTTTGCAAGTTGTCCATCCTAACCCACGTAGAGATATGGTCCCTAGACAAAATAATCTAGTAGAAGATGCCAATGCTTGGTGTTTTCCTTCCAACAATGCTTATATGCCCAGAGATTGTCCTAGAGGCAATTTACAACAGAAGATAGCAGAACAGAGAAGGATGGAAAGTCAAGCTATGGTGTCTAATGCTCCTCCATATCAATCACCTGGACTCTAGAATGTTGTAATGCTAGCTCAGATGCAAGGAATGTCCATTCAATAGGAAGAAGAGATTGCCCCAGAGCATGCTTTGTTTTCATGGATTGAAGATGAAGATTCAGTATTCTTGAATGAAGCCTCTACCTCCAAGAAACCCTTAGTACAGTCTTGATGCAGGAGCATCTAGGGTATAAGAGCAATCTTGCATCAACCAAAAAAAAAAATGTTGTTTCTTTTCAATAAGGGCTAAATTTGGCACAGTTACTATTTTTAGTAAGTTTGCATTTGTGCACGGTTGGATACAAAATCTTACCCAGACCTCTAGAATGGTGAATTGAAGCTAATGGTGAAGAAATCACTTCAATATCATTTGTCATCTGTGAGATATTAAAATTTCAAATTTCAAAAATCCTATTAAAATATTCAAAGTCAAATTTGAGGCACTTAGAGGCTCCGGATGGGCCCGAAATTTGGTGGGAAACCCAAGTAGTCTACCTATCAATACTACTTGGTGCTCCATCGTATTTTCAAGAGCTTTCCAAAAAGGTATTATAATTGAAAATCTAATAGTCGAATCGAAAGTTATGGCCCCACGAAGTTGACCTATTTTTAGAGGGAGATGCAAATTTCGAAATAAAGCTGGTGGTCGCCAAAAGGGCTATATATAACCATTTTTAGGAACCCTTTGGGTAGTAGAGTTAAGGGGGGGCCAGTGTAGAGTCAAGAATAGGAGGGAAAATAGAAACCCTAGCAGATTTGGGGTTACAAAAGGATGGAGATTCTAGAGTCTTGTGTTTGGGAAAGCTGTAATGTGTTGCAACCAGTAGAGGATTCATCCTCTGATTGTAATTGAGCTTCTGTAATGTAATGAGTTGCCCAAATCAATAAAAGAAAGTTCTATTTTCTATGTTCAATTTCTGCTATTGTGTGTTTTGTGATTTACCCCCTTCATCAAGTGGTATCAGAGCAAGGGTTCCTGAGTGTGTAGACAAATCGCCGACTGCGAGGTAGTTTGCACCAGGACCTGAGGTTGTGGGTTTGCTGCGGAGATCAAGATGCCTCCACGAAGAAATTGTGTTGGGAGGAATTCTTTGACGGAAGAGGGTTTTAGAGCCATACAAAGGCAAATCGACGCATTGCAAGAGGAGCTACGAAGAGGGTTTGATCTAAGAACAAGAGAAGAAAGCGAAGATGAAGCTGAAGAGGAGCTATCTGAGGAAGAAGAAGAAGATAGAGGAAATCCTGTAGAAGTTAGGTTGTTGAGGGCCATTTCGAAGATCAGAAAAAGGCCCAGGATCAAAGTTTCTACATATTCTGGAGATTTGAATCTGGAACAACTTATTGATTGGATCAATGACATGGAGGAGTATTTTGAGTATGAAGATGTGGGGGACCCAGATCGGGTTAAGTTTGCAAAAACAAAGTTGAAGGGTCACGCCAGTATTTGGTGGAAGGAGGTCCAATTAGAGAGGAATAGAAGAGGAAAAGGAAAGATCACTAGATGGGATCAGATGGTGGAGAAACTGAAGAAGCAGTTCATTCTTGTGGACTATGTGATGGAGTTGTTGAAGAAGCTGCAAGGACTAAAGCAAGGTAACAAGTCTGTCAAGGAGTACATAGAAGAGTTTTATAAGATTACTATCAGGACAGGCCATGCAGAGCCCAACAAGGAGAAGGTAGTCCGTTACATTAATGGGTTGAGGCCAAGTATTCAAGAGGAGCTGAGCCTGGTCAGAATGACCACCATAGAAGATGCATACCCATTTTCCCTGAAGGTGGAAGAGAAGCTGAATAAAAGATTCGATAGCAAGCAAAGGGGAAGAGGTCAGGGCGGAAGGACTAGTGGAAGACCCTATGGGGGCCGAAACGAAGATACAAAGTAAAGTGAAGAAGTTGGCACCAGTCAAAATCAGAGAGGAGATAATACCTACCACCCTCATGACCAGAACAATGGTGAGCAAAGAGGAAGAGGAAGAGGTAGACCTGGGCAAGGACCTGGAAGAGGAGGTTTTAGAGGAACCTGTTTCCAATGTGGAGAAGAAGGGCATCAAGCATACGAGTGTCCGCAACATCAAGGAAGGATGAATAGAAGACCTGAAGGTAATGCACGAGTTGCACATGTGGATGAAGATGCACGGTCTGAGCGCTTTGAAGATACAGAAAGGGGAGAAACCCTAGTTGTTACAAGAGCTTTGTTGAATGAGGAGAAAGAACCCAATCAGAGGAAGAGTTTATTCCGCACAAGGTGCAAATGTGAAGGTAAGTGTTGTGATATTATTATTGACAGTGGAAGCACTGATAATCTTGTTTCAGAGGAGATGGTTGACAAGTTGAAGTTGACAAGAAGAAAGCATCCGCATCCATACCGGATTGCATGGTTGCAGAAGGACCATAGAGATTTGGTCAATGAACAGTGTTTAGTGAAGTTCAAGATTGGTGACTACTATGATGAAGTGTTGCGTGACATCATACCAATGGATGCATGTCATATGTTATTGGGGAGGCCGTGGCAGTATGATAGGAGCACTGTCCATGATGGCCGTGCAAACACATACTCCCTAACAAAGGATGGAGTCCGTCATAAGTTGAAGCCCTTGAAGGAGGTGGAAGAAAAGGTATGTAGTACTGCCAGAATTTGCTTGGTAGATGGTAGAAATTTTTTGGAGGGTATGAAGCATGAGCGTCATTGCTTTGCATTGATTCCTAAGATTAGTCTAGAGAAATGTGAAGATGTACCAGCTGAAGTCTCAGAAATGTTGGAAGAATTCGAAGATATTGTCTTTGATAATGTACCAGAAGGTTTACCACCAGTGAGGAAGATAAGTCATCAAATGGATTTGATACCAAGAGCTAGTTTGCCAAATAAGGCAGCCCACAGAATGACTCCAGCAGAGAATGAAGAGTTGAGTAGACAAGTTCACGAGCTGTTAAGGAAGGGACTGATAAGGGAGAGCCTAAGTCCATGTGTGGTACCTACAGTACTAGCACCAAAGAAAGATGGAGAGTGGAGGATGTGTATAGATTCCTGAGCCATCAACAAGATCACAATCAAGTACAAATTTCCATTGCCAAGAATGGATGACATAATGGATTGTTTGAGTGGAGCCAAGTACTTCACGAAGATTGATCTAAAGAGTGGGTATCACTAGATTTGAATCAGAGAAGGAGATGAATGGAAGACAGCCTTCAAGACAAAGGAGGGTTTGTATGAGTGGTTAGTCATGCCATTTGGGCTAACCAATGCACCGAGCACATTCATGTGGCTCATGAACAAGCTACTAAAAGAATTTTTGGGAAGTTTTGTTATTGTTTATTTAGATGACATTTTGATTTTCAGTAAGACTTGGGATGAGCATTTGATGCATATCAGAAGAGTTTTAGAGAACCTGAGGGAGGAGAAGTTGTTGATCAATCTGAAGAAATGTAGTTTTGCAAAGGAGTTGGTATACCTAGGATTTGTTGTCTCAGAGGAAGGTCTTAAGATGGACCTAGAAAAAGTAAGGGCTATCATTGAATGGCCTACGCCAAGGAGTGCAATGGAGGTAGGATCTTTTCATGGTTTGGCAAGTTTTTACAGAAAGTTTATCAGGAATTTCAATAGCATTTGTTCACCCCTAACTGAGACAATGAGAGGGGATAGAAAAGAATTTAGATGGACTAAAGGAGTGGACAAGAGCTTTGATACATTGAAGCAAAAAGTCATAGAACAACCTATGTTGGCACTTCCAAATTTCAATAAGGTATTCTAGGTAGATTGTGATGCTAGTGGTAGTGTTATAGGCGCTGTTCTAAGTCAAGAAGGTAAGCCCATTGCCTATTTTAGTGAGAAGCTTAATGATGCCAAGAAAAAGTATTCTATTTATGATCAAGAGTTTTATGCAATAGTTCAGGCTTTGAAGAAATGGAGACATTATTTGCTGCCAAAGGAGTTTGTTTTATATACTGATCATCAGGCTTTGCAATATCTTAATAGTCAAGCAAAGTTGAACCAAAGGCACTTAAAATGGGTTGAGTTTTTGCAGAGCTATACTTTTGTTTTGAAGCACATGAGTGGGAAGTCCAACAGAGTTGTAGATGCCTTGAGCAGAAGGCAAAGTTTGTTGACAGAAATGAAGATAGAGGTTGTTGGGTTCAATGAGCTCAAAAGTTTGTATCCTGAAGATCCAGATTTTGTAGAGGCCTGGAAAGCTTGTTTGGAACATGTTACTTTGGACAGGACAAAATGGTTGGACTTCATAATCCAAGATGGCATGTTGTTTAGAGGAAGCTAGTTGTGAATTCTAAGGAGTTCCATGAGAGAGAACTTGATTAAGGAGAAGCATAATGGAGGATTGGCTGGACACTTTGGTCAAGATAAGACCATTGCTATTGTTGGTGAAAATTATTATTGGCCACAGTTGCAGTAGGATGTGAGGAAATTTGTACAGAGTTGCAGAGTATGTCAGATGGCAAAAGGAGCAAGTTAGAACATAGGTCTATATCAGCCATTACTTGTACCAGAGAAGCCATGGGATGATATCAGTATGGATTTTGTTCTTGGTTTACCAAGGACACAAAGAGGACATGATTCCATTTTTGTGGTGGTGGACAGATTCTTGAAGATGGCACATTTTATTCCTTGCAAGAAGACTAATGATGTTGTTCATGTTGCTGAATTATTTTTCAGAGAGGTGGTGAGACTACATGGTCTACCAAAGAGCATAGTTTCAGATCGAGATACCAAGTTTGTTGGTTATTTCTGGAGGACATTATGGAAGAAGTTGAAGACAGATTTGAAGTTCAGTTCTGTACATCATCCACAAACTAATGGACAGACCGAAGTGGTGAATAGGAGTTTGGGTAACTTGCTACGGCGCTTAGTAGGAGATAAGCCCAAGGGATGGGATTTGATTTTACCACAGACAGAATTTGCTTACAACAATTCTGTCAATAGGAGTACTGGTAAATCACCATTCCAGGTTGTATATGGCAATAGCCCGAGAAATGCTTCTGAGTTAAGGAAGCTGGACAAAGGAGAAAAGACAAGTGCTGAAGCTGAAGACTTTGTAGAACATTTGAAGAATTTTCATGAAGAGGTGAGAGCGCACATTAATAAGATGAATATTCAGTACAAGGCTAAGGCTGATCAGAAGAGGAGGCATAAGGAGTTTCAGGAGGGTGATGAAGTCATGGTTCACTTGAGAAAAGAAAGATTTCCAGTTGGTACATATAATAAGCTAAAGATGAGGAAATTTAGACCATGTAGAATCCTGAAGAAGCACGATTCAAAAAATGCATTTGAGGTAGAGTTGCCTGATGACATGAATATTTCACCAGTGTTCAACATTTCAGATCTGATAGAGTATCATGATGATGGACTTGCTAAAGGAACACAGTGGGACATTCCAGCATCTACTTCAGAGAAGGAGGAGATAGAGGGCATTCTGGATAGCCGTGTGGGTAAGAGTACAAGAAATATGCAGTATACAGAATACTTGGTGAAATGGAAAGGAAGGCCTGTTGAAGATTCATCATGGTTATCTGAGACTGAGGTTAATCATTTTGGTTTCCCTCTAACACATGAGAAGTGATAGGGTCACTTTTCAAATTACCCCGAGTGTCTGATGCAAGAGCATCTAGGGTGTAAGAGCAATCTTGCATCAACCAAAAAAAAATGTTGTTTCTTTTCAATAAGGGCTAAATTTGGCACAGTTACTATTTTTAGTAAGTTTGTATTTGTGCACGGTTGGATACAAAATCTTACATAGACCTCTAGAATGGTGAATTGAAGCTAATGGTGAAGAAATCACTTCAATATCATTTGTCATCTGTGAGATATTAAAATTTCAAATTCCAAAAATCCTATTAAAATATTCAAAGTCAAATTTGAGGCACTTAGAGGCTCCGGATGGACCCAAAATTTGGTGCGAAACCCAAGTAGTCTACCTATTGGTACTACTTGGCACTCCATCGTCCTTTTGAGAGATTTCCAAAAAAGTAGTATAGTTGAAAATCCAACGGTCAAATCGAAAGTTATGGCCCTGCGAAGTTGACCTATTTTTGGAGGGAGATGCAAATTTTGAAATAAAATTGGTGGTCACCAAAAGGGCTATATATAACCATTTTTGGGAACCCTTAGGGTAGTAGAGTTAAGGGGGGGCCAGTGTAGAGTCAAGAATATGAGGGAAAATAGAAACTCTAGCAGATTTGGGGTTACAGAAGGCTGGAGATTCTAGAGTCTTGTGTTTGGGAAAACTGTAATGTGTTGCAGCTAGTAGAGGATTCATCCTCTGATTGTAATTGAGCTTCTGTAATGTAATGAGTTGCCCAGATCAATAAAAGAAAGTTCTATTTTCTGTGTTCAATTTTTGTTGTTCTGTGTTTTGTGATTTACCCCTTCATCAAGTCTGATTACTATACCAGATTGAAGAGGAGCATGGTGGAATAGCCCGAAGCTATAAATAATGAAGTAGCTAGGGTCCCTCCTTTCTAGGCTCACTATAATCCAGCTTCAACACAAGAAGTGCCTCAGCCGACCCAGAATCAAGTAGTCTCTAGCCCAGTATTAGAGAGAGTAAATCATCCTTACTACCTAGAGACATAGGCATTGGGACCCATGAATGTAGTAGAATAGATAAAGAAGACCCATGCTCACATATCAATGTGGGATATACTGGGCATTCCTAAGCAAAAGATGTTGTTGCAAGAAGCACTATAGATGTAGGTTGATCCCAAGCCTAAAGAAGGAGGTACTAACAAAGGAAAGACTCAAAATAAGGACACTCCATCCTTGTAGTCAACTTCTCTATTGAATATGACACCAGAGGTAAGCAAACCTAGGCCTGAGCCATTTTACTTAAATTTAATAGTGGGAAAGAAATTGTTGCACAATTCAATGATTGATTCTGGGGCTACTACTACTGTCATGCCGAAATTGATAGCATATGCTTTAAAGATAAAATATGAGCCACTGGCTAAAGGAGTCATGCAATTAGATGGGAAGTCTGTCCAAACCATAGGAAGGATTAAACAACTCCCATTATAGCTATATACTTGCCTGAACATAACTGTCAAGCAAGATATAGTGGTTATAGGTTTTCCCTGTCTTTGGTTTATGCCTATCTAGAGATTTCATAGCTAAAATAGGAGGATACATGTCACTTGATTGGTCACATCTAATTTTGAGAACTAAGTATGGAATAAAGATGAAGGTACTATATGAACCTCTATCCAAAGATCATATCATTGATGAACCAACCCATAGAATTGAAGCATCCCATGCCATGATGAATAGGGAGGAGATTGTCTTTGTTGAGGAACTAAGGGACTGGACTGAACAAGATCAGCAGGAAGAAGAAAACAGTCAGTTGATGACCATGATGCAAAGTGACCCTTATGGAAATTATGACTCTACTAGTTTGGGTAATTATGTTATTTTTGAAGAAGGCCAAGAAATACCAAATGTTATGAGAAAGAAGTATCTGAAAAAAAAGAACCTGATAGAAGCTCAGAAATATGCACATTGAATTTTGATGGACCTAGAAGTAAGAATGGTGTTGGAGCAGGAATATGTCTCACTTCTCCAAATTGTGAGAAAATTCTTAGAGCCATACGCTTTCAATTTCCTTGCACAAATAACGATATTGAGTATGAGTCTTTGTTGCATGGTCTTATGCTGGCCAAGAAGAAAGGGATAGAGAATCTGATAGTTAAGCGAGATTTAGAATTGGTTGTGAAACAAATCAGAGAGAAAGTTGGGGTGAAGAATATAAGAATGAGATCTTATCGCCACAGAATCTAGGATCTCATAGATAGTTTTGATGTTTTTAACATAGAAGTTATCCCTAGAACCCAAAACACTGAAGCAAATAGAATGTCATAGATTGGTTCCTAATTTGACCCAGCGAGTGTCCTACTTGTTAACAATGAGGTAGTGAAGGTGATATCGAGACCAAAAATCCTAGACAACGTCTAGAACTGGCAAGTTTTTGATAATGATTTCCTAGTACTTTTGTTTCTGTAGCAATTAGGAGAATTTGCTAACCAATTACAGCCTAAGATTGAAGAAACTTATGGTGACTAAATCATCCAACTAAAGTCTAATAAACCCCAAAAGGATTGATTACACTAGAAAACCTTTTTGACCTAGATGATGTAAGCCTAGACAAGAGGAAGTTTAAGGCAAGCAAAGATGATTATTCTAAAATTCAAGTTAGTGAAGGAAGAAAGCTGAAGGTAGGCAATGCTACTACCCAAGAGGAAAAGGATAAGATAATTTCTTTGTGTAATAAGATGATAGAGTAATTGCATGGATGTACGATGACCTTCATGGTTGCAATAGAGACATCATTCAACATACCATAGAACATGCTAAGGGGTCAAAACCAATTTGCCAGAAATAAAGACCAGTGAACCCTAAGATTGAGCCTTTAATGGTAGATGAATTGCAAAAGCTTCTAGAGTCCAAGATTATTTTTCCAATTAAACATTCACCTTGGGTGTCTAACTTAGTGCCAGTGAGAAAAAAGAATGGGGACATAAGACTCTGTGTGGACTTCAGAGATCTGAATAAAGCATCTTTGAAGGGTCATTACCCCTTTCCATCCATGGAACAAATTTTGTAAACTGTAGTTGGGTCAGAGAGGTTTTCTTTTCTTGATGGTTTCTCAGGGTACAATCAAATTTGGTTGGCTACTGCAGACCAACATAAGAAAATATTCACTAGAAAGTGGGGAACCTTCGCATATGCCAAAATGTCATTCGGTCTTTCAAATGTTGGAGCTACTTTTCAGCACACGATGGACATAGCATTTTGAGATCTTATAAATAAGATCATTCTGATTTATTTGGATGACCTTACTATATTTATCGAAGATGCCAAAGATCACTTTAAGCACCTAGAAGCTATTTTTCAGAAATGTCAGGAGTTTGGGATCTCCCTCAATCCTAAGAAGTGTATTTTTGCTGTGCCCCAAGGAAAAATTCTAGGACACATTGTTTCAAAGGATGGAATTTCCATTGATCTAGAGTGAGTCACAGCGATACTAAATCTATCTTTGCCAGTCAACAAAAAGGCAGTTCAGTCCTTTTTGGGTAAGATCAATTTTCTTAGTGACTTTATATCTGATTTTGCAGGGCTAGTTAGGCCCATCACTCTACTATTAAAAAAGGATTTAATTTTCAAATTAATACCTGAAGGGAGACAAGCGTTTAAAGAAGTCAACAAAGTCATTTCCACTATACTAGTACTAGGAAATCCTGATTTCTCTAGGCCCTTTATAATTTATGTATATGGGGGAGAACACAATGTTGTAGCTATTTTGACCCAGAAAGATGACAAGGAAGAAGGAGAACATCCAATTGCGTTCTTCTCCAGAACACTCAGAGAGTATGAATCTAGGTATAATTTCATGGATAAATAAGCTTATGTAATGGTTAAAGCTCTTAAGAAATTCAGGCATTTAGTGACAAGGAATATGATCCTAATATTAGTAGCTCACTCTAGTGTAAGGGAGTATATCATGGAAGGTGAGACTACTGAAAAGAGAGCCAACTGGATAACTAAAATATTGGAATATGATGTAGAGGTAAGGCCTACCAAATTGGTCAGAGGTAGAGGACTCTACCAATATATTACTCAAGACATAGAGGAGTTGATGCCTGAAGAAGTAGAAGTAGAAACATTATTGAAGTTTTAAGAGATTGACCAAGATTCTTGGATATGTGACAGAATACAGTTCATGAGAATTGGTATTTTCCCTAATGAACTCTCGTCTAATAAAAGAAGGTATTATAGACAATAGGGAGTCCATTTTGTATTGATTGATCATGTTTTGTTTAGAAAGAATATTGATGGGATACTATTAAAATGTGTTGAAAAAGAAGAAGCCCAAAAGATACTGCATGAGTTTCATCATGGAACCTTAGGGGGACATTTTTCAACAAGGACTACTGTAATTAAAGTGACACAAGATGGCTACTATTAGCCAAAACTTTTTGCGGATTGCTACCAAGTAGTCAAATAATCTCAGGCTTGTTAGTTTTATACTGGAAGAAGAAGAAATGCAACATTGCCTTTAAGTCCCATAATAGTGGAAGAACCCTTTTCTCAGTGGGGTTTTGACTTTATTGGGATGATTAATCCAGTGTCGAATATGGGATACAAGTGGATTCTTACTACAACAGATTACTTTACAAGGTGGAGTGAAGCAGTGCCACTCAAAGAAGATACTGAAAAGGTAATTTTAGATTTTCTTGAGGGTATAACTACCCATTTTGACCCTCCTCGCACTACCATATCAGATAATGCTAAAGCATTTTTTGGAACTAGACTATCAGAGTTCACATTAAAAAATGAAATATATCTGAAGACTTCTTCTAATTACTATCCACAAGGCAATGGCTTGGCAAAGTCTACCAATAAGAACATGATTAGACTCATAAAGAGAATGGGGCCTGAGCATCAGAGAGACTGGCACAAGTCTCTTAATTCAGCACTATGGGTAGATAGAATCACACCAAAGCAAGTGACCAAGATGTCTCTATATGAGTTAGTCTATGGTAAGCATGTAGTGATGCCACTAAGCATAGAAGTTCCTCCCTTACAGTTAATCAAATAGTTGGAGATAGAAGAAAGTGGCTCGATGCATGTGAGGCTTGCCGAGTTACTAGAGGTTCAAGAGAAGAAAGAAAAGGCACATGAGTCATTGATGAAGCATCAATAGATTGTAAAGAATTAGTTTGACAGAAAAACCTCCAATCCAAATTTTGAAATTGGGTCTCTGGTGCTGAAATGGGATGACAGAGCTGCTAAACCAAGCTGACATAGTAAGTTTGATGCATTATGGATAGGTCCTTTTAAGATCCACTCCTGTAAGCAACAAAACATAGTTGAGCTAGAGATTATAGATGGAGAACCTAAAGAGATTCCTCTAAATGGGATCTTCTTCAAGCATTTTACATAGTCTCAAAATTTGCTATGTATCATAGTTAGTTAGGTGTCTATTTTTTGCTTTCCTACTTTTCCTTTGTTTTCCCACTTTTTCCCTTTTAAATAAGTGTTATGAGAACATGTGTCTACAACATAGTGGTCCTTTTGTTAGTAGTTGCATTTAGTAAGGTTGTTCAACGGTTCCTTAAACATCAAAAGAAAGTACCAAATCATATGATCACCACTTTTAATACCAATCTAACGCACCGTCCCATGCAGATTTTCATAGATACACTAACCGTCTTTTTGGTGTTAATGCCATTAATAAGACATGATGGGTCATTAATACTTCATTATGCCTCATCAAAGCTTGTTTTGAATCCCTTAAACTATTGCATTTACTATTTCCTTATTCTGCATTCTCCAAGCTCTACTTCTATGTCTAGGTCTCGTCCCTTACCTACAATTCTAGCTAAGTTTGAGTCACTTCCATGTTTTTTGCTTACTTGCTATGTCAAGAGTTTCTAAGGCTACTAAAAGAGATACAGAAATGTCAGAGCCATAGTCACCATAAGAGGGGCTAGGGATCTTTGAGTAATCTAACAAATTAAAGGGCAATGAATCATATGCGTCTGTGCTAGCACAACCAAAAGCAAGTTATCCAAGGACAAGGGTCCTGGAAATGGGGGTGAGTTTAGATTCCACACAAGTAACAGACTATGCAGATGACATTTTCGACACGTGCATGGAAAAGAACCTAAAGAATCTTTGAGAAGGAGCTCATTAGAGATGCCTCATCCAAGCTGTAAAAGGATAGTCAGAAACCTTTGGAATGAGAGTCTGGACCTCTCAATTGGCACAATTTGTGGTTTTTGCAGTTCACCCATATCTAGAATTGATTGACATATGTGCATAATTGTTTCATCCTCCATCTGCCTCTATTCAATGTGGCCCCTTCATGGTCTAGATAACCCTTAAGGAAATTTGGGATATTCTAGATTTGTAGCATGATAGAACGACCACATTCCCTACAATTCCCAAGTTGCAGACTACATGGGGAAATCTGCAAGGTATGTTAAAGTTTATAAACACTAAAATGCATCTAGGTGATGAAAATACCAAGTTGCCTTCACTTCCCACAAGCCTTTCTTAGTTCAATCCTGATGTTCAAGATGCCCTCGCCATGTTAGATTCTATCTTTGGCCAATATGATGATTCAACGATACATGATTGGCAGCTTGCAGTGATTTTTAGACTCAAGACTATAGACAAGTCTCAGGAATACTGTCTTGACTTCTTAGAGCAAATTGCCGAGGCTATGGTGGATCAGCTCACAAACTTCTCTCAAGATCATGTTTTCAGGTATTCAGCATACCTATTGCATTTAATATTGTATCAAAATTTTAGTCTCTTTCAGCAACATATGCCTTTAAATATGTATGATCTTGAGTCCAGTAGCAATAGAACAATCCCAGTGTCTGCATGGACCCATGTTTTGTCAGATACCTCTAATCCATATGAGTTTGTGGAATGTTTCGTTGCACCAGTTTTTAACCAATTAAGTTTAGAGCCTATAGAAAAGAGGATGATAGAGAGCCTCAGGGGTTTCTTATTGAATTTCAAAGTTCCTTGTGATTACTTCTTTGGGGCCTATACAACTATTATAAGACTTCATGGCTATGCCAAGGAATCCTTCCTGCTCCAAAAGGTTTTGACTCCTAGGGTTACATTTTTAGAAGTGGCTCAGCAAATATCTATTATTGATAATAATATTGGTCATAAAAAGAAAAAGAAGAAAATATATGATATTCCTTGGACTAGGGAGAAGAGAACAATTGAAAGGAGGGAAACTGAAAATCTCTTATTGAGGAAATTAGCAGCTTATGGATTCTTAATAGTTGAAGATAAATGGAAGTATGATACAGATAGTTTCTTAGCTTCTTGGATTACCAATAATAAAGTTTCTACAAAATTCATTAATGAGAAATGCCCTTTTTGGGAGAAGAGAAGATCGCCAAAGTAGGATGATCCTACAGTTTATGTTGAATTGAAGGACTTGCTAGATGAAGGTCCTAGGCCATGGGAGACCTTTTATAAGAAGATACAGGATTTAGACCCAAAGAGGTGGATGACTATAGGCCTCAGAGCTACCTTGAAGAAGAAAGAATGGAATGCAGAAAAAATTGTTGCCTACTAGAAATACAGACAAGAAATATCTTAGTTCACCCATACTTTTGGAAATGTTGAAACTGATGAAGAATGGGAAACAGTCTGGGATGAATTTCATATGTTCCTAGTGTCTAGTCCTGATACAAGTAATATTCTAAGAAGCGCAAGGGTGGAATAAGAAGGAACATTTGAGGAAGCTCAGGAACTTGAGGAAATAGAGCATATAGTAGAAGAAATTCCTAGAGTTCCCTGGCGTCAATCTCTCAGCACCTTACAGAAACAAAAGGATATAGTATCACCATCTCACGAGACTCAAATAAATTTAGCATCAGGGAGTCTTAGAGTGGCATCTTTTCAGCAAATTGTAATTGATTCAGAAGAAGAAGATCCACATGACATAGCCGAAAGGATTTTGAAAAGAAAACGTAAATTGGTTTTAGGAGAGGAGGAAGAAGAGGAATTGGGGCCCCAACAATAGCAAGTTCCCATAACTTCATCGATGGCTCAAGTCAATGTTTATTCTCCCTTTTCCTCTTCTTCTATTTCTTCTCATTTTGGGTGGCTACCCAAGTGACCCATTTTTCCCTGCCTCCTACTACCTCTACTGCGCCACTTCAATCTTTTGCCCCATTTCCTAGTTCACCGGCCATATCAACACAAGCCATTTCCTTACCCTTGTTTTCTCCATCAATGCCCAAGTGGACTTTTCCCCAGTTTGACCCAAGCCAGCAAATAACTACCATTCCTTATGGCCTACCCCAAGGTTATCTGTTTGCTGGTGGGCACATTACCTCACCTCCTACCTTTCAAGCACATGTTGACATAGCAAGAAAAGTAAGAGAGGCTCGAATGGAAAAGAAGAGAAAGAAGGAGAATAAGAGCCTTGTTGTTTCACATATGAAATCCTTGTTTGATCCAATTCAATAGTCTTTGACTATTACTCATTTGTCCCCAAATGTGGTTAAGCCAGTGGAGTAAATGCAGCCACAGGATTATATAATGAATGCAGTGGCCATGGATCTATCTCAATTTAGACCACAGGACAAAGTAGAATTGATGAATGAAACTCCCTTAGCAGTAACCACTTATTATTTGAAGATGTCAAAATGATTGTAGAATGTTGAAGTAGATTTGGCACAAGAGAAAGCTACTAATAGTAGCTTGACTTCAGAGATACAAGCCAAGGTGAAAGAAATTGATACTTTAAACAAAGATTTGTAGTCTATAGTTTCTCTACAGATTCATCAAGCAGCACAGGCTCAAGTTGCAGCCTTGAAAACTGAATTAGCACAGGAGAAAGCTGTTGTTACTATACTGAGACAAGAGAAGGCTACTGTGGAGAAGAAGTATCAAGATAAAATACAAGAGGCATCACAATTGCAGCAAGGCCTTTCAAAGGAGCAAAATCTAAGTAGTGCATCCCAAGCCCAATTCATGGTTGAAGAGCAAAAGACAAAGTAACTAACAATTGAGTTGGCATAGAGGCCACAAAATGCAGGGGTCTTAAATATGGTGAAAGAGCTTTATGCATCTTCATGGGGAATAATCTATGAGGAGATTGTACAACTTAAGCCATCTCTCACCTTCCTACTAAATGCCCAGCAACTTTGTGAGAAAGTGGAGTCTTCTGTGGAGGCAAGATTGTCTATTATTTCATTAAGAGTTTTAGACTCCTAGCTCTTGTTACATAAACTTTATGATACATCTAATGAGACCATGTTTGCAGCTAGTGTAAGTGATAGGATGGTTCTTGCCAAAAAGGTAAATGAAGTGTTGAGTTGTAATTCCGCTACAATGAATTGTAAAGAACTTTTGGATATAGTTAAAGGAATAAAAGATATGAAAAGACACATTGAAGGATTGGTCAAGCTGGGGCTACCTTCCCCTTTTCCTGATGATAGTATAGTGCTAATGACTGATCCTATAAAGGCTCTTCTTCTTATTAAGCAAAATGATCAAACTATTTTTTAGGGTCTAAGTGATTCCTCCACTGTTAAAGAGGTAGAAACAGTCCTGGTTCCAATGGCTCAGCTGGAATTTCAGTTACATGCTGTGGTACAAAATTTTCAATCTTTTTCTCATAAAGATATCATTAATTTAGATTTTGCATTTCAAGATCTGCAAGGTAAATAGGGGTTATTAGATTCAGAATAGTCTTTATATCATGCCACATTGCAAAAGTTGTGATTCCTTTTCTTTATTAGTGGTAGTGCAATTTTGAAGTTTTGTTGATTATGGAGTTCTCTCTGAGTAGGTGTAGAGGTCCATGTAGTCACCAAGAACTATAGAGTTTAACTCTACATTTCATTGTTTCTATTTGGTTGTGGATCATCATTCCTATAGTTTTAGTATTTTTGCCAGTTTCCAAGTTTCGGTGTTTATGTTTCACAGTCTCAAGGTTTATGCTTCACAGTCCAAGATGGATCAAATATGTTTCAAATCATTTCCTGAGTGTGGAATGTGCCACGTGTCACTACCGGAGGCCTTGGCAAAAAGTCTCTTTTGATTCAGCTTACCTATGAGTCTCGCCAAGTGTCCTTTTGTTGTTATAGTGGACGATGCCATGTGTATTCCTTTTTCCTAAGTTTCAGGCACCGAGATACATATGGTGGTCCCAAGGGATATTATAATATAGTGTCAATTTGTGCAAAGATCACCACGTGTTGTATGCAAAGGGTAAGTCTTTTCATTGTTGAAGCTGCTAGCGGATGCCACATATTCTCTTTTATAAAGTTTCAGTTGAAGTGAAGTTTGACAAGTGTCATCTCCACAGGGCTTCGAGGGAATCTGTTATAAAGTTTTAGAAACATGAGGAGCATACTACGTTTCTTTTGTTGCTACTGGTGGAAGGTGTCGCGTGTCACTTTATTTCTGTTAAGTTTCCGTTACCGAGATACATATGGTGGGTCCCATAAATAATGCCATAGTTTCTAAATGATGTGGCAAGTGATAAGTGTCATAACCATGGTTGCTCAGGGCATAAAAATAAAGAGGCTTTTAAGATTGTGGAGAGTGACAAGTGTCCTAGTTTTTCTTCTCAGTTGTTGCCACATATCAAATTTCAAGTGTGGCGGATGGCGACAGGTGGCAATTTTCTATGTGTCCCTTTCAAATAGAAAGGAAGCTAAGTATATATCAGAAGGTGCCGCGTAGCAGTTTGGGAGTCATTTGAGAACTCTCAGGTGATGCCATGTGTTGCAACAGAATTATAAGTTACAGTGCTACATTTTATCGCTCAGCCAATGAGTGCGTAGGGAAAGATACTTGCCGATTCAGGAAGATTCTCAGTGTCAGTTCAAGTCCCAGTTGAATTCTAGTTTTGTTGTTGTCGTTAAGATCTTGGGTGATTAAGGCAATCTTGAGTCAAATTTTGTAGCTATATATACAGGAAGCTGTTGTTACACAGGAAGAGGATCTCATTAAGAATTCAGATCTTCTGACTTTGATCAGATTATATTTTGCCTTAATTTTGTTATTTCTGATAAGAAAGCTGATATACCTGTGCATGTCTTTGTGCCTTTTGTATTTGCCAAATTATTAATGAAAGTAGCTCTGTTCTATGCCAGTAGTGATATTAGGTGTGTCTCTGTGTCAATTTTTTGAGTTTGTCCTTTGATTCTAAATTCATTTATTATTGGTCTATATTGATCATGCATTATTTGCTCTTTAATATAGTTGAATCTTGAGAATTTGATCACTGAGCTAGTTAAGGAAATATATTTCATTCAGGCACATCACCATAGAATTAGAGGTTTTAATTATTGTATATGTAATCTTGTTTCTTCTTCCCTTTACCCCAAACCCCATTGAAATAGGAAGAGCTAGCTTCTATAAAATCTGGAGGTTGTTTCAAGCGTCAAGTCCCACATTCTTGAAACTTCCCATGTTGGTGTTGAAACCTGCACAATTTTATGCATCAACAGTTCACATAGATCTGTATGCACCAACTCCAGAGGTTTGGTGGTAGAATACTCATTGATTTTGAAATTCTTACTTGTTTGCTTCCCAATATGACATTCCTTGCAGGTCGCAATCATAGGCTTTGTAATCTTTGGCAGATCCCTTATAACTTGAGTAGAGTTGAGCTTTACTAGGTTGTCAAAATTGATGTGACCCATTATTCTATGTCATAGCTAAGTTTCATTAATTTGAGTCATAAGGCACACACCTTCAGCACCTTTGAGCTGATATATATTTCCTTTTGTCCTTGTTCCTATAGAAAACAAAGTTCTGGTGTGTTCCTTTCTAATTTCATAACCACCATCCTAAAACACAAGATTATATACTCTGCTACACATTTGTCCTACACTTGAAAGATTATGCCAAAGACCTTTGACATAAAGAACATCATATGTATTATGCTTTCCATCGAAACTAATTGAACCTTTCCCACAGATCTTAGCAGATGCATCATCTCCAAACTTAACAAAACCTCCATCAAACTTCTCAAGCTTCAAAAAATTATTCTTATCTTAGGACATATTATTTAAACACCCACTATCAATTAATCAGAGGTTCTCCTCCTCTCTTGTATGAAAATAAGTTAATAGAGTTCCTTTGGTATTGTGCCTTATTTTTTGAGCAATTTCCTTCATACCTTTTTAAGAGTTAGGTCGAACATTCAAGGCCATGAACAAGCATTTATTTATTTCATCATCGAAATAGTTAGATTCATCATCAGATATGTTCTCATCTTCATTAACATAATAACTTCTCTTGAATGATTTTCCTTTCTTATCCTTGTATTTGTCATTTGAAATTTTGATTGGACATTTTGAAGCATAATGACCTATTTTTCCACATATGAAACATGTGAAGGGTAACTTACCTTTGTATTTTCTAGAGCCCTCTTTCAATCTTCTCACAAAATTTCCTTCCATTTCATCAAATTCATCTAATTTAGATTCAACATTTTTTTTGTCTTGCTAGCTTTAAAAGCAATTTGTTTTCTTGAATCATCTTGACCAAACTTTCTCATCTCAAAAGTAGTTTAAGTACCAAACAATTGATCCCTATAATACTTATCCAAATTTTGAGTTTCTTCAATAGCAGAAACTTTAGCACTATTCCCACCAAGACCATTGATGTAGTTGACAACTTCATCCACTCTCTGCATGTAGCTTGCAATATTTTCATCTTCTGACATCTTTAGGGTTTCAAACATGGTCTTCAAAATCTGCATCTTTGCTTCCTTGAGCTTATCATCTTCTTCATAGGTACTTTTCAACTTCTTCCACATCTCATGAATAGTTTTGTAACTCATCACCTTCACTAATTCAAAATCAGAGAGACTGTTTAGAAGAGCACTCCTTGTCTTGTCATTTCTATCATATTCTTTAATATCATTTTCATCCTTTGGACCATTAGGGGGTATAGTATACTCTTTGTCAACTATATTTCATACGCCATATCCTATCTAGATAAGAAAGCTTTACATCATGGTCTTCCAAAAAGAAAAAAATTGTTCCATCAAACACTGGAACCTCCATACCTTTCCTTTGCACCATCCAGATCTACCCCAAGTGGTTAAGCTTCTTTAGGGAACTTAGCTCTGATACCAATTGTTAGAATGCACAAGACAACTGAGTGGGGGTGAATTAGTTGTATTTTAAAACTTTAAACCCTCAAAGCAATTTCAAACATCAACCACTTATAATGCATTAGCAGAATGTAAATATATGAAGCATCAATGCAAACACATCCAAATCAGGGAAAAAACCAAATCAGGGAAAAAACACGGTGAGGATTAGCTCACAATATATATGAATAATAACACCGAAAATCAATAGGCTCACTGCCAAGGGCTCACTTCCTAGAAGAAAGGCTCATTGTCATAGAAATGCTCACTGCTAAGGGCTCCCTGCCCAAAAGAGAGAAAAAGAAGACTATTACAGAGAGATTCAGTATCTCAAACCAACATGAGATCCATCGCTTCCACTCCTTGCCATCTGCAACCTTTGGCTCACTGCCTCTAGTAACTTCTGGCACACTAAAATGTAGACACCTTCTACTCACTACATTCTGGAGTCAAGCATTTAAGTTCACACACAACTTCACTATCGTTGATTCACAATTACATATTCTTTTCTACCTTGCTCCACTCATCTTCATCTTGCATTTATACCATCTATAACAAAGATCTATCTCAATTAGGTCGGTCCTAATGAAGTGTGTACATTACACACATGCAACATCACTTAGGTTAGCACTAAACACTTCTGTTGTGGAAACAAGTAAAAGTGGACCATGTCAAGGGATAACTAGGACTCACATTTGTATCATCAAGCTACTTATCACATCCACAATCCATGAAGTACCTCCGTAAATGGCACTGGTAAGCTAGGTCAGCCAAACCTGAGCTATTGACCATATTCATGCTTCTCTAAGTCTAAGAACAGGCAGACCAGAGCGAGACACTTCAAAGCATTCACACACCTTCCTAGAATACTCATCATCATCATAAACTTTCACAATACTTCCGTAACTGTCTGAATCAAAGAATGTCTTCATTATGCACATCAAGAGACATTGTTACTGATCACCAACACAAGAACTAAACTTGTGGAGCATCCCAATACTGGAAACTTGGAAGGAAAGTGGATATAGAAAATATAAGCATTCTCCCAAATCCAAAAGATATAAAAAGTCAATGCAGAGAAATGTGGAGCATTCTCATTTCTCCCAGACTCCCTCGTTCATAGTCAAAGATTCTGTTAAATACATCTTCTACTTCTACATGATCCAAACCCTAAAACTTTGGATATAATACCTCTAAACACCTCTGATCAATACTTCCAAACTGTACAAGCATATCTTCAATTAGGAAGAAATGTAGAGCATAACACTGAGGGTACCTCTATCACAAGTTGCACATGTTTTTATCAAATTTTCTCAAAAGCACTTGGAAACCAAGTGAACCATCTACTGGGAGTTGACATCAATGACAACACTAGCAAGTTTCCAACATGTTTTCATTGGATTGGGGTCATCCCACAATAATGGGCTACACTTTTTGGCCAAACTTGACATTGAAATCAATATTTTGAACTAAATCTTCACTTTCAGACACCTATAGCTGCTAAACCATTAGGAATTTGAAGATGATGCCAACTAGTGATTTGTGAGATTTTTTTTGTAGATTCTAAATATATATATATTTTTAAAAAATTTGGAGTTAAATTTTAAATTTTTTTGTGTCTCCTTTGATAACTAGTTTTAATAGTAAACAACATTTTTTTAAAGTGATGTATATTCTGTAGCACATAACATTTTTTCCACAAAGGATAAAATTCTGATTCTTTTGAATTTATATTGGTAACACCGATATATAGGGCATGCATTTGGTTTTATAATGTTTTGTTGAATATTTTGTTTTTAATTAAGTTTTGAATTCAAACCAATTATATTTTAGACATTGGCATATTCCATAAAACATATCTTTTTCTGTATGTATTGAAATTGAATATTTTTTTTGTTGAAACAAGGACATCAATACCTAGGGCATAGAAAATTTTCAGAATTTTTTTCACTAATTTACTAATTTTCAATGTGTATAGAACAAAGAACTTGATGTTCAGTGAAAAACCTACATTCACAAGGAATATATAATAAATATAATAAACAAATTAAATATATTTAAAATTATACTTTTTGGGAAGCTTATAATAAGGACTAGATACTTACAAAACATAAATTTTAAATGAATTCATTTGATCCCCCAAAAGGTAAATCAAAAGTGGTTTTTTATCAACATTGTTATAGGTGTATAGGAGACTCCATTATAGGTATGGTTTAAAACTAGTGGTGTTCTATCCAAGGGGGTTTGAATCTAAGGTGGTTTGATGAAACCCTCTTCAATTAAAATCCTATAAATGGAAGCTTTCAAGGCTTAAATCATTATATTTTCTAAAAATATGTGATTTTAACAAAAAATCAGGATGTCATAGAAAGTGTAACCCATTATTGTGGTAGTACCCATTGATCAATTTTTGTTTGTTAGGAGATAAGGGGTCTACTATACTTAGTTGGTGCTAGGAACCAACTATTCAGAGAATCAAGAGAGGTTTAGTTTTTTATTGGAGGATTGACATTCTAGCTATGGTATATTGATATGTATCATATTTCACGACAAGGTGATCTTTCATTTAGTCATCCTTCACTTGTCATGACTTGGATTCTTGAGCATAGTGTTCCAATTTAGAGGGACGTGTGTCTTTTAGATCCTAGATTACTAATAAGAGCAATGTGATGGGGATGGATCGGTCCTTATGATTCTACTACTTTAGTTGTGGCTACACTCACAGATGTCAATTTCATTCTTGACCCTTATGTTGATATGGAGGGGTTGTGTCTGAGTGACATAGAAGCACATGATTATTGTCAAGAGGTGAGCCATTTGACCGATAAGAATGGCTTAGTTGAGGCTCATCATGTCACTCGACTTATTCAATAGTTTGGATGATTGGTGAGCATAGGGCACTTCTTTGGGTTCCACTAGTCCCTGGGGTCCCAATAATTAGACCAAACCATGAGGTTGGTTAGATACAGGTGAATATATCTCTATATTGAAGACATGTCACTATTGAGGAAGATATTGATGATTCCATAGATGATGTTTATGATCTTGATGAAGAGGAGCATAGTGAGGTAAAATCTAGAGGAGATGCAAAGATTCTTATAGATGAGGAGAAGGTAGTGCTAGAGGTAACTCCACATAGCCATTTGCATGATCAATCCTTGGAGCCATCAGAGGAGGATATGAGACATAATGATCCATCCCGACAACTAGGAGGCCATTGTGAGTACTTTACTTACCTACTTCTTTCTTTACGACTCATGATCACTTTAAATAAATGACATAGAATTAACATTTGTCTTATCATCTCTTCATTGTTTTCTCATAGGTACGACAAATGGATGGATGGAACTCTTTGATAACACTTATTTAGATGTGCTAGTCCCTTCCACTTGTCTATTGAGGGATGATCTTATTATTGATGCTCACATGCCTTCCTCAACAAGTAGTCATATGGATATCTTAGCTCCCTCTTATCATACAAGTCAAGAAGTTACTTCTCAAAGAGCCAAAATTAGTGTACTTGATACTAAGAATTCCTTACTTTAAGAGATAGCCAACCTTCATAGGTAACTTTTGTAGGCTCAAATAGTAGACCCATCTCATTCACAAATTCCTAGTTGGATGCCTTCCTATTCTCATATGACTTATAGAGGTTATGAGGAGGAGGATAGTCAAAGGAGACCTCAAACTAGGACCCCTAAGGTTTTTGTTGGTTAGATATATCCTTGAGTTGAGTTTTGATTTCTTTTGCATGCATGGGGAGACTTGCATGATAGAGTGCACTATGTTTAGCCCTTTGAACACTGATAGTGGAGTGTTATGTACTTAGAATTTTGATATGTGCTATGATGAGTTTGTTTAAGATCTATTCATGATCCTATTTGACATCTTATGTTATTTATCTTTTGTGCACATGGATGGTTTATGACTTTTATTTGTGTTAATTCTAGAGCTAAATATGGATGAAAACACAATGATTATGCAATGTTTTTGGTTTTTTGAAATTCATAAGATGTAATATAAATTGTATGGATCCAAAACATATGTGGATACAAATATAATACAATTTGTTATTTCCTATTTTTATGCATGCCATGAGCTATGACATGAGTTATTGGTTTGATTTTTCATGATATAATGTATGCAAGTGGAACAAACAATGTAATCACTCTTTAGTAGGATTTTGACCTAGGGGATTATAGGTTGACTTGGTATAGGGAGACCTACTATACTTTGGGATAGGATTTTATTAAGGACTCAAGTGGGGATGAGACAAAGATGTAGTAATTTCTAAATTTAACTTTGCAAAATGCTAAATATTGATCCATATCTAGACAAAACATTCTGATGAGCTTTCAACTTAGACAAGAAACAAATTTTACTACCACCCTCTAGACATAGATCAGAGATGGCCAAAAAGATAGATCTAGGGTAAAGGAAAAACTCCAAAGAAAAAGATGGTCCTAAAGACAGTTAGACTTTTGGATTTACCCAACTAATGTGTGTGTGTGATTTGTACCTCTCTCTTTTATTTTCTATGCTAGATGGCACCCTCGTAGGTTCAAGCTTAGACTTATCTCCACTTAAAAGTAAGGACATAAGAAATCCTCTATTTCTATTTTTCTTGCTCTTTCTTTCCCCTTTTTTATGTTTTGCAGTACCTTTTCCTAATTCTCTCCTATTTTGTATTTTATATTTTATTTGTTATCATTTTTTTCTTTGGTTTTTCTAGGATCTCTCTTTTATTGCACTCTTATTTTTTTGATTGCTTCCTACAAAGTTATGATCCCCCTAAAATTTTTGGTTAGGAAAGATAAGGGGCTGAGTGCCACCAAGAAGTTTGACTATCCCATCAAACTTCCCTTTTGCTAACAATGAATGGGGAAGGTCTACTTTCAAGCTTCTATTGGGTACTGTAGGTTTGAATAATGACTTCGCTTAGACTTGAAATCATGGTTCAATAAGACCAAGATTAGTATAAAACTAAGAGCTTGAGTTTATTTTGAATTTGTTGGGAAATGTAAAGGGGAAATAACTAATGGTGTGGATGATTTTAGGGAATCTCATAGACTTAGAGGGTCAACCTATAATTATCCAATCTTAAGACTCCTTACTAGGGTCAAAATTGAACAAGAGAAAATCATTCACAAATGCATGGTGGAATAGAATGAAAAACGCAAATTTCATTTCTTATGAAAATTTTATACTTTTTATAGTTTTTCTTTTAATTTATTTGATTTTCTTTTGGATTCTTGTGTTTTTAAATATTTTTACAATTTTTTAGACATAATACTTTTTCAGGTGAAACGAGTTAACTATTTGACTAAAATTCCTCACCTTCCATTGTGCATAGAAGATCAACATTATTTTTGATGTCTTCTTTAACCATGTAGGGACATTTCCAGTCTTCCTAAAACTTCCTTTTTCTTTTGTGCTTTTTTTTCATGGTGCTTCCTTTCCTAAGAAATATCTCCCCTACTCTTTAAGATCCTATTGGATTTTCTCACTTTGGTGATATTTTTGTAGTTTGTTGGGGTAACGTAAAATAGGTTAAGCACTTCTAAGCTTGCTAATGAGAAGCAGTCCAATATAAGACTCCATCATAGTTCAATAACTCTGTGAACAAGTCAAACTCATATTGCATTTTAAATTTGACTTAAATTCATTCCTAGACACTCTATAATAATTGCAATTGGAGTTTGAGGCTCCCTTTGCTCTATAGGGGAAAAAAAACTATACTCATCTTTTCATTTGGCTTTGGTTGCAAGTCCATGGAGTATCCTATGTATTTGTATGGTGGCTCAGGAATAGAAAGATTTTATATCCCTATGGTTATTTACAATTTGTGCTCTTTGCATTTGAAACTCTCCTTCACTTACTTAAACTTCATTAGGAAACCTCAAAATTATTGGGAAATGAACCCATGGTGCCTCCCATGCATCATTAGATTGTATTGAGGTTAAAGTGAAATGAATTTCATGGGTACCAAGAGATGTAAAAGTTATGGATGAGGCTCTTGGAGCATTTGTGGATTCATTATCAATTGAATAAGATTTTTCATGATAAGTACTTTTCACTTGTGTTAGGGGTATCCATAGTGTGTAGGTTTTTTTAGGAGGTGACATTTGTACATTAGAATCACTCATATCTTAAGTTAATGGTACATACAATTTAGTTGATGACATCTCTCTAGGTGGTGTTAGAGGAGTATAGTTTCCAACATTTCTTCTTCAAGATTAGAAAAACACCTGGATCCACCTCTCTTAGATAGATTGTTGTAATTTGGAATTATTCTTCAAACCTAGCACACTTTGATATAGGAAGAATTTATCCTATACATTGCTAAATATCAAGATAAATTAACTAGTCTTTTTTTACTCAACATAAAAAACACATTGATAGTGCACACATCTAAGGGAAACTGTATGGGGAGGTCTCTTTCCAATAACTCGATATCTTGGTCATTGTTTCCTTTGAAACCACCAATTTTTATTTTGATGATTTTCCTTTCTCAAATGGTCTTACTATCTCAATAGGTTGTTCAATCTTTTTCATGCACATAATTGAGTAGTTAATCTAGCATCCAATAATTTTGTTCATCAATAGCTCACAGTCAATAGGGATACCTATCTTCTTATTGGTTGCATCCATTTTGACCATGTTGAATGATTTAGAATCTCCCTTTGAAAAATAAATCTTCCCAAGATGTAAGAACTAAAATTCTCAAAATAATGTAGAAGGAATTTCCTTTAGCCTTTGAATCCATGGTCTCCCTAAAAGTAAGTTGTATCTAATATCCTTATCAATGATATTAAATATTATGTGAAGAGTTTTGGATCACAAAGAGACTAGGAGAATATCTTTTTATTGTTGCTATCTTAAGGCTATCATAACCTCTTAATGTTTCCAAACATGCTGTGATGTTAGTGTGCCAATATCCCATCCTTTCAAGAAGGGAAAAAAGGTTCTATGTTTATAGCTACTCCATCATGAATTAGCATTCTTTTGATGCAAGTGTCATAAATCCACACTTATATAAGTATAGTGATAGATGGCCCTTTTCAGTTAACTCATCCTTTGAAGGCATCTACTTAAAATCAAAAAAGCACCCAAGATCTCAAATCTTAATTTTAGGTGGTTTCATGTATAGGTCAACTTGGTTGATTTTTTTATCAGGAGGAGTAATTTGATCCAAATACTTCAATCCTATCACTTGTAGAAAGGTAAATCGATGTGATTTTTTTAGGTTGATTTTTCAGCATAGGTCTTCTTTAGATCTTTTAATAAGTCATAAGGTCTAATTGTGAATGGTGTAGGTTCTATGATAGAGATTGATTTTCTATGAATTTCAACTTCTTGTTTAATAGCTAGTTCAATGTTCTCCTTGTCATGCACTATTTATAAAAATCCTAGCATTCTTTTTCTCCTTTTGGAAATAGTTGAGTAGGGACATTCAACTAAAAGTTTTTTGGGAGGTTGGTTGATCCTAAATCTATTGTGTTGTGGTTTCCCATTTCATCATTCTAGTGGGCTAGGAAGGGATCTTGGAATATCTTCATATCCACATTTTATGGTGTGATAGGTGTTTGCTTATCATTGTTTATTTATTTCATTATTACCTCTTGTAGATTAAGAAACATTTTGATGAGCAATCATTGTTGATCTTCAAGTAGCCTTTCTATGAATCTATTGTATTCTCCACATGACTTGGTACTATGCCCCTTGTCCTATGGAAAGAATAGAATTGACTCTACTCATAGGGTGGGTGATATGAGTCATGTCAATTATCATTCCAATTAAGTTCCACAATTTATAATTGTCCCTCTAATAGTATTTTTTGTTTTATCTATAATCTATAGTGTTAAAATTCTAAGGGAAATAATCTCTCCCATTATAGTCATCCCTTACTTTTTTCCTTATCAGGGGTTGATCTATCACCCCATCTATGGTTACATTTTGATTATTCTTCAAAATTTTAACTACAGAATGATTACTTCCATTGTTGCTATTGTTTTTGCATGATTGGGTTAGTAGTTGGCCATTCATGGCATAAGTATTTCACCCACTATCGATCATAGATTGGTCAATTATCAATGTGATTTCCAAAGATTCTTGTAGGACCTATATGGTAATTTTTGTACTTCTCTCATATCCCTATTAAGGGCATGCAAGAAAATGTCACATAGTTCCCTATGGTCCATGTTTGGGGCACTTGTTGAAGAGTACAACACTTGTCTCTCTCAAGTGACAATATGTGCCACTAATTCATTTGTATCTTACTTCATGGTAAGGAATTATTGTATTCCTATCTTGATTATCTTGTTCATGTCGAAGGCTTGACGAAATCCTTGATGAGTTGGGAAAAGGAGTGAATTGATGCTTTGGGCAAGTGATAATACCAATCCAAAGCAATACCCTCAAGCATTTTAGGAAACATTCTTGATACAACTCTATCCCAAAGACTGAGTTCTCTTATAGTAGTAGTGTAAGATTTTATGTGAGAATTTAGGTCTCCCCCCCTTTGAACTTGAGTAAATCTAGGGGAGAATGTTGTATTTTAACACATTGTGTATGTTATGGTCTAGGGGCTCTTTCAAGTATTCGAGGTAGGCCTATAAAAAAGTGCTCTCAGATATCAATTTCAAGAGCATGAGCCCTCTAGATGGGATTTTTGATTTGGCCCATGATATACTAATGCATTCGTGTGCATCAGATGAACTTGTGGATAACCTTGAGGAGCTTGAAATTTGTGGGTTGGATAGACTCTGCATGATTGTAAAAGTTATTTTATTATGTCATCACTTCCATTCCATGAATAAAAGTTTAAGGGCAGACTTGGGTTACCCCCTAGTTTTGTTTAACCCTCACATTATGTGAGTTTTATTATGTTCTATTTCTTTAATAATTTTTATCTTTGAGAGGTTGT